>CM029017.1:203812484-204172498 GCA_016801055.1 Panax notoginseng
CATGTAGTGCAAATATGAATTGTTGAGGAATATCATTGGCCTGTAGTGCAAAGATGAATTGTAGATGAATACTTTGGCCTGTAGCGCAAAGATGGTCTGTGATGAATATCTTTGGCCAGTAATGCAAAGATGAACTGTTGATGAATATCTTTGGCCAGTAATGCAAAGATGAACTGTTGACGAATATCTTTGCCTGTAGTGTAAAGATGACTTGTTGATGAATATCTTTGGCCCGTAGTGCAAAGATGAAGTTATTAGTATGATTATGAACAGAACTGTGATTTGTATAACCATGATCTTTGATGTTTCAGGTAAAGACAAGTGATGAAAATTATCTTTGTTCTGGATGAGAAGAGGAATTTAGAACTATAATTATGATTATGAGTTATTTATGTGATTGTGGACAAGAATTATTGATTGATGTTACAGGGATAAAACATTGTTGGTGGATTTTTAACATAGAAAATAATAGACTTTATAGTCTATTTGACTCTTCTAATGGATTGCTTGTTCCGCTGCAACTATGGTTGAAATTTTTATCATTTACCATATGTTCTAAATCTCTGATTTATTATTGATGAAGGCTATTGATAATTTAATTATCTTTAGTCATGATATTCTTTACTGAGCTAGTTGTGCTCACCCTTTTGCTTCACAATTCCTTTCAGGTAATAAGAGTGTAGCTGGGTCGAGCGAGGGTAACGGGAAATAAGAACGTGGTCTCTAGCTGTGGATGTTTTCCCGAAGCAGTATAGGAAAAGTTCATTTAGTAGTTATATTTGTGAATCCAATAGGGTAAGGTGTACCCAACGTTGGAAGGTGGTTTGCCACTATCATACAAGATGTCTAACGACATACAACCACGTGTCATCATAAGACAGGGATGTGCTCATCCACTTGCTGAGTATATATACGAGCACTACCTATATAATCTTGTGTTTGTTTGAAGTATAATTCTCAATTAGAGACAGTGTAGATAATGATAAGTCAAGAGAAGACTCACCATTGGGAAGAATATGATAGTAATCTTCTCGTTTTTCTTTGGGGTCTATTGGGTAAACCAAGGATAATTCTGTGGCCATATGATATCTATCAAACCTTAGACGCGTGGCCTCCCATGTACGAAGGTTCCTTGAGCACTTCCCAAAGATTCTAATTTCTAAAACAGTTTTTGACTATACCTTTATGTAAGGTGTTTTGTGTAGGTGATGTCCACGGTTGGAACATGAGTCACATTTGGTATATATTTGTATCCAAACACACAGCATATGTGTTGTTGTATTTTGCACGACAATTGTTGTAATAAAGTTTTAGTTGTTTTCTGTACCATGTATTTGACGACTCCAAATGGGTTGGGGTGAATGGACCTAGGAGGGAAGAGATGAGTAAATCCTTCGCTAGTGTGTCCTGCCTAAGCCTATTTGTTGGTCAGTCATAATATCGGAATATTATGTGATATGTTAATTTGTTCAATAACCCTTGTTTTGAAGCTGTATTCTAAATGATATCTGAAATACAGGAGATGAGCAATGGAGAAATCATGATGACAGGAAGATGAATCTGAAATGAAAGCAAGGTATTCTCAACTCTTTGAAATACCAGGTACGTAAATTTCGGGACGAAATTCATAAGGAGGAGATTGTAAGACCCCGAATTTTATGAAATAAAAGTATTCAATTTTTGTTATAATTACTATTCAGTAAATGGTTTAAATTGATAAAAGTTTAAAGTTATGAGTGAAATATGATTTTTTTTCAAAATAAGCAAGTGGTTATAAAATAATCATTGTTGTCGGAGAATATTCTTTCTGTCGGGGAATATTCATACGACGGCGCAGCCATTTGTGGGCCCCATAACAGAATAACTGTCGGGTGAAGAAAACGACAAATTTGAGTTTTTACAAATAACGGCGTAGTTGTTACCGTTAACACTGTTGGAATACCCGGTGGTTAAAATACAGTAATACGCGTTATTGCACAGTAGCACACGGTATTGCATAGTATTTTTGAAATTATTGATTCTTACGTAAGAAGGCACTACTCAATAATTGTTACAGTAATTACTGTTCAATATTTTATTTTATTGATTCAATAATTGCTACGTTGAAATTTTGTATTATTGTTGTTCAATAATT
Organism: Panax notoginseng; assembly: GCA_016801055.1. NCBI lineage: Eukaryota > Viridiplantae > Streptophyta > Magnoliopsida > Apiales > Araliaceae > Panax > Panax notoginseng. The sequence goes on from CM029017.1 coordinate 203,814,619, forward strand.
GTTGCTGCACAGTATTTCCTATTATCAGATCAATAATTCATATTATTTGAATAATATTATTAGATAACATTATTGGCAATGTCTAGAAAGTTCTGTCTAAGGAGAGGTTTGGTCATCTAATTGCGCGCCAGTAAGGAGAAATTCTTATTGGAAAGCCCCCTCTTTCCTGGGAACGGCCTGGTTGTCATAAATGTGATTCTGTAATATTATTTGTGAATAATTAATTATTGATTCATATGATAAGAAAATATTTATTTTATGTGGATATAAATGAGGGATATATTTTTGTGGTTAAAAAATGAAGGAGTTAATGTTGAGATTTTTATCCGTATTTTTGTCGGAATGGAGGTATTAAAAATTAGGGTTTTTAAGATATTTTGCGGGGGTTATAATTTTTAATCCGACCGTTGGATCGTGGTAATTTTTGGATATGTTATACATATATAAGTTGAGTATATGCCCACAAATTTTGAACCGTTAAAAATGAACGTATGATTTATTATGAATTTTACGAGATGACTGGTTCAGAAATTGTTGAATTTTCGGAGTTTATCATTTTGGTGGAAAATTCTAGAATTGGTGGGCCCCACTTGTGGTTGGTGAAGAAATGTGCTGAATTATATTTCAAATGTGGTGGGTGGGAATAGTAGCAGGTAAAGCCATCAGGTTGCAGGTCAAACCTACCAAAATTTTCATATAAATAGAGGGCTAAGTTAGAATTGAAAATCACACCAGAAACATAAGCTTTGTCTCTTTCTCTCTATATATTATGAAGCATATTTTGTGAGTTTTTAGATACTTGGTGAGTTGCTATTCATCAGTGCAAGTTTTCTTCAGCATCATATCCGATATCCAGTCAGAAGTACTGCTCTTTTGAGGTAGGGGATTGTAAGGGATGGTAAGGGATTGTAAGGGATTGTAAGGGATTTTAAGGGTTGTTATGATTTTCAGTTTCGTAATTTTTCTGAACTTCAAAAATCCTGAAAAAATTTGAAATGATATTTTGATTTTATTGATTGTGTCCAAAAATGGTGATTTTTGGATGTATAGATTGAGAGTTATGAATTTTATGAGAAAAGACTATTTTAAAAGTAACCGCTTATAATTCCTTGTGGTTAATTCCAAAATTGATGAAATTTTTATTGGGAGTACATGTATATGATAGAAGTATACTCTGTAAATTTCAGAATTTTTAGACAAAAGTATAATTTTTGATAAATGTCTAAATATTCGGCTATTTTGGCCATATGAAAAATAGTAAATGACTTTTAAAAATTCTGAGAAAAATATATGTTCACTATGGGACTATATTATGCTAAATCCCAGAAAAGAAATATTTTTAGAACTGATTTGGTATTTTTCATGAAAATGGTCTAGTTATGAGTAAATGAATTAAATATGTTTTGTGAAGAAAGAAAATTGGAAAATAGGATTTTATGGCTTGAGAATCCTATATGAGGTATATGCAAATTTTTGATGAGGGTTTTGGTTATTGATGATGAAATTGTAAGAGTTGGCATTTTATGATGATTAAATGCATTAATTAGTAAAGTGTAAACAATTAAAATAAATTGTTTATAAATTTAAGTAATGTTATTCTTTCAATATCATTATACCGAAATATTGGTATGGATTTTATTGTGAAATTTCTATCTTTTGTGTCGGGGTTACTATTCATGAGTTACTATTCACGATTTACTATTCATGAGTTACGAATATTACTCTTGAGATTAAAACTATATGTTGATCATATTATTTTTATCATCATATATAACATTTTTATAACCCTGATGTTGAAATTCTCTTTCACTGGAGTGTAAAGATGGGTAGATTATTGGTATGATCATGACTAGGGTTCTCTTTGGCCTGTAGTGCAAAGTTGAATTGTGACTGGTATGATCATGACCATTGAATTTATAATTGAATATCTTAAGCTTAAGTGCAAAGGTGAATTGATCAACATGGTTATAATTATTGTTTATATAAATTCTGAAATGATTATATATTTCTTTGAGATATGAATATATTTGGCCTGTAGTGCAAATATGAATTGTTGATGAATATCTTTGGCATGTAGTGGAAAGATGGCCTGTTGATGAATATCTTTGGCCTGTAGTGCAAAGATGAACTGTTGTTGAATATCTTTGGCCCGTAGTGCAAAGATGGTTTGTTGATGAATATCTTTGGCCCGTAGTGCAAAGATGGATTTGTTAGTATGATTATAAACAGGAACTGTGATTTGGTATAACCATGATCTTTGATGTTTCAGGTAAAGACAGGTGATGAAAATATTCTTCGTCCTGGGTGCGAAGAAAAATTTATAGTCACAATTATGATTATGAGTTATTCATATGATTGTGGAAAGGAACTGTTGAGTGATGTTACATGGATAAAATATTGTTGGTGGATTTTTAACATGGAGAAGATAATAGACTTTATAGTCTATTTGACTCTTCTAATGGATTGCTCGTTCCGCTGCAACTATGGTTGAAATTTTTATCATTTACCATATGTTCTAAATCTCTGATTTATTGTTGATGAAGGCTATTGATAATTGAATTATCTTTAGTCATGATATTCTTTACTGAGCTAGTTGTGCTCACCCTTTTGCTTCACAATTCCTTTCAGGTAATAAGAGTGTAGCTGGGTCGAGCGGGGTAACAAGGGAATAGAACGGTGGTCATCATTTAGTAGTTATATTTGGTGAAGAAAATAGGGTGAGGCGAACCCAACGTTGGAAGGGTGTTTTGTCACTATCATACAAGATGTCTAATGACATACAACCTCGTGTCATCATAAGACAGGGTTGTGCTCATCCACTTGCTGAGTATATCTATGGGCACTACCTATATAATCTTGGTGTTTGTTTGAAGTATAATTCTCAATTAGAGACAGTGGAGATAATGATAAGTCAAGAGAAGACTCACCATTGGGAAGAATATGATAGTAATCTTCTCGTTTTTCTTTGGGTCTATTAGGTCAACCAAGGATAATTCTGTGGCCATATGATATCTATCATAACCTAGATGCGTGGCCTCCCATGTACGAAAGTTTCCTTGAGCACTTCTCAAAGATTCTAATTTCTAAAACAGTTTTTGACTATACCTTTATGTAAGGTGTTATTGTGAGGTGATGTCCACGGTTGGAACATGAGTCACATTTGGTATATATTTGTATCCAAACTCACAGCATATGTGTTGTTGTATTTTGCACGACAATTATTGTAATAAAGTTGTAGTTGTTTTCTGTACCATGTATTTGACGACTCAGAATGGGTTGGATGGAATGGACCTATTTTGGGGTTGTCACATTGCAGGTTAAGTCTGCTTTGGCGTGCTAACATTTTCCTATAAATAGAGGGCTAAGTTAGAATTGAAAATCACACTAGAAACATAAGTTTTCTTTCTTTCTATATTATCGAGCGTATTTTGTGAGTATTTAGATACTTTGAGAGTTGTTATTCAGTGCAAATTTCCTTCAGTGTCATATCCAATATTCCGGTCAGAAATACTGTATTTTGAAGTAAGGGGTGTTATTTTTTCGTAAATGATATTATTTCTTTTAATATCATTATGCCAAAATATTGGTCTGAACATTTTATCAAATTTGGAACTTTTTATGTTGGGGTTACTATTCACGTATACGATACTATTCACGAATACGATACTATTCATGAGTATTGTTCACGAAGTATGATTTTTCTTGTGGAATTTCTACCTTTTTGTGTCGAGGTTACTATTCACGTATACGGCATTATTCACGAATACGACACTGTTCACCGAAAAATGAAAATTATTCTTTTTGTCCAAGATGTCTATTATGGTTACTATCTTTGATTGTATCCGTGTTTTGATCTTTATTTTTGAATTCTGCTTCACAATTGGTTATTATGAAGTATTATTGATCTTGGATAAACTGTAATACGAATCTCTAATATTTGTCCTTCTGTCTCACTGGATTCGTTTTCTTTCAAATATTTTTCATCATCCTCAATCTTAAATGATGATGTTACTGAATATCTTTGGCCTGTAGTGCAAAGATGAATGATTAACTGATGAATATCTTTGGCCCGTGGTGCAAAGATGAAAAGGTGTTGAGATGAACATGATCGATTGGTGATACAAATGAATATCTTTGGCCTGTAGTGTAAAGATGAATATTTGATTAAAGATGTATATTGATTGTTGTTATAGGGATAAAATATTGATGATGGACCTTTAAATCTTAGAAGATAGTAGAATTCATTCTCTACTTGACTCTTCTAATGGATTGTTGTTTCCGCTGTAATTGTTGATCTAAAACTTGTTGTCTATTATATTTTATCAAATTTTTCTCTGTTAAAGACTAATGATAATTTGTTGTATATTATCTTAGTCATAATATTTTTTAATGGGCTAGTTGAGCTCACCCTTTTTCTTTTTGTTCCATTTTTCTTCTCAGGAGATGAGAACATAGCAGGAACAAGCCGGGGTATGGAGTGATGGTTCAGGATAGCTGTTTTAGTAGTCTTCACTATTTTTTAAAATAGTGTATCAATAATTGTAATGAGGACATCTTTTAAGTTTGATTACTGTCTAGTAGACAATATGTAAGACCCAACTTATTAATGAATAAAATTAAATTTCCTCTAATTATTAGTGTGAATAATAAGGTGTCAATTTGATATAATCTTTTGGTTATGGGTGAAATGTGAAAATTTTATAAAATAAGCAAGTGGTTATAAAATATTCATTGTTGTCGGGGAATATTCGTTTGGTCATGAAATATTCTTATTGTCGGGGAATATGCGTACGACGGCGCAGCCATTTGTGGGCCCCATAACAGAATAACTATCGGATGAAGAAAACGATAAAGTATGAGTTTTTATACATAACGGCGTAATTGTTACCTTTAACACTGTTGGATTATCTGGTGGTTAAAATACAGTAATACGCGTGGTTGCACAGTAGCACAAGGTATTGCATAGTATTGATGAATTATTGATCCTTACGTAAGAAGGCACTACTCAATAATTGTTACAGTTGTTACTATTTAATATTTTATTTTATTGATTCAATAATTGTTGCGTTGATATTTTATATTATTGTTGTTCAATAATTATCACTGCACAATATCTCCATTATCAGATCAATAATTCATATTATTTGAATAATATTATTAGATAGCATTATTGGCAATGTCTAAAAAGTTCTGTCAAGGAGAGGTTTGCTCACCTAATTGCGCGTCAGTAAGGAGAAATCCTTATTGAAAAGCCCCCTCTTTCCTCGGAACGGCCTGGTTGTCATAAACGTGATTCTGTAATATTATTTGTAAATAATTAATTATTGATTCATATGATAAGGAAATATTTATTTTATGTGCATATAAATGTTAGATATATTTATTGTGGTTAAAAATGAATGAGTTAATGTTGAGGTGTTTTATCAGTATTTTTGTCGGAATGAAGGTATTAAAAATTAAACCAGTATTTTTGAGATATATTGTGTGAGCTATAATTTTTAAACCGATCGTTGGATAGTTGTGATTTTTGGATATGTTATACATATATAAGTTGAGTATATGTCCACAAATTTTGAACCGTTAAAAATGAACGTATGATTTGTTGACTGATTCGAAAATTAGGTTTATAAATGATTTTGGTGGAAAATTCTAGAATTGAGTGGGCCCCACTTGTGGTTAGTGAAGAAATGTACTGAATTTTATTTTAAATGTGGTGGGTGGCAATACTAGCAGGTAAAGCCATCAGGTTGCAGGTCAAGTCTGCTTTAGCGTGCTAACATTTTTCTATAAATAGAGGGCTAAGTTAGATTTGAAAATCACACCAGAATTCATAAGTTTTCTCTCTTTCTCTCTCTATATTCTCGAGCATATTTTGTGAGTATTTTGATACTTTGAGAGTTGCTATTCAGTGCAAGTTTCTGTCAGCATTATATCCGAAATTCAATTAGAAGTACGGTTATTCTGAGGTAAGGGATGTTATTCTTTCGTAAATGATATTATTTCTTTCAATATCATTATGCAGAAGTATTGGTCTGAACTTTTTATCAAATTTGAAACTTTTTGTGTCGATATTACTATTCACGTATACGGCATTATTCACGAATACGACACTATTCACCGAAAAATAAAATTTTTTCTTTTTGACCAAGATGTCTATTATGGTTACTATCTTTGATTGTATCCATGTTTTGATCATTATTTTGGAATTTTTCTTCAGAATTGGTTATTTTGGAGTATTATTGAATTTGGATAAACTGTAATACGAATCCCTAATATTTGTTCTTTTATCTCATTGGATTCGTTTTCTTTAAGATATTTTTCATCATTCTCAGTCCTAAATGATGATATTACTGAATATCTTTGGCCTGTAGTAAAAAGATGAATGATTACCTAATGAATATCTTTGGCCCGTAGTGCAAAGATGAACAGGTGTTGAGATGAACATGACCAACTGAGTATTATTCTTGAATTTTACTCCACAAAGTAGTATCATGTTGACAATTTGGACGTTATTAATTTCTGGATAAATTAAATTATAAATATTTAAAATTTATCCTTGAACTTGTTTAATTGAATTATTATATTATTGTCATCATCCTCGTATATTCGGTTGAAAGTCATCTGTAGTCTGTAGTGCATAGATAGATTTGGTATGATTATGACCAAGGATTATTCGGTATAATCATGACCGTAATGTTACAAATGATGTGGCAAAAGTCCTCATTGGCCAGTAGTGCATTGATAGATAATTTTTGGTATGATTATGGCCATGGATTCTCTTCGGCCAAGGGTGCAAAGATGAATTATTTTATGGCATGATCATGACCGTTGATGAAAACACGATTATCTTTGGCCCGTAGTGCAGGGATGATTCGATGATGTGGATTATTTATTAAGCTGAATCTCAGTAATAAAATTGATGATAAATCTTTTAAATCATAGAAGATAGTAGGTTTTATGCTCTACTTGACTCTTTTAATGGATTACTTTTTCCGCTGCAGTTGTTGATCTAAAACTTGTTGTCTATTATATTTTATCAGATTTTTTTCTGTTAAAGACTAATGATAATTTGTTGTACATTATCTTAGTCATAATATTTCTTACTGGGCTAGTTGAGCTCACCCTTTCTTTCACTGTTCTCTTCAGGAAATGAGAATATAGCTGGGACTAGTCGGGGAATGGATTGACGGTCCAGATTGTAAGACCCCGAATTTTATGAAATAAAAGTATTCAATTTTTCTTATAATTACAATTCAGTAAATGGTTAAATTGATAAAAAGTTAAAGTTATGGGTGAAATGTGAAAATTTTTCAAAATAAACAAGTGGTGATAAAATAATCATTGTTGTCGGGAAATATTCGTTGGTCGTGGAATATTCTTTCTGTCAGGAAATATTCGTACGACGGCGCATCCATTTGTGGGCCCCATAACAGAATAACTGTCGAATGAAGAAAACGACAAATTTGAGTTTTTATAAATAATGGCGTAGTTGTTACCGTTAACACTGTTGAAATACCTGGTGGTTAAAATACAGTAATACGCATAGTTGCACAGTAGCACACGGTATTGAACAGTATTTTTTTCAATTATTGATTCTTACGTGAGAAGGCACTACTCAATAATTGTTACAGCAATTTCTGTTCAATATTTTATTTTATTGAATCAATAATTACTACGTTGATATTTTATATTATTGTTGTTTCAATAATTATCACTGCACAGTATCTCCATTATCAGATCAATAATTTATATTATTTGAATAATATTATTAGATAGCATTATTGGCAATGTCTAGAAAGTTCTGTCTAAGGAGAAGTTTGGTCATCTAATTGCGCGCCAGTAAGGAGAAATCGTTATTAAAAAGTCCCCTGTTTCCTGGGAACGGCCTGGTTGCCAGTACTGTGATTCTGTAATATTATTTGTGAATAATTAATTATTAATTTATATGATGAGAAAAATATTAATTTTATGTGGATATTGATGGAGAAAATTTTTAAAGTGACAATTGTTAAAAAATGATATTTTATCTTTTTGATAAAATAATTTATTATTATATTTAATAATATAATAATGGTGATAGTTTTATAATGAATGTGAGATATATGAGTATATGAGGAGGAAGAGTATTTTTGTTGTATTAAATGATTAACACATGTTTTGTGTGTCGGTGGACCCCATTTCTTGACTGAAATTTGATTATAGCCTGTAAAATCATCCGTTTATGGATTTCGGTCAATTTTTATTTGGAATTTGGAAAAACTTTCTTCTGCAAAGTTGTAGAGAATTGAATTTCCTATAAAAACTAGCGAGATTTGAATTTTCTGATAAAATGGCTATTTTCTATGAATTATTGAAGTTTCGGAAAATAAAATGACTTTTATTAATTTATGGGTGGGACCCACTTTGGTTGTTGAACACATGTGGGCTGCTGGGATTTTTTTTCAGCCTTGGCATGCTTTGATTGCTGATGGTTGGTGTGTAGAAAATAGAGGATAAATAATATTAATTTATTATTTTAGTCTCCTTTGGCGTTCTAGCATTTTCCTATAAATAGGTGCTTAAGTTAGAGTTGAAAATCACATCAGAAATAAATTTTTTTTCTCTCTATATTATCAAGCATATTTTTGTGAGTATTTTGATATCTTGAGTGTTGCTCAGCGTTATATCCAATATTCAAGTCAGAAATATTGCTCTTTTGAGGTAAGGGATTTTAAGGGTTGTTATGTTTTTCAGTTCGTACTTCTTCCAACCTTCAGAAAATTCTGAAAAAATTTAAAATAATATTTTGATGAGTTTTATTGATTGTGTCGAAAAATAGTGATTTTTAGATGTATAGATTAAGAGTTATGAATTTTATGAGAAAAGACTATTTTAAAAGTAACCGCTTATAACTCCTTGTGGTTAACTCCAAAATTAATGAAATTTTTATTGAAAGTACATCTATATAATATTAGTGTACTCTGTGAATTTCGGAATTTTTGGATAAAAGTATAATTTATGATAAATATCTAAATATTCGGCTGTTTTGGCCATATGAAAAATAGTAAATGAGTTTTAAAAATTCCGAAAAAAATATATGTTCAATATGGGACTATATTCTGCTAAATTCCAGAAAAGAAATATTTTTAGAACTGATTTGGTATTTTTCATAAAAATAGACTAGTTATGAGTAAATAAATTAAATATGTTATGTGAAGTAAGAAAATTGGAAAATAGGATTTTATGGCTTGAGAATCCTATATGAGGTATATTCAAATTTTTGATGAGGGTTTTGGTTATTGGTAATAAAATCTTATGAGTTTGGCATTTTATGATGATTAAATGCATTAATTAGTAAAGTGTAAATAATTTAAATAAATTGTTTATAAGATTAAGAAATATTATTCTTTCAATATCATTATACCGAAATATTAGTATGAATTTTATTATGAAATTTTTACCATTTTTATGTCGGAGTTACTATTCATGAATTACTATTCACGAGTTACTATTCATGAGTTACTATTCACAGAAAAATTAGTTTCTTTTTCTAACCAAATTATCGTTGATTTATGAATATTACTCTTGAAATTAAATTTATGTTTTGATCATATTGTTTTTATTATCATATATAACATTTTTATAACCTTGATGTTGAAATTCTCTTTCACTTGAGTGTAAAGATGGGTAAATTATTGGTATGATCATGACTATGGGTTCTCTTTGGCCAGTAGTGCAAAGTTGAATTGTTGACTGGTATGATCATGACCATTGAATTTATAATTGAATATCTTTAGCTTAAGTGCAAAGGTGAAATGATCAACATGGTTATAATTATTGTTTATATAAATTCTGAAATGATTATATATTTCTTTGAGATATTAATATATTTGGCCTGTAGTGCAAATATAAACTGTTGATGAATATATTTGGCCTGTAGTGCAAATATGAACTATTGAGGAATATCTTTGGCCTGTAGTGCAAAGATGAATTGTTGATGAATATCTTTGGTCGTAGTGCAAAGATGACATACTGTTGAATATCTTTGGCTAGTAGTGCAAAGATAAACTGTTTGCGAATATCTTTGGCCGTAGTGCAAAGATGAATTTATTAGTATGATTATGAGCAAGAAATGTGATTTGGTGTAACCATGATCTTTGATGTTTCAGGTAAAGATAGGTGATAAAAATTATCTTCGTCCTGCATGAGAAGAGGAATTTAGAACTACAATTACGATTATGAGTTATTCATATGATTGTGGACCAAAATTATTGATTGATGTTATAGGGATAAAATAGTGTTGGTGGATTTTTAACATGGAGAAGATAATAGACTTTATAGTCTATTTGACTCTTGTAATGTATTGCTCGTTCCGCTGCAACTATGGTTGAAAATTTTTATCATCTACCATATGTTCTAAATCTCTGATTTATTACTGTTGAAGGCTATTGATAATTTATTTATCTTTAGTCATGATATTCTTTACTGGACTAGGTTGTGCTCACCCTTCTGCTTCACAATTCCTTTCAGGTAATAAGAGTGTAGCTAAGTCGAGCGGGGGTAACAGGGGAATAGAACGGTGGTCATCATTTAGTAGTTATATTTGGTGAATCCAATAGGGTAAGGCGTACCCAACGTTGGAAGGGTGTTTTGCCACTGTCATACAAGATGTCTAATGTCATACAACCTCGTGTCATCATAAGACAGGATTGTGCACATCCACTTGTTGAGTATATTTACGAGCACTACCTATATAATCTTGGTGTTTGTTTGAAGAATAATTCTCAATTAGAGACAGTGGAGATAATGATATGTCAAGAGAAGACTCACCATTGGGAAGAATATGATAGTAATCTTCTTATTTTTCTTTGAGGTCTATTGGGTCAACCAAGGATAATTCTGTGGCCATATGATATCTATCATAACCTAGAAGTATGGCCTCCCATGTACGAAGGTTTTTCTTGAGTACTTCCCAAATATTCTAATTTCTAAAACAGTTTTTGACTATACCTTTATGTAAGATGTCATTGTGAAGTGTTGTCCACGGTTGGGACATGAGTCACATTTGGTATATATTTGTATCCAAACTCACAGCATATGTGTTGTTGTATTTTGCACGACAATTGTTGTAATAAAGTTGTAGTTATTTTCTGTACTATGTATTTGGCGACTCAAAATGGGTTGAGTGAATTGGACCTATTTTGGGGTTGTCACACAAATGGTTGCATTAGTAGTCCTCACTATTCTGTGAAATAGTGTGATAATTGTAATGAGGACTCCTTTTGAGTTTGTATACTCTCTAGTAGATAATATTTGTATTCAAACTCACAGTATATGTGTTGTCGTATTCTACACGACAATTATATTACTGAAGTTGTATTTGTTTCTGTACCATGTATTTGGCGACTCAAAATAGGTGATGTATACCTATTTTGGGGACGTCACACAATATTTGTATTTAAACTCACAGTATGTGTTGTCGTATTTTGCACGACAATTGTATTATTAAAGTTGTAGTTTACTTTCTGTACCATGTATTTGGCGACTCAGAATGGGTGTTGTATACCTATTTTGGGGGCGTCACAACGTGCCCAAGGAAGGCTACTTCCTCAAGCCAGAACTCACATTTCTTTATCTTAGCATATAACTTGTTATCACGAAGCCTTTGAAGTATCAGCTTCAAATGGTGCTCATAATCTTCACGGTTTTTGGAATAGATGAGGATGTCATCAATAAAGACAACAACGAACTGATCCAAATATTCCTTGAACACACGGTTCATCATATCCATGAAAGCAGCAGGAGCATTAGCCAATCCAAAAGACATTACTAAGAATTCATAATGCCCGTACCGAGTTCTGAAGGCAGTCTTCGAAATATCCTCAGTTTTAATCTTCAGTTGATGATATCTAGAACGAAGATCGATCTTTGAAAAAAATTGTGCTCCTTATAACTACTCGAACAAGTCATCAATGCGAGGTAGCGAATACCTATTCTTGATGGTGACATAGTTCAATTCCCGGTAGTCAATACAAAGTCGCATACTCCCGTCTTTCTTTTTTACGAATAAAATAGGAACACCCCAAGGAGATGTACTAGGACGAATGAAACCGATGTTTAACAACTCATGTAGTTGAACCTTTAACTCTTGAAGTTCAATAGGAGCCATTCGATATGGGGTTTTAGAAATGGGTTTTGTACTAAGTTCAAGGGCAATAAAGAATTCAACTTCACGTTCTGGGGGTAGACCGGGAAGTTCTTCAGGAAATACGTCAGGAAATTCACTAACAATAGAAATATTATTCAAATCTAACGTATTTTTGTTCAAGTCCGGCCATGACATGGGCTAAAAAAGCTTGACATCCATTTTTCAATAAACGAATGACATTATGGCTTGATATGACAGTGATTGACTTTAGTGATTTGATTGCTTAAATTCGCATAACAGGTTGGTTAAGAATATGAAAACTAACAACCTTACGAAAATAATCAATTTTGGCATTATGAGTAGTTAACCAATCAATCCCTAAAAGCACATTAAATGCAAGTATTTTCAAAGAAATAAGATCGACAGGTAATGTGATGGTCTCAACTTGAATCAAGCAAGATTTATAAACCGTGGATATATGTAAGACTCCGAATTTTATGAAATAAAACTATTCAATTTTTCTTATAATTACTATTCAGTAAATCGTTAAATTGATAAAAGTTAAAGTTAAGGGTGATATATGAATTTTTTTTCAAAATACACAAGTGGTTATAAAATATTCATTGTTGTCGGGGAATATTCGTTTTGTCGTAGAATATTCTTTCTGTCGGAGAATATTCGTACGACGGCACAGCCATTTGTGGGCCCCATAACAGAATAATTGTCGGATGAAGAAAACGATAAATTTGAGTTTTTATAAATAACGGCGTAGTTGTTACCGTTAACACTGTTGGAATACCTGGTGGTTAAAATACAGTAATACGCGTAGTTACACAGTAGCACACGGTATTGCACAGTATTTTTTAAATTATTGATTCTTACGTGAGAAGGCACTACTCAATAATTGTTACAGTAATTTCTGTATTCAATAATTGTTACAGTAATTTCTGTTCAATATTTTATTTTATTGAATCAATAATTACTGCGTTGATATTTTATATTATTGTTGTTTTAATAATTGTCACTGCACAGTATCTCCATTATCAGATCAATAATTCATATTATTTAAAAAATATTATTAGATAACATTATTAGAAATGTCTAGAAAGTTCTGTCAAGGAGAGGTTTGGTCACCTAATTGCGTGCCAGTAAGGGAAAATCCTTATCGGAAAGCCCCCTCTTTCCTGAGAACTGCATGGTTGTCATTATTGTGATTCTGTAATATTATTTATGAATAATTAATTATTGATTTATATGATAAAGAAATATTTATTTGATACGGATATAAATGATGGATTTATTTATGTGGTTATAAATGAAGGAATTAATATTGAGGTGTTTTATCAGTATTTTGTCGAATTGGAGATATTAAAAGAGCAAATTGGTGTTCTTAAAGCTCTACTGCGTGAGTTATAATTTTAATCCGACCGTTGGATCGTTGTAATTTTTGGATATGTTATACATATATAAGTTAAGTATATGTCCACAAATTTTGAACCGTTGAAAATTAACGCATGATTTGTTATGAATTTTAAAAGGTGTTGAAACGATGTTTAAAATCGTCCGTATGTAGATTTCGGGCATTTTTCGTTTGGAATTTGGAAAAACTTAAACTTTCAAAGTTGTAGAGAATTAAATTTCCTATAGAAAACTCGCGAGTTTTGAATTTTTCTGATAAAATGGCTATTTTCTATGAATTACTGAAGTTTCGGAAAATAAAATAATTTTTATTAAAATATGGGTGGGACCCACTTTTGTTTTAACATGTGGGCTGCTAAATTTTGTTCAAAGATGGCTGGTGGATGATCTTGGTCAAGAAACATGCGTAGAAAAGAAGAAATAAAATAATATTAATTTAATATTTAGTCTCCTATGGCGTTCTAACATTTTCTTATAAATAGGCGCTTAGGTTAGAATTAAAAATCACAATGAAAACAAGTTTTCTTTCTCTCTATATTGTCGAGCATATTTTAGTGAGTATTTAGATACTTTGAGAATTTCTATTCAGTGCAAGTTTCCTTCGACTTTTCATCCGATATTCCAGTCAGAAATACTGTTGTTTTGAGGTAAGGGATTTTAAGGGTCATTATGTTTTTCAGTTCGTACTTCTTCCGATCTTAAGAAAATTTTGGAAAAATTTGAAATGATAATTTGATGAGTTTTCTAGATTGTGTCCAAAAATGACGATTTTTGAATTTATAGATTAAGAGTTATGAATATTATGGAAAAGACTATTTTAAAAGTAAACCCTTATAACTCCTTGTGGTTAACTCCAAAATTAGTAAAATTTTTATTAGGAGTACATGTATATGATAGAAGTATACTCTGTAAATTTCGGAATTTTTGGATAAAAGTACAATTTTTGATAAATGTCTAAATATTCGGCTGTTTTGGCCATATGAAAAATAGTAAATAAATTTTAAAAATTCTGAGAAAAATATATGTTCACTATGGGACTATATTATGCTAAATTCCAGAAAAGAAATATTTTTGGAACAGATTAGGTATTTTTTATGAAAATGGTCTAGTTATGAGTAAATGAATTAAATATGTTATGTGAAGTAAGAAAATTGAAAAATAGGATTTTATGGCTTGAGAATCCTATATAAGGTATATGCAAATTTTTGATGAGAGTTTTGGTTATTGGTGATGAAATCTTATGAGTTTGACATTTTAGGATGATTAAATGCATTAATTAGTTAAGTGTAAACAATTAAAATAAATTGTTTATAAGTTTAAGAAATGTTATTCTTTCAGTATCATTATACCGAAATATTGGTATGAATTTTATTGTGGAATTTCTACCTTTTTAAGTCAGAATTACTATTCACGAGTTACTATTCATGAATTACTATTCACGGATACTATTCACGACAAAGTTGGTTTCTTTTTCTGACCAAATTAGAGTTGATTTATGAATATTACTCTTGAGATTAAAACTATATATTGATTATATTATTTTTATTATCATATATAACATTTTTATAACCCTAATGATGATATTTCTATTTGACATGAGTGTAAAGATGAGTAGATTTTTGATATGATCATGACTATGGGTTCCCTTTGGCCAGTAGTGCAAAGTTAAATTGTTGACTTGTATGATCATGACCTTTGAATTTATAATTGAATATCTTTAGCTTAAGTGCAAAAGTAAAATGATCAACATGGTTATAATTATTGTTTATATAAATTCTGAAATGATTATATATTTCTTTGAGATATTAATATATTTGACCTGTAGTGCAAATATAAATTGTTGATGAATATATTTGGCCTGTAGTGCAAATATGAACTGTTGAGAAATATCTTTGGCCTGTAGTGCAAAGATGAATTGTTGATGAATATCTTTGGCCCGTAGTGCAAAGATGAATTGTTGATGTACATCTTTGGCCAGTAGTGCAAAGATGAACTGTTGATGAATATCTTTGGCCCGTAGTGCAAAGATGAATTTATTAGTATGATTATGAACAGAAACTGTGGTTTGGTATAACCATGATCTTTGATGTTTCAGATAAAGACAGGTGATAAAAATTATCTTCGTCCTGAGTGCGAAGAGAAATTTAGACTCACAATTATGATTATGAGTTATTCATATGATTGTAGATCAGAACTGTTGATTGATGTTACAGGGATAAAATATTGTTGGTGGACTTTTAATATGGAGAAGATAATAGACTTTATAGTCTATTTGACTATTCTAATTGATTGCTCGTTCTGCTGCAACTATGGTTGAAAAGTTTTATCATCTACTATATGTTCTAAGTCTCTGATTTATTACTGATGAAGGTTATTGATAATTTAATTATCTTTAGTCATGATATTCTTTACTGGGCTAATTGTGCTCACCCTTTTGCTTCACAATTCCTTTCAGGTAATACGAGTGTAGCTGGGTCGAGCGGGGGTAACAGGAGAATAGAACGGTGGTCATCATTTAGTAGTTATATTTGTTGAATCAAATAGGGTAAAGCGAACCCAACGTTTGAAGGGTGTTTTGCCACTATCATACAAGATGTCTAATGACATACAACCTCGTGTCATCATAAGACAGAGTTGTGCTCATCCACTTGTTGAGTATATCTACGAGCACTACCTATATAATCTTGATGTTTACTCGAAGTATAATTCTCAATTAGAGACAGTGAAGATAATGATATGTCAAGAAAAGACTTACCATTGGGAAGAATATGATAGTAATCTTCTTATTTTTCTTTGGGGTCTATTGGGTCAACCAAGGATAATTCTGTGGCCATATGATATCTATCATAACCTAGACGCATGGCCTCCCATGTACGAAGGTTTTCTTGAGCACCTTCCAAAGATTCTAATTTCTAAAATAATTTTTGACTATACCTTTATGTAAGGTGTCATTGTGACATGTTATCCAAGGTTGGGATGAGAGTCACAGTTGGTATATATTTGTATCCAAACTCACAGCATATGTGTTGTTGTATTTTGCACGACAATTATTGTAATAAAGTTTTAGTTATTTTTTGTACCATGTATTTGGCGACTTAGAATAGGTTGGGTGAAAAGGACCTATTTTGGGGTTGTCACATTTAGTATCAGAGCTTAGAGATATCATCTCTGGCGGGATCGGGGAATATAACTAGGAGGGGAGAGATGAGTAAATCCTTCGCTAGTGTGTCCTACCTAAGCTTATTTGTTGGTCAGTCATAATATCGGGATATTATGTGATATGTTAATTTGTTTAATTAACCCTTATTTTATGGCAGTATTTGAGAATGGCTGCTGAGAATGTTAACAATAGAGTGAATGAGACCGTGGGGATACCTCTAATCATCAACCAGGATAATGTGATGTCAGGTGAAGAAAGAATTTGAGAAATCCATGTGATGAGTGAAGAATTGATAGTTGCACCTGAGATGGTAGCAGAGGTAACAGCTAAGAGTGAGGAAGAAGTGGTACCTGAGAAGAATTTATTAGAGTTATTATATGATCAAAATGTAGAATTACAAAATCGTGTTCATGAGTTAGAAGAGTAGGCTGAAGAACGGCAGGCGGTCGTGGAACAAAAGGATGTAACAATTCAAGCTTGTGTTACCCGATATGTGATGCTTGAACAGAAACATTCTTTGGCAGAATATAAAATGATAAAGATGGAATCTGAGCCGAAAGAAAAAAAAATTGAACGAGTAAGAATGAGTGATGCATGGGTAAAAGCCACACGACGCGTTGATATTGTGAAAAGAGATGTCCGATCTAAGAAGGCTAAAATAGATGATATGTATTTCTCTTTTTAGACAGCAATTGGAAGAACCCAACATCGAGTTTTGAATTGCCCTGTACAGAGCGGTCAACCTGAATTCGATATGGATCGAAGATTGATGATTCAGATCATAAATCAAGAGTACGACGAAGCAGTTGAGGGTGGAATATGCCCTATAGAAAAGTATATTCCAACGGTAGTGATGACACCAAATGTTGTCCCAGACAAGTCAAAGCCGAGTAGTTCAAGGGATAGCGGTTGTCATGACTTCCCAACAAGTGAGGAACCCAAATGACGTTATCACGGGAGATGAGCAATGGAGAAATCATGGTGACCGGGGAGATAGAATCTGGAATAAAAGCAAGGTATTCTCAACTTTTCGAAATACCAGGTACGTAAATTTCGGGGACAAAATTTCATAAGGAGGGGAGATTGTAAGACCCCGAATTTTATGAAATAAAAGTATTCAATTTTTCTTATAATTACTATTCAGTAAATGGTTAAATTGATAAAAGTTAAAGTTAAGGGTGATATATAAAATTTTTTTCAAAATACGCAAGTGGTTATAAAATATTCATTGTTGTCGGGAAATATTCGTTTAGTCGTGGAATATTCTTTCTGTCGGGGAATATTCGTACGATGGCGCAGCCATTTGTGGGCCCCATAACAGAATAACTGTCAGATGAAGAAAACGATAAATTTGAGTTTTTATAAATAACGGCGTAGTTGTTACCGTTAACACTGTTGGATTACCTGGTGGTTAAAATTCAGTAATACGCGTAGTTGCACAGTAGCACACGGTATTGCACAGTATTTTTTCAATTATTGATTCTTACGTGAGAAGGCACTACTCAATAATTGTTACAGTAATTTCTGTTCAATATTTTATTTTATTGAATCAATAATTGCTGTGTTGATATTTTATATTATTGTTGTTTTAATAATTATCACTGCACAATATCTCCATTATCAGATCAATAACTCATATTATTTGAATAATATTATTAGATAACATTATTGGCAATGTCTAGAAAGTTCTGTCAAGGAGAGGTTTGGTCACCTAATTACGTGCCAGTAAGGAGAAATCCTTATCGGAAAGCCCCCTCTTTCCTGAGAACTGTCTGGTTGTCATTATTGTGATTCTGTAATATTATTTATGAATAATTAATTATTGATTTATATGATAAAGAAATATTTATTTGATACGGATATAAATGATGGATTTATTTATGTGGTTATAAATGAAGGAATTAATGTTGAGGTGTTTTATCAGTATTTTGTCGGATTGGAGGTATTAAAAGAGCAAATCGGTGTTCTTAAAGCTCTACTGCGTGAGTTATAATTTTAATCCGACCATTGGATCGTTGTGATTTTTGGATATATTATACATATATGAGTTAAGTATATGTCCACAAATTTTGAACCGTTGAAAATTAACGCATGATTTTTTATGAATTTTAAAAGGTATTGAAACGATGTTTAAAATCGTCCGTATGTGGATTTCGGGCATTTTTTGTTTGGAATTTGGAAAAACTTAAACTTTCAAAGTTGTAGAGAATTAAATTTCTTATTAAAAACACGCGAGTTTCGAATTTTTCTGATAAAAGGGCTATTTTCTATGAATTACTGAAGTTTAAGAAAATAAAATAATTTTTATTAAATTATGGGTGGGATCCACTTTTGTTTTAACATGTGGGCTGTTAAATTTTGTTCAAAGATGGCTGGTGGCTGATCTTGGTCACGAAGCATGCGTAGAAAAGAAGAAATGAAATAATATTAATTTATTATTTAGTCTCCTATGGCGTTCTAACATTTTCTTATAAATAGACGCCTAGGTTAGAATTGAAAATCACAACAGAAACAAGTTTTCTTTTTCTCTATATTGTCGAGCATATTTTAGTGAGTATTTAAATACTTTGAGAGTTTCTATTCAGTGCAAGTTTTCTTCGAGTTTTCATCCGATATTCCAGTCTGAAATACTGCTGTTTTGAGGTAAGTGATTTTAAGGGTCATTATATTTTTCAGTTTGTACTTCTTTCGACCTTAAGAAAATTCTAGAAAAATTTAAAATAGTAATTTGATGAGTTTTCTAGATTGTGTCCAAAAATGGCGATTTTTGGATGTATAGATTAAGAGTTATGAATTTTATGGGAAAAGACTATTTTAAAAGTAAACCCTTATAACTCCTTGTGATTAACTCTAAAATTGGTGAAATTTTTATTGGGAGTACATGTATATGATAGAAGTATACTCTGTGAATTTTAAAATTTTTGGATAAAAGTACAATTTTTGATAAATGTCTAAATATTCGGCTGTTTTGGCCATATGAAAAATAGTAAATGAATTTTAAAAATTCTGAGAAAAATAAATGTTCACTATGGGACTATATTATGCTAAATTCCAGGAAAAAAATATTTTTGGAACTTATTGGGTATTTTTTATGAAAATAGTCTAGTTATGAGTAAATGAATTAAATATGTTATGTGAAGTAAGAAAATTGGAAAATAGGATTTTATGGCTTGAGAATCCTATATAAGATATATGCAGATTTTTTATGAGGGTTTTGGTTATTGGTGATGAAATCTAATGAGTTTGACATTTTAGGATGATTAAATGCATTAATTAGTAAAGTATAAATAATTAAAATAAATTGTTTATAAGTTTAAGAAATGTTATTCTTTCAATATCATTATACCGAAATATTTGTATGGATTTTATTGTGTAATTTCTACCTTTTTGAGTCAGAATTACTATTCACGAGTTACTATTCATGAGTTACTATTCACGAGTTACTATTCACGAGTTACTATTCACTGATACTATTCATGACAAAGTTGGTTTCTTTTTCTGACTAAATTAGAGTTGATTTATGAATATTACTCTTGAGATTAAAACTATATATTGATTATATTATTTTTATTATCATATATAACATTTTTATAACCCTAATGATGATATTTCTCTTTGACTTGAGTGTAAAGATGAGTAGATTTTTGGTATGATCATGACTATGGGTTCCTTTTGGCCAGTAGTGCAAAGTTGAATTGTTGACTGGTATGATCATGACCATTGAATTTATAATTGAATATCTTTAGCTTAAGTGCAAAAGTGAAATGATTGTGCTCATCCACTTGCTGAGTATATCTACGAGCACTACCTATATAATCTTGATGTTTGTTCGAAGTATAATTCTCAATTAGAGACAATGGAGATAATGATATGTCAAGAGAAGACTTACCATTGGGAAGAATATGATAGTAATCTTCTTATTTTTCTTTGGGGTCTATTGGGTCAACCAAGGATAATTCTGTGGCCATATGATATCTATCATAACCTAGACGCATAGCCTCCCATGTACGAAAGTTTTCTTGAGCACTTCCCAAAGATTCTAATTTCTAAAACAGTTTTTTACTATACCTTTATGTAAGGTGTAAGTCCCCGAATTTTATGAAATAAAAGTATTCAATTTTTCTTATAATTACTATTCAGTAAATGGTTTAATTGATAAATGTTAAAGTTAAGGGTGATATATGAATTTTTTTTTTCAAAATACACAAGTGGTTATAAAATATTCATTGTTGTCGGGGAATATTCGTTTGGTCGTGGAATATTCTTTCTGTCGGGGAATATTCGTACGACGGCGCAGCCATTTGTGGGCCCCATAACAGAATAACTGTCGGATGAAGAAAATGATAAATTTGAATTTTTACAAATAATGGCGTAGTTGTTACCGTTAACACTGTTGGAATACCCGGTGGTTAAAATACAGTAATACGCGTTATTGCACAGTAGCACATGGTATTGCACAGTATTTTTGAAATTATTGATTCTTACGTAAGAAGGCACTACTCAATAATTGTTACAGTAATTACTGTTCAATATTTTATTTTATTGATTCAATAATTGCTACGTTGAAATTTTATATTATTGTTGTTCAATAATTGTCACTGCACAGTATTTCCCATTATCAGATCAATAATTCATATTATTTGAATAATATTATTAGATAACATTATTGGCAATGTCTAGAAAGTTCTGTCTAAGGAGAGGTTTGGTCACCTAATTGCGCGCCAGTAAGGAGAAATTCTTATTGGAAAGCCCCCTCTTTCCTGGGAACGACCTGGTTGTCATAAATGTGATTCTGTAATATTATTTGTGAATAATTAATTATTGATTAATATGATAAGAAAATATTTATTTTATATGGATATAAATGAGGGATATATTTTTGTGGTTAAAAATGAAGGAGTTAATGTTGAGGTGTTTTATCTGTATTTTTGTCGGAACGGATGTATTGAAAATCAAATTAGGGTTTTTGAGATATTTTGCGAGGGTTATAATTTTTAATCCGACCATTGGATCGTGGTAATATTTGGATATGTTATACATATATAAGTTGAGTATATGTCCACAAATTTTGAACCGTTAAAAATGAACGTATGATTTGTTATGAATTTTACGAGATGACTGGTTCAGAAATTGTTGAATTTTCGGAGTTAATCATTTTGGTGGAAAATTCTAAAATTGGTGGCCCCACTCTTGGTTGGTGAAGAAATGTGCTGAGAATTTTATTCAAATATGGTGGGTGGAAATAGTAGCAGGTAAAGCCATCAGGTTGCAGGTTAAGTCTGCTTCGGCGTGCTAACATTTTCCTATAAATAGAGGGCTAAGTTAGAATTGAAAATTACACCAGAATTCATAAGTTTTCTCTCTTTTTCTCTCTAGATTGTCGAGTGTATTTTGTGAGTATTTAGATACTTGGTCAGTTGCTATTCATCAGTGCAAGTTTTTTTCAACGTCATATCCGATATCCAGTCAGAAGTGCTGCTCTTTTGAGGTAAGGAATAGTAAAGGATTTTAACGGTTATTATATTTTTCAGTTCGTACTTCTTCTGACCTTCAGAAAATTTTGGAAAAATTTGAAATGATATTTTGATGAGTTTTATTGATTGTGTCCAAAAATGGTGATTTTTAGATGTATAGATTAAGAGTTATGAATTTTACGGGAAAAGACTATTTTAAAAGTAACCGCTTATAACTCCTTGTGGTTAACTCTAAAATTGATAAAATTTTTATTGAAAGTATATCTATATAATATCAGTGTACTCTGTGAATTTTGGAATTTTTGGATAAAATTATAATTTATGATAAATGTCTAAATATTCAGCTGTTTTGGCCATATGAAAAATAGTAAATGTGTTTTAAAAATTCTGAGAAAAATATATGTTCAATATGGGACTATATTCTGCTAAATCCCAGAAAATAAATATTTTTAGAACTGATTTGGTATTTTTCATAAAAATAGACTAGTTATGAGTAAATGAATTAAATATGTTATGTGAAGTAAGAAAATTGAAAAATATAATTTTATGGCTTGAGAATCCTATATGAGGTATATGCAGATTGTTTATGAGGGTTTTGGTTATTGGTAATGAAATCTTATGAGTTTGGCATTTTAGGATGATTAAATGCATTATTTAGTAAAGTGTAAACAATTTAAATAAATTATTTATAAACTTAAGAAATATTATTCTTTCAATATCATTATATCAAAATATTAGTATGTATTTTATTGTGGAATTTCTATCTTTTTGTGTCGGGTTTACTATTCATGAGTTACTATTCACGAGTTACTATTCATGTGTTACTATTCACGAGTTACTATTCACGACAAAAATTAGTTTCTTTTTCTGTACCATGTATTTGGCGACTCAGAATAGGTTGGATGAAATGGACCTGTTTTGGGGTTGTCACATAAGGTGCCATTGTGATATGCTATCCAAGGTTGGGATGAGAGTCACAGTTGGTATATATTTGTATCCAAACTCACAACATATGTGTTGTTGTATTTTGCACGACAATTATTGTAATAAAGTTGTAGTTATTTTTTGTACCATGTATTTGGCGACTCAGAATAGGTTGGGTGAAATGGACCTATTTTGGGGTTGTCATAATATATGTGACGAAAGTTTCTCCTAACGGAGTTTCAACAGATAAGTCAAAGTCTAATTTCTTCGATACCGGTATCTAAAAAGGTATAAACTTCGTAAGAGTTTATGCTTAGCTTACCCGTGATCACCTCATTTGGGTTCCTTGCGTTTTGGGCAGTCACGACAAACGCTCTTTCAGGAACCACTGACATTGACTTGTCCGAGACAGCCTTTGGAGTCACCATTCCCGTTGGACTTGGTTTCACTACAAGACAATCTCTAGCTATATGACTTTTCTTTCCACAATTATAACACACTTTGGATTGTTGTGGACAGTTTGGGCTGATGTGTCCCTCTTTCCCGCATTTATAACATATGACCGATGGTCGTTCTCCTCCCCTAGGAATAGTTGATGTCGGTGCTGACGTCTCCATGTTGTCATTATTGTACCTTCCTTTTTTTAAATCTCCCCCCGACTCGCTTCTTCTACTATCATGGCCACGATTACCACCAGAGTGGTTACCGCTTTTGTCCGAATATTTTCCTCCCCGATGGTTGTCATTGCTCCGATGACTGCTGCCACCGGTATGACCCTGATTGTGGTCCCTCAGTTGAACATACTCATTATCTCGCTCTAATAATTGAGCCCTATTCACAACATCTAAAAATAGAGAAATTTGTGAGAAATAAGATATTGCCGAATTTCGGATTTTAGACCTCTCAGAAACATCTGCGTCATACGTTCTTCATTCTTTACCAAATGAGGTGCAAACCTAAATAACTCTGTGAACTTAGCCTCGTACTGGGACACAGTCATGTTGTTCTGTTGCAGTCTAATAAACTCTACCTCCTTCATATGACGAATACTTTCAGGAAAGTAGTTGTTATTGAACAATTTCTGAAATGCTTTCCAAGACATGTTGAGTGCAACAGACTGGGTACGCTTCACAAATTCCCACCAGTAATCTGCCTCACCACGGAACATAAAGGTGGTGAATGGAACCTTCTATTCCTCCGTGCATCCTAAGACATCAAATATTTTGGTAATTTGCTTAACCCACATTTTCGCGTTGATTGAATCCGGATTTCCCAAAAATTCTGGTAGTCCAAACTGTGACATCCCAAAAATAGGTCCAATCCATTCAAACTATTCTGTGTCGCCAAATACATAGTACAGAAAATAACTACAACTTTATTACTACAATTATCGTGCAAAATACAACAACACATATGTTATGAATTTTGATACAAATATATACCAACTGTGACTCTCATCCCAACCTTTGATAGCACGTCACAATGGCACCTTACATAAAGGTGCAGTCAATAACTGTTTTACAAATTAAAATCTTTGGGAAGTGCTCAAGGAAACTTTCGTACATGGGAGGCCATGCGTCTAGGTTATGATAGATATCATATGTCTACAGAATTATCCTTGGTTGACCCAATAGACCCCAAAGAAAAACGAGAAGATTGCTATCATGTTATTTCCAATGGTGAGTCTTCTTTTGACATATAATTATCTCTATTGTCTCCAATTGAGAATTATATTTTAACCAAACTCCAAGATTATATAGGTAGTGCTTGTAGATATACTCAGAGAGTGGATGTGCATAACCTTGTCTTATGATAACACGAAGTCGCATGTCATTAGACATCTTGTATGATAGTGGCAAAATACCCTTCCAATATTGGGTTCGCCTCACCTTATTTGATTCACCAAATATAACTACTAAATGATGTATAAAATACAACACACTATTCTAAAGTTCTCAATAAAATTATTTTCATACTGTTTAGGGAGAACCTCCACAGCTAGAGACCACCGTTCTATTCCCCTGTTACCCCCGCTCGACCCAGCTACACTCTTATTACCTAAAAGAAATTGTGATGCAGAAGGGTGAGCACAACTAGCCCAGTAAAGAATATCATAACTAAAGATAATTAAATTATCAATAGTCTTCATTAGTAATAAATCAGAGATTTAGAACATATGGTAGATGATAAAACTTTTCAACCATAGTTGCAGCGGAACGAGCAATCTATTAGAAGAGTCAAATAGACCATAAAGTCTATTATCTTCTCCATATTAAAAGTCCACCAACAATGTTTTATCCCTGTAACATAAATCAACAGTTCCGGTCCACAATCATGTGAATAACTCATAATCATAATTGTAGTTCTAAATTCCTCTTCTCATCCAGGACGAATATAATTTTCATCACCTGAAACATCAAATATCATGGTTATACCAAATCACAGTTCCTGTTCATAATTATACTAATAAATTCATCTTTGTACTACAGCCAAAGATATTCATTAACAGTTCATCTTTGCACTACAGACTAACGATATTCAACAACAGGTCATCTTTGCACTACAGGCCAAAGATATTCAACAACATGTCATCTTTGCACTACGGGCCAAAGATATTCATCAACAGCTCATCTTTGCACTACAGGCCAAAGATATTCATCAACAGCTCATCTTTGCACTATAGGCCAAAGATATTAATCAACAGTTCTTTTTTGCACTACAGGCCAAAGGCATACAACTGTAAAACCAATAAACAACAGTCCATCTATGCACTACGGGCCAAAGATGGCTTTCATTACAATATAAGCATGAGGATCATGACAAGGATATAAAGAATCAATCACATGAGATAAAGGATAAATTTTAAAGACTTAAACAATTTAATTTATCCAGAATTCAATAATATCCAAATTGTCAACATGATACTGCTTTGTGGAGTAAAATTCAAGAAAAATATTATATCAAAAATAATTTGAACAGAAAATAACATTTTAACTAAGATAATAACATTATTCATTATATTATAAACTCCATTTAATATTATTCATTATATAATAACATTAAATTCATTTACTAATATTATTAATCATTAAATAATATTTTAAATTAATGATTTCATAACACCTTAATCCAAATATTATAAATCACTTAATAATCTCATAATATAATATTATTAATATTACAACAATATTTAAACTTATAAACAATTTATTTTAATTGTTTACACTTTACTAAATAATGCATTTAAACATTCTAAAATGCCAAATTTATAAGATTTCATCACCAATAACCAAAATTCTCATCAAAAATCTGCATATACCTTATATAGGATTCTCAAGCCATAAAATACTATTTTCCAATTTTCTTACTTCACATAACATATTTAATTCATTTACTCATAATTAGTCTATTTTTACAAAAAATACCAAATCAGTCCCAAAAAATTTTCTTTTCTGGGATTTAGCAGAATATAGTCTCATATTGAACATATATTTTTTTCGAAATTTTTAAAATTCATTTACTATTTTTCATATGGCCAAAACTGCTGAATATTTAGACATTTATCATAAACTGTACTTTTGTCCAAAAATTTTGAAATTTACAGAGTACACTTCTGTTATATATGTGTACTCCCAATAAAAATTTCACCAATTTTGGAGTTAACCACAAGGAGTTATAAGGATTTACTTTTAAAATAGTCTTTTTCCATAAAATTCATAACTTCTTAATCTATACATCCAAAAATTGCCATTTTTGGACACAATCTAGAAAACTCATCAAATTATCATTTCAAATTTTTTCAGAATTTTTTAGGGTCGAAAAAATTACAAAACTGAAAAACATAATAACCCTTACAATCCCTTACCTCAAAAGAGCAGTACTTCTCATCGGAATATCGGATGTAATGCCGAATGAAACTTGCACTAAATAGTAACTCTCAAAGTATCTAAATACTCATAAAAATACGCTTGATAATATATAAAGAGAGAGAAAACTTATTTCTGGTGTGATTTTCAATTCTAACTAAGCACCCTATTTATAGGAAAATGCTAGAACGCCAAAGGAGACTAAATTAATAAAATATTATATAAAATTTTCTACGCATGCCAAGTTGCCAACCAAGACCAAATTCTCAGCCATCATAAGTGGGGCCCACCAAAAATCAGCCAACATTTCCCAATAACCAAAAGTGGGTCATTCTAGAAATCTCTACCAAAATAAAATAATTTCTAAATCAGTCACCTCTTAAAATTCGTAATAAATCATACGTTAATTTTTAACGGTTCAAAATTTGTGGACATATACTCAACTTATATATGTATAACATATCCAAAAATCACAACGATCCAACGATCGGATTAAAATTTATAACCCACGCAATATAGCTTTAAGAACACTGATTTGATTTTCAGATTATAAGTCCCTCGTACCAGTTTCACTCAAACAGTCCCCACGAAAAATTCACAAAGAATATTTGGGTTATTCAAATTTATGTGTTTAGCTTACTTCCAAGGCTTTCTTTTGATATATGGCTCATCTCCTAACTCATTATACACAAAGAGTTATGGATTTTACAAAATCAAGTAATAAACTAATTTTCTGAAAATTTCCAAATTTCGTTCTTCATTTCAACAAAATACTGATAAAACACCTCAGCATTAATTCCTTCATTTATATCCATATAAAAAATATATATTTCCTTATCATATAAATTAATAATTAATTATTCACAAATAATATTAAAGAATCACAATTATGACAACCAGGTCGTTCCCAGGAAAGAAGGGGCTTTTCGATAAGAATTTCTCCTTACTAACGCGTAATTAGGTGACTAAACCCCTTTCCTAGACAGAACTTCCTTAAATATTGTCAATAATGCTATCTAATAATATTATTCAAATAATATGAATTATTGATCTGATAATGAGAAATACTGTGAAGTAACAATTATTGAAACAATAATAATATAAAATATCAACGTAGTAATTATTGAATCAATAAACTAAAATATTGAACAGTAATTACTGTAGCAATTATTGAGTAGTGCTTTCTTACGTAAGAATCAATAATTCAAAAATACTATACAATACCGTGTGCTACTGTGCAATCACGCGTATTACTGTACTTTAATCACCGGGTATTCCAACAGTGTTAACGGTAACAACTACGCCATTATTTATAAAAAAAACTCATATTTGTCATTTTCTTCATCCTACAGTTTTTTCTGTTATAGGGCCCACAAATGGCTGCGCTATCATACGAATATTCCCCGACAGCAAGAATATTCCACGACCAAACGAATATTCCCCGCCAACAATGAATATTTTATAACCACTTGCTTATTTTGCAAAATTTGCACATTTTACCCATAACTAACCACATTAACCAAATCCACTCCTTACCAAGGTTTTTAAAACCGGACCGGTCATCGAACCGGAAAAGTTACCGGGTGGATGGGTCACTGGTCCAACCAGTGACGTCATTAATATGTAATAAATAATAAATAATTAATTATATTAATTATTATTATATATTGTATATAATATTTAGTAAATATGTAAAATTAATCAATTTATCTACAAAAAAAACTAAACATCTCTAAGATACATTCAAATTCCGAAATTCAACCACAAGTTCAAGTGTTTAATTAAATGAATGCAAAAATATATAAAATACCAAACAAAGTCTCAACTAAATTACTAAAATAAAATACAATACGTAAAAAAAAAATTTAATCTTTAAGGAGAGAACCGGTCAAACCCATGAACCGGTCACTGGTTCACTGGGTCAACCGGTTCAACCGCTGGTTCACCGGTTCTGAACAGTTTTTGAGCAGAAGTGGTTTAATGGTCCAAACCGGACCGTTGAGTGAACCGGGTCCGATTTTTTCCGGTTCAACCGGCGGTCCGGTTCGGGTTTGAAAACAGTGCTCCTTACTATTTCAAAATAATTAATAGAGGAAATTTAATTTTATTTATAAAAAGTTGAGGTCTTACAAATATGATCCAATTATCAATAGAAAATTATAATTTGAGGATGTTTGAGTAATTTATCGAACTTTAAATTAAAATGTACTTATATTTGACTCATTTATATTTCGAGTCGAGCTCGAATCGAACTTTTAGTCGAGCGAATACGAATCAAGCCCAAACTGTTTGCTCATTTTACAGTCTTACTAACATAAGCTGTTAGTCAAACCTAACTATTCAAGCTGCTAATTAAATTCATAATACATAAGTACTCTTCATCAATTAACAAAATTGATCATATATATGGGGGAAAATTACAAAATCAGAATAGGTAACATTAGGGGAAAAACTAGGCCAGAAATTATCAAAAATTTTAGGCCTAGGGACTGATCATAAATTAGGGCACAATAATACTAACCTTAATTGTGCTTAAGCTAACCTTAAATCCTTAAGCTGCAGAATAATGGAGGAGGAGGAGGACACGAGCCACCACAAAATTGGACATCCACCACAGCGCCACAACGACCTTCGATCTGAAAAAAGGAGGAAGATGAGGAGGAGGACCGGACGGGAGGGAGGGGCCAAACGTGAGGGAGGAACCGGACGGGAGGGCGTTTGAGAGATGTGAGGAAAGAGAGAAAGAAATAAAAAAAAGAAATGAGGCGATTAGCTGAAAAAGACGCAGTCTGATTAGGTTTTATAAGTTAATTCCGACGGACTTTCCGTCGAAAATAAGTCCCTCAGAATTATATTATCCTCGACGGATATTCTCTCGGAAATAATCACCACTCCGTCGACATTAGGTTTTGCATTGGCGGGATATTTGGCACCAAAGAGGACCTTCTATTTCTGACGGAATTCCGTCGTAATTATATTATTCTCGAGGGACTTATTTTCGACGAATTATTTCGTTGATAATAAACTATTTACGACATACTGTAGTCCGTCGAGGATAATTCTGTTGATTTTAACCTTTTTTCTTGTAGTGAGGAGACGTGTCATACCAATCCAGATTTTGATAGCTTTGCAATGATATATTATTCGCCTAATTCTGAGTTTGCGAAGATAGGTAAAAAAGGAAAAAACCATCCCTAGGTAGATGCCGACGAGTCATTCGCCTTGCTTAGTAGTCGGTTACTCGTTCCTTTCAATCCGAGAATAGTTGGGAGATGTATTATACCAATTCGAAAAATTCTTTCCGAGGGATACACAATGTCATCAAGTTTGACTATTTTCGAATCCGAGAAGATGAAGCAATAATAAAATACTCCTTCCCTTCCCTTCGGATTAAGCAATAAGTAATAATACTCCTCCTAATATCCCTTCCCTTCCTTTCAGATTAATTACTACTAATCAATTTTATTACACACACACACACACACACACACACACACACACACACATATATATATATATATATATATATATATATTCTACCGGTCCGGATCTTAAGCTTACCCCTAATTTAACATACCTTGCATACCCCCATTTAGCGACGGACCGGGCGACGATTCGGTCTGTCGTTATATCTTATCCGTCGCTATATGTTATCTGTCGCTAAAAACTAAAACGACGATTCTATATATAGCGACGGACCGAATCGTCGTCCGATTCGTCGCTAAATGGGGGTATGAAAGGTATGTTAGATAAGGGATAAGTTTAAGATCTGGACTGTATATTCTACTGCTATTATTCATTACATTTTTGGGGAGAGAGAGAGAAAAAAATCTACTTTATAGACTGAGAAAGAAAGAGAAACAAGGGAAGGGACTTTTGGAAAGAGAAAAATCAAACCCATCATCATTCAACTCTCTCTCTCTCTAATTTTCACTACTCCTCAGTTCATACTATCAGATTTACATTTTCATATATCCACACATACCATCACTATAATAGTGAAAATATATTTTTAGTTTGGGAACAATGATGGAGTATAAATAATTACATGTACGGATCATGTTAGTTATGATATACCTTGCTAGAATAAATTATGACTTTTGTATTGAGTAGACACACACACACACACACACACACACACACACACACACACATATATATATATATATATGAAAAAAATATACGTACACAGTTGTGTATTACACAGTCAGCTATGACGACAGTTTTTTGAGCTATAACAACGGTTTCACCCGTCGCCACAACTATTTTGGGTTATGGCGACGGGTAACTGTCGCCATAACCTAAAAAATCTGTCGTTATAGCCCTACTGTGTAATACACAGCTATATAGCTCTATATATATATATATATACACACACACGGTACTTTTATCCAACGAATCTTAAACAACGAACTAAAAACTAACCGACTATAGCGACAGTTTTTCCCGTCACAATAGCATACAAATTC
The DNA here is from genome assembly GCA_016801055.1 of Panax notoginseng. Classification (NCBI taxonomy): domain Eukaryota; kingdom Viridiplantae; phylum Streptophyta; class Magnoliopsida; order Apiales; family Araliaceae; genus Panax; species Panax notoginseng. The sequence goes on from CM029017.1 coordinate 203,846,058, forward strand.
GATGACATAGTTGTGGCGACAATTCGAACCGTCGCTATAGTCAATTCGTTTTTGGTTCCTTAGAGAAGTATACCATATATATATATATATATATATATATATATATATATATATATATATATATATATATATATATATCGGTAAGGATCAATAACATTCTCCTTAAATAGCATTCCTCCTTAAATAACATTCTTTAATTAAAACGACGTCGTTTTGGAGGGACGCGGTGGTATTTTTATAAATACAATGCCACCGCGTATTTACAAAAATGCCACCGCGTCCCTCCAAAACGACGTAGTTTTAATAAAAGAATGCTATTTAAAGAGAATTGTTATTTAAGGAGAATGCTATTGATCCTGACCGATATATATATATATATATATATATATATATATATATATATATATATATATATATATATATATATATATGGTCACAACAAAAGTGAAATATTTTGTTACAAAATATAGCGAAAACTCTTATAAAGAAGTCAGTTGAGTCTAAGAATATTATTGGGTTGGAGTAGTAATCTGGTATCGAAATGGGCTCCTTGCCTCCTCCTCTTTGGACTTTGGAGAGGGCCCGATATAAAACCCCACTAAATTTTCGCTTACTCTGAGCCAACCCTTTCCCCTTCTTCCTCTCAACTCAGCTGACCAAAAACCTCTGCAAGGTTTTTTTTTCAGACGAACCTAAAACCCTAAACATATATATAGACGAACGGTGCAGTAGTTAGGGTTTTAGTGCAAAATTGAACAGAAATTTTGAGCTATTGAAGGTTAATCAAAATTTGGGGTTTAATAATGGCGAAGAAATCTTCTTCAAAGAGAATGAAAAAGGTACAAGAGAGTGACACTGGCTCTGAAGACGATCTCTTTATGGAAGAAGACTCAGAAATGCTTAATTATGTAAGTCAAAGCTTTAATTTTTTTCCCTCAATTAGTGTTATTGCTCACAGCATATTGACATAGAAAAGTTCAAAAAAAAAATTTAATATTTTTTTGGTGGTGGGGGGGGGGGTTGTATTTTACTATGAGCAATATCAGCTCTGCAATTCCTTTATTATTCGTGTTCTTTTTATATTTATATTGTTTGATTGAGGGTTTTAATGATATAGGAGGGAAATGAGGGAGAAGGGTATGGATTTGATGATGAGAGTGATGAGGCTGAACAAGGAGAAGATGATGGTGATAATGATGATGATGAAGGGGATGAAGAGGGAATGAACGATGCGGAAAATGAAGAGAGGAATAATGCTGAGATTGAAGAATTAGAGAAAGAGTATTTGGGGCTTCGTCACGAGGAGCAGTAAGACATCTCTCTATATCTGTCACAATATGTTTGAGTTGTGATGTTTTTTGAAAAGAAATATAGGTGTGATTCTAATTTAGATGATGCCTCTGGGCTTTGTGTCCATCTAATTTGACATGAATGGAATGTATATTTATGTAGTTAAAAAGTAATATGTTCCAACATCTAAAGGTTTTTAGTAAGTTTTAATTTATTTAGTCAAGTACTTGAAGAGTTGAGTAACATCTAATTTGGAGAGAGACGAGAGTGTGGAGCATCTGTTGCTCCATTCTCCCATTGCCGAGTAATTTTGAAATATATGTTACCATTATTTGGAATTTGTTTGGCTTAGGCCTAGTTCTGCTAAAAATGGGTCCAGCTAGTATTTGTATAGGAGAGGGGTAAAGGAGCCATGGGGCGCTATGTCTTATATTGGAATATTTGTGCTAGGAAACGGTTGAGCTTTTGTAATTTGAAAATGTAGAGTTGGCTATAGTTAGATTGAAAGTAATGCTGCTGCTGCTGCATGCTTTTTGTATCTGGACTGATTGCTCTTATCTGGGCCTTGTTTTGTCCAATATTATTTTGATATAAATTTTTGGATAGTTTTTTCTTAAGGGAAAGTGGTTCTGTAGCTGATTCGCCCCCTTTTAGTGCATTTTGATACAATTACATATAAGAAGAAAATAACTTCACTGTAGAACAAGCTGTAAGGTGGGTGGTGCTTTGAAGATATAGGAACTCGTGTGGAAATAATCGAATAATAATTGTTTGTGAAACCATTGTTACGTTAGCTGTAAAGTGTATGTGGGTTAGACATTTGATTGGTCAAGTAGTATGAGAAAGAGCAATATATATCATCACGCGATGCTGTGTCTGGAAATGTAGTTATAATTATTATAGAGGTAGCAGCTGTTGCATATAGCTTTCCAAGGTATGTATTGTGCTGGCATGCAATTACTTTATAATCATCTTCCGTTGGTCTCCAGCTTCTTTGACTGGAATTTTCTCTTTTAAGAAATTTAAGCATATCGAATGAGTAACCCATATTCAACTGCACTATGAATAAGTCATTTCACAGCTCTATCAAATTGTATCCAGAGATCTTTTGAACAACTTGAAGCGTCAAAAGGATGAAGATCTTCTAAAAGGCCAAGCAGTGAAAAACCAGAAGGTATGATGTCTTGATTTCTTGTACTACCACTGACTCAACATACTAACTCCAATAAATTTGTGTTCTGCGAATGTATCTTATAACCAGTTTGTCCTGCTTAGGGTGATATTCTGCTAAACCACAAGCTATTATATCATTATTTAATATATCCGTGCATGCTGATTTTAGTATTCCTATACTCACCCACCTAGCTAGTTGCCCATGGTTTATACATAATTTGACTTTCACAGCCATCAAAAGTAATAATCACAAAAACCATCTGAATAAATCACTGATGTTTGTTAGTCTTAGTATAGAATTGTTGTGTTTGTTAGCTTTTGCTAGATCATTTGTATGATCCATTGATTCTCATCTTCTTTCTTTATTTAATCATTTGCTTTATGTTTCCTGAAGGCTCTATGGGATAAGACTCTTGAGTTCAGATTTTTGCTACAGAAAGCATTCTCAAGTTCAAATAGACTCCCACAGGTTAACTTTGTGTTATAAGCCTGTTTACCTTATTACAGCTGTGTTTGTGAAGATATGAATACATTTATAATGTTGGAACATTAAAGCTAAATTAGGATGATTTGTTGACAGGAACCAATAAGATCCTCATTTTGTGAGAATGACGACGAAACTAGTGTAGCATATTCAGACCTCATTACCTCATCAAAGAAAACCTTGGATTCCATACTGGAACTACAGGAGGTCTGGTTGTAATGAAACAATTGCCCTTTCTCTTCCATTATTTCGTTTAGTTATACATTTACTAAAATTAGATGGACTTGTCTTTAGATATTTCATGTATTTACTCGATCCTTTATCCACTTAACAGACACTACTAGAGAAGAATCCATCTATTACTAAAGGACCAGATGGTATGTTAAATAGTTTCATGTACTTTTCATATTGTGATTTGAATTTGGCAGTACTCATTGATTCTATCAGAGATCCTTCAATTTGATGGTTTTTCTAGATTCCTTCTCTTTCTATAATCTGTCTTTAGTTTGCATTATTTCTATAACCTTCCCATGAATATTTTTTCTTAGCTTGATCACTATTAAGGATATTTTTGGAAGAAGCTATGGAAAATTCTCAACTTATTAGCTACTGCCTTTAGGGAAATCTAAAAAGCCTACATGAAAGAAATTTGTATACCCCGTTATCACCTCCCCGGCTTCCCCCCCCCCCCTCCCCGCACAAAAAAAACACATTCACACAAAACCCAAATTGTGAATCATAATTTTCCTAATTTTTCTTTTCCAAGGAGAAAGTATGGATGCTCAATATTCTAGTTTTGCATATCACTCAAAGAACCAAACTCTTGATCACAGACACTCTGCTTTCTTCTTTTGATAGCTTCTTGCAGTTTGTTACTGGTTGATGAACTTGCTATTGTTAACTAGTGAACATATCAAGTTATGATTGATTTATTCTTCAATGACTCTTTGAACGTGTCACCAAGTACATTATAGTGATCATTGGAGAAATTCTACTTTAAGGAATTCTATACAGTTTCAAAGTAACTGAACTGAATTTCCAAAATTAGGCCATTTCAATGTATATGGTTCCATTTGCAAAGTTGCTTGGTTTTTCTATCTCAGTCATCTAGAAAATTGACACACTGCTTTTAACCAATCATTTATGACTCTGACTAATCTTACAAAACATTGTAATTAGCTCAAGGAACATTTACAACCTTCTCTCCTTTCATTAGTTTTAGGCTATCGGCCGATGGTGGTTTCGGAACCTCATTTAAAATTCTTTTGTTTCCCCTGAATTGAAGGTATATCCAGGGATGCATGAAACTAATAATTTCATTTGACATGTGTTTACGTAACAAGCCAATTGAGCTTCCTGATTTGGTTTCTGGCTTATTTTGGTTCTGAAGAATCTTATGTGTTTTTACATTTGCTTCCCCGGATATTTGCTTGCTAGCTTATTATTAAAATATTTCATCTCAAGGTACTCATGGACAAAATACCAAGCATTCAGAGGCTTCTAAAAACTTGAATGAGGAAGGAGATCAAGAATGGCTGCAGATATCTCAAATGCATTCAAGGTAGTTCCATTATCAGTTCAATGATGCTTGCTTCTTTTATTATATTTTCTGTAAACAATCAATATTTGTTGCAAGCTTTATAAATGTTTTAATTTATCATAATAAACGATTAAAGCAAAATTTACTCTATGCTGGTTGAGATTGAATATTGTGTGCATTTTGGTTCTATCACACTGTTTTCATGCATCATATACTTTACATTGAGCAATTGATATTTCTTTAGTTGGGCGATTTTGGGTAACTGAGATTGTTAATGCTCCTATGTTACAGAATGGCTTCTTTTAGAGACAAATCAATAGATAAATGGCAGAGGAAGACACAGTTGACAACTGGTGCTGCAGCTATAAAAGGCAAATTTCAAGCATTTAATCAGGTCTGTTCAGTGGCATTGTGGATATCCTTTTGCAGCTAGTATTGTGAAGCTGCTTAGCTGATTCTTTTAATCATCCGCAGAATGTTAGTGATCAAGTTGCTGCTTATATGAGGGATCCTAGTAGAATGGTCAAGGGGATGCAACAGAGGAGATCAACTATTACCATATTTGGAACTGTAAGTTCCGGTGGCTTTACTTGATTTTATCAATTAATAAGTTATGGTTATCTTGCTCATGGACAATGTGTGCATAATACATGTCATGTGTTTGATTTGTACTGCCTTCATGATTGTATTGCTTGGCAGGTTCTGGATTCGTCTACAAATACTAAGGTAGAGGTATGTCTACTCTGGTGAATTTGGTTTCATTTCCTTTATCTCGTTACAAAACAAGGGTTCAATGAACTTATAATTCATAAATGGGAAAAAGCACTTTTACCCCACTGTGGTTGTAGTGTTTTAAACAATTAGCCACTGTGCTTTTAAAATATTCAATTAGCCCACTGTATTTTTTAAAATTTGTTAATCAGGTCATTCCGTCCAATTTCTTGGACGGACATTAAGTTCAATTGTATATTTACATACGTGGTAGCCAAAAAAAAAAATAAAAACAAAATATTTAATGACTGTGCAATGATTTGACAACTAAATAACATTTTCCTATTATTTCTCCCTGTTCCCAAGTTCTTCTTCTTTATTTACTTAAAAGAAATTAATATAAATTTATACATTTATACAAAAGGACTTAAATGACTCCTCCATGAATTCCGACTACAAGGTCAAGGAAACCCACCATGGATTCCGACAATGATAAGCCCATAGACCACCGTAGCCATCAGAAAATCCAATGTGGCTTTTACAGAGTTTGCATAAATGATCCAACCACTCTTCCATATCTAATGCGGACATCAGCAGTATGAACTTTCCTTAAAAAAAAAGGCATAGAATTAGAATGAGAGAAAATCTACGGACGTAAAGCTTATGCCAGATGGTTTTAGTTTTAATCTCCTTCCACCTCTTGAACTTTCTGCTTTATGGAATTCCAAATCAAAGCAGCCTTGACTTCAGAGTAACAAATGATCCCATTTGTAGGCAAAGGCTGTCTATGCCTCAGAAACAATTGGATGATTATAAGTAGGCAATTTCCAGGAATTATTAATAATGAGAGAGTTTACCTTGATATAAATTGCTAAACCAGAACAAGACAACTTCGAGAATGAGCCAGAGACTTGTGAGCAAACCAGCGGTCAAACCATAAAATTATCATTGGCAAAACTACCAATGTCGAAGCTGATGAACTGCTTAGCAACATCCTTGAGTTGTAGATGACCACCGCAGCCAAAATTTGTCCCGGCCACCATGACCTATTCCACCTGTGAACCCAAACCAACACACCCATCGACTCATTAATGCCCATTGTTTTTGCCTCACCAGAAATCCTCATCTCTTCACCAGCACCTATTGAAACAATCTCCAAATATAATCTCAACTAAGAAAAGCCCCAATTTTAGAAAACTCATAAAAGCCCCAATTTTAGAAAACTCATAAAAGCCCCAATTTTATCTCTGACAAATGAAAAAGATGAAAACTCAGAAAAGCCCCAATTTCATCTTTGACAAATGGAAAAAATGAAAACTCAAAAAAGGCATGAAGCCAAAAACTAAAAAGATTGAAGATGAAGAACAGAATATGTCACAAGTCACAGAGTTTCTTTAAGGGGGAAGGCCGCCGTTGGCGCGGAGCATCTCGAATGGGTTCCCAATCGAGGGAGGAATTGAGGCGGCGGGGGAGAGTTTGGATGACTTTCCGTCCGATCATGCCGAGGAGAAATGGCTGGTTGGAGGCGATGAGATACTTGACGTAGCAACTCTTGAGGCGGAAGAGGAGAAGATGGAGAAAAATGAGAAGAAAGAGAGAGAAAGAACACGTCATGTTTCTGGTGTTCTTTCCAAAAATTAAATCAATTATTGTTTTAATTTTTAATTTTTGATTTTGGAATTTTAAAAGGAAGAACAAGCACATGATTGATCACGTTTTAATTTTGATTTGATCTTATTTTTTATTTTTTTTTGTTTTTATGTTTAGTTATTAATAGGTTTTAATATTTTTAATAGTATGTTTCTTTTATGTTTAAGCCTAAATTTAATGACTTCATTGTATTAATATTAATATTAATTTTTAAAATAAAAATTATTATTAAAAGAAAGGAAAATAGACAAGGAAAAGAAAAAATTATAAAGAAAATTTTTTTTTGCCACATAATTACTGATTTTATTTTTTATTTTTTGTTGCCACATAAGAAAATAATAATTTTTTGATTTTTTTTTTCAATGCCACGTCTGAAAATATTTAACGTCCATCCAAGAAATTAGACGGAATGACCTGATTAACAAATTTTAAAAAATATAGTGGGCTAATTGAATATTTTAAAAGCACAGTGGCAAATTGCTTAAAACACTACAACCACAGTGTGGTAAAAGTATTTTTTCCCATTCATAAGTAGTAATTCTTTCTCATTAATAAAAGATTCTATATTTCCTGACAATGAAATAGTAGTGTTATATGTTAGTGGTCATTTGATTTTAACGGAAGTATGTAATGGCAGTAGAATCCTGCAATTGGACATTGGTGCTGTCAGATCTGCTATAAAAACTGACTGGTCCTGCATTTCTTTTTAATTTTCTGCTCATTATTAAAGGATCTATAATAGATGATGGAACAAATATAAGGTTAAGAATTTTCTAAGTTGAACCAACTTTATATTGGTTCCCCCCTCTTGCAAAGATGAGTTTTCATTTTCTTAGAATATTCATAGATGGTAGTCGGCTTAGTCCTGTAATGTAACTTGTCAAAAACTTTGATTATTGAAAGTAGTAGCTCTTTTTGCCCGAATATGGGAATTATCTTGCAAGGGTCTTTTTTTATCCATTTTTAATTGCAAATCTTTTTGCCTTGCATCATCATAATTGGAGGTTCTACATCAAATTCCTTCTTTCTTCTTCTGGGTCACTATAACTGGATGTGTGGCACAATTTTTCACATTTTATCGGAGGAGATCTTGTAAAGTTTGATCTGTAAATATATATTCTGTAGATTAAACAAGACACTAACCTTCAACACTATCAGGAAGCAGATGAAGATGGTGACCCTGAGCTTCTAGATGACTCCGAGTTCTATCAGCAGTTGCTGAAAGAATTTTTTGAGACGATTGATTCATCATCATCTGGTAAGCTGGTCCAACTTTAAATAATATCACATGTTAAATCATGCATTAAAAAACATGCTATCCATAAGTGTTGTGTTGTGCACTCCGTATAACAGTCATTCAACATATTCACATTGCCTACCATCTTCAAATCTGAAGAATTGAGGAGTTATATCCTACAAATATCAAATTATGCCCACTCCCACCAGGTCAGAGGGTGCCTGATAATGGGCATTTTCTTACTTTACATCCTTATAAGGTAGTATACCGGTGATGGTGGTGGTGGTATATTCCTTGAATGTATATTTCCCTTCTTTATTCAATAACTTGGACTTACAAGCTTCAATTTTTACTTTATTTGCATTATGACTTTTTTGCATGGCATTATGTTTGCATTTGTACTGTAGGTTTCAAATAACATGGTAGTAAACTAATAGCTAGAAAATAGCTCATTGAACATTCAGTATGGTCAGCTTCTTTTGATAATTTGGTAAAATTTGAATATTAAAACATGTTTAAAATGTCCGTCGGCACCCCTTTTTTAAACTCCCTACAGAAAATGACCAAACTGCTGCCAGGAATTAAAACAAACATTTTTGTACTAGTGCATCAAAATTTCCATAAATGTTATGACTACAGTATGTACATCTGCATCAACTATACTGAACTGCGTTACATTGCAAAATAGCCTCTCAAGGCTTCTTATTTAGGCATTATCTAAACAGTTCACATAATATCACAGCACTTTAACTAATTCATTGTTTGCTCCCAACAGAGACGGCCTTTTACGCTCTCAAGAGGCTACAAACTAAGAAACGGAAGATTGTTGACCGCCGTGCTTCAAAAAGTCGCAAGATCAGGCAAGTTACTGATGGATCTTCCTCTTAGTTGAGCACTGTATTTTAAATTTTCATAAACCTGATACCCAAATTCTTCAAATGGTGTTGCAGGTATAATGTTCATGAAAAGATTGTAAATTTCATGGCTCCTCAACTCATGGACCTACCCCCAATGGCCCCAAAACTATTTGAGAATTTGTTTGGCCTTAAAAAGCAGAAATCCACGGCTGTTGCATAGTCAAATTGTTTACCTAGTCAGACCATTTCCTTGCCCTTATTACATTAGCTTTGGAAATTTTGTATTTGAAGACGACACAGCTATGCCAAATCTATTAGTTATTTATATGACATGTTGACCTTATTCTGCATAATCCATTTCTGTTGGATAATCAAAATATTACTTGTGCCATGTCCATGTCCAGTATTTTCATTTTGTTTGGGAGTATTTTACTATGATTGATTTTATTAAATTTGGTTGGAAGATTAAATGGAATGTTGACAATATGAATCATAAAAATTTCCCTCAGTTTCGTGATAAAAAATTTTATTACTATTTTGAGTAATTTCATGTCAAATGTCTATTTTCTTTTAATAATCAAATTTGTACACATATTTTTCTATTATACCCGTAACATTAAATATTTCATATTTTTTTTATTCTAATTCTCTCTATATTTAAAGATATTATTATGGGCAATTTTGTCATTTCATTTATCTTCTTAATATGGCGTGAAAAATCGACCAAGACTTTATCTGAGACGGAGGGAGGAACATTTAAATTATAAAATCAATATTGACTTTTCAAAAGTCAATGTTAAACATTTTCAAATTCAAAATTAACAAAAAATTATTAATTATGTCATTACAATTTTCCATATCATAAACCATTTAAAAAAACCTCCAAGTTGAGAGATTTATTGTTTTCAAAATTTAAATGATTCATGCCAATTTTACATTTGAAAATGTCTTAAATTAACTTTTAAAAAGTTAGAATGGAGGAAATATATTCTAAAGCTAGCTAATTTATTTAAAATGCCATATATCTCAAATATTTTAAACTTATTAGAATGCATGCAATAAAAAAATTAAAAAAAAAAAACTTAATTCAGACTTGCTGCATCAGATATTCAGAAGCTTTGGAGAAGGTATTGATCCATAGTTGCTGAACTAGATGGAGAAACTAAAAAAAAAAAGAAAAAAAAAAGCGCACACAAGATGTACAATTCAAAACTGTAAGAAGATTTCCTCCCCTGGCAGGTGAGAGCTAAAAAAAACAAAAAAACTGCACCCAATACTACTCCAAAACACCTCTATATAAATATTTGAGTTAACATAATCAAGGCATGTCCCCTGAAGGAGAAAATGTAGATCATTTAAAAATGAAATAGAGGCAAATCACTAGATTACAAGGTTACTGTGTAGTATAAACTCAACAGAGTCAACGATTTGTACATTATGGGTGATGATTACAGGCCACACAAAAAATACGCCTGCTTTCATACCTATAGCTGTGGAGCATGGAAAGGTGGACCATAAAAGGCAGAAGGATGGGTAGGGCCAGGCGGCATGAACATAGGAGGACGGGGTGTCACCATTCCAGCATCAAGAGCACTGCAAGTTCAGAAACTAGATTTTGTCATCTTCCCAACTCAACAAAGTGAAATTCCAATTCAGTATTTCAGGCAATCATCGCTGCCTATAAGATGACTTTCAGGTTACAAGAAGTAAATCCGTAACCAGGAGGTACATTAAGGTGGCTATCTGCTAAAGTTTTGGAACGAGTAAGATAGTTTTAATGTGCAAGGCAATACATCTCTAGTTATTTTAGTGCAGTGAGAGAGAGGCTTTCATACCCAAACCATAGAAGAATTATTCTCTGGTTATGCATCAACTATTCATATTTCGACACAAATACCATGTATCCATTAATACAAATACTCTTGACCTCATATCTGCTAAGATGACAGAACCAACCATGTTTTACAACATGCAGTTAACCTTTAGCCTTGCCAGTGCCATAAATTACAACACAAAACACATTCTCAAACATACTTGACTTGACAAAAAAATTACAACACAAAACACATGCTCAAACATACTTGACTTGTCGAAAAATAGGAAACAAAAAATTAGTGTTTGACAAACATAACTTGGACACTCGTTGAAACATGTAGTTAGTTGATTGACCTTGAAATATTAGGACGACTTTCTTTAAGTACAGGATTTTGAAAATATATACCAAAAAAAAAGGTGAGAACAGGAATTTGAATGCATATTTAAAAGAATAACCCCCAAAGAAAATGACACTGCACATCGACTGCTCATTAATGGAGAAAATGAGGAATATATTAGTTACATATTATGTGCTGATACTTCGATTAGTTTTCTCATTATACTTCTAACAATTATAATTTATTAACTCTCAAAAGAAAACAAGTATACTTCTCTTGCATACAATATAGTCAAATACTCAAATTTGAACATGTTTGAGTGCCCACAAAATGCCTGACCCATACCCAAACATCTTTTACAGAAATACCCGAAAATTATTATTTTAAAATTTTCATAATCAATGTTCAGGAAAACCCCAAAAGAATTCTTGTATGAATTTTTGTTCCTAGGTGGAAAGGCATACACTTCAAAGAGTTCTATATTGTACAAGGTCATAAGGCACGGCTAAGATGAATTTGATTAATTGCCAGAGATGGTTTCGAACCAGCAGTTCATTATCCAATGGATCTTTTTGTCCTAATGCTCTATCAAAAAGTAATTTATCAAATCTATTCCTATCTAGCTGAATGCTATTGGATCAAATGACAAACTCTCGCAGGAGGCATGCTTACAATAAGAGACTGTAAGGACTCCTGCCCTCAAGAGAAGTCTCAAGCTCCCAGGGGGACGGTGAATTAGTATGATATTCTAATAAACGCCTTTTAAACCAAATGTGTTCTTATAGATTAACTTTCAAGGTTCCAGCTGGACATTGACTTAGTAGGATTAGAGTAGCAATACTCTCCCAGAATCGATCAGAAATTAATATAATTTCAGTATTTCACCACCATAGGAAATATAATGTTGAGAGGATGAACATTACCCTGATTGTTGTCCACCAGCTTGTATTAACTGAGAATATATGTATTCATCAATTCTCTGCTTTGCCAATGCCACCTGTTAATCCATCCAGAAAGATAATCAGATGCCTAAGAAAACATAAACCCCTCTTTTATAAGAGAAGATTTGCAAATTTATTTATTTATTACTTATTTGCTAATTATTTATTATTTTTAATAAGTAAAGATTTGCAAATTTATTTATTTTTGATGGGTAATGACTAAAATTATTTTTGGTCACCAACATTTTCTAATTGGATCATTTGCAAGACTATAATTGTCCATATTATAATCTACATATCTCAATTTATTAGGGTAATAAGACAAACAATCACCTCCTCTATTGAGTACATCTGATGTTCAGCAGTACAACTTCTGTATTTTATCTCTCTCTCTCTCCCTCTCTCCCTCTCTCTCTCACTCTCTCTTTCTATATATATATGATAAGTCAGACCAATAAACTTCCTTAAAATGTAGACATTTTCTTAAAACAATCTGAGGTCAATCAAATAGGTATGCCACCATTTCAGGCACATTCTGAATTCTACATAGCTTTGGGATTTTTTTTCTCCTTTCCAATTTTCTGTTTTCGATTTCTTCTCCCCCCACCCCTTGGGGATGATGAAGGAAATAATAGCTGAAATATTATTCACATTTACTTAGATCGTTCCCCTTTGCTTACAGCTCTTCTATTTCTTAATTTTGGAGGACTGGAGTTGCACATAGTGGACCTATTGGTGTGGTGGGGTGTGAATGTGTCTACAAGAGAGAAAGATGCCTCCAGGAGTACCCGTCAACATTAAGTTTCAACCACAGGACTTTGGTCAATGGTTACCCCTCAGCCTTGGTATCCAAGAGGCGTCAGGATCACATCCTATCAATGTTGGACCTCATTAGAGAACATTAATGGGGAAAAAGATTGATTTGCCACCTACCTATCTAGCACACTTATTTTTCCTTTTTTACTTGAGGAATAAAACATACATTTGAAGTATGTATATCCCTTCATTGACTCATTTTAGAAAAGAACGTAATGGTAATATGAAAAAAATAAATATATAGACCAAGTTATATACAAACCAACCTTCGGCAAAAAAGTAGTGTAGATTAGTGCTGAACATCACATATCATAAGATAACGACATGCTCTAAAAAGTCAAAACTATCTCTCTATACAGTTTTTGCAATCACAACTCAGTAAATTAAACAGAAACACAAATTAAAAAGGGGAAGGGGGGAGAGGGGGCTGTTGACCTGTTGAGAACTGCCGCCCAGATGGATTTGCCTAAGGTTTTGTTCGCCTTTCCCACCATGAACCTGCAAAGACATGGAATAGTAACAAACATATAATTCCTAATCTACTGAAACAATTAAAAACCAAACATTAAAATTATAGAACAGAGCTTATTTACTACTTTAAACTATAAGTCATATTCCACTTCGGTGATCCACCTTTCAATTTTGTCAATTAGATGATTGAACTATTAATTTTTTCAATTTCATTCGATTGAGCATGTCACGTTAGAAATTGTTGACGTGGTTGTCTGAGTAGGACATAACTGAGCTGATGTATTTTTAAAAAAGAGTATTTTAATTTTTAATTACACATTTATTATATATGAAAGGGTAAATTCGTCAAATCACTTATAACTAATATAACTTCAAAAACATCAAATATAACTAATATAATCATCATCGTCAAAAGCTAATGATCCAAGCTGCAAAACCAGAGCATCTTTAACCCAATCAAAACACCATTTCTTAGTTTATGTGTCACGGCGAGCTTTTACCGGCAACTGGTTGGCCTGAAATGGCATCGGACTTATCATCAGTCATATGATTATTCTCCATTGTTGCTCTTGGAGAAAATTATCATCATAGGTTTCTCCTCCCTCAAATTCGGATATGATTTCGGGTACAGTCATCATTCTTGGAAGTCGAGTCCGATCGACACCCGAATAATCATAAGAGATTGAAATAAGATCTGGACAACATAATAAGAACAAAACCCAGAGAAGAACAAATCTAGGGACTGCTTTATGAGAAAAAAGTCAAACCCAAAAGGGAATGAAACCAAAAAGAAGAAAGAAAAAAGAAGCTTAAATTATGAATCATTCTTCGCTAATCGTTGAGAATTTTTTGATTCTGAGAAAATTGGGATTTTTTTTAGCAAGTGATCGATTTCTGAGAAAATGGAGCCAGTTCTGGAGTAGATGGCGGCGAAATGGTGAGGAGAAGTTGGCGAGAAGGAAAGAGAATTGATAGATGAGATTAGGGTTTGAATTGGGGTTTCTTTGGGGGATTTGAATGATTTTCAGTATTTGGTTTCTGGAGTTGTGTGGTTTTATTCAAAGTGGGTTTTAGCTTTGGTTTAACTAGGAAGGTTTTGGCTATTGACCTGTCTTCTGCCATTGATGCAAAAAATGAAGCTTTGAGTTTGATAGATCTTCCTTCTGTATCACTTTATTTGTTGGTTAGGGTATTAATGTTTCATAAAAAGTGGTGTGACCATTTTATCCTTTAATATATTAAAAATATTTATTCACAAAATAAAATACTATTTTTTTCAAAACACATCAGCTCAATTATGTCCCACCAGACAGCCACGTCAGTAATTTCTGACGTTGCATGCTCAATTAAATGAAATTGAAAAAAAATAAAAGTTCAATCATCTAATTGACAAAATTGAAAAGTTGATCACCGAAGTGGAATATGACATATAGTTTAAGATAGTAAATCATATTTAAGCCTTTTTTCATCAACCTCAATGAAATTCAGAGAGTGAAACTCTCCCAGTGCTTTGAAATTTGATGAATAGTGCACTTAAAATATTGCAAAATATTGAAATAGTGAATCTTAACATCACAACTAAACTTAAATGAGCCAAGTTGAGCCCAATCAAATATTGTGTCGATAGGTTTTCGTACAACCCGACCACAATTAAGCTTCGGTCTGAGCTCGAATCAGTGAAATAAGACACTTAAGGTCAGTACAGAACAAGCTGCAGCCAAACCTACCTAACCCTCATTATCCATCCAGTAGAATCCATGAGCAAATTAATGAGCTAATCTAAACGAGCCATTCTCAAGCAGCGTGGCCCTGCTTACAGCCTTACAGGACTGGATTCATTTCAATATTTTTTGTAAGCAATAAAGCTATAACTAATACTTCATTTAATCCTTGCACCCTTGTATATTCAGTTATATCATTTATTTAGAAACATGCATACTTTCTTTGTACATCAGTTTGTATTCCATGCATTTCAATTCAATTTTCTTTCCATTCTGTTCTACTAAGAGTAGTTTCCACACAATTGTAATGGCCATACAAAACCACCCTTAACATACTAAAAAACAAGAAATCATTCCCAAACAAAATCCTAAACTGTTTGATGATATTCCCTTTGCCTTTCGGCCCTTTCCTCAACTTAGTAAGAGGTTTTGTAGAGACACCGAGATCACTGAATTGTTTAAATGGTGAAATTGAATCCTACCACCTCATTCTAGCTACTTTTTCACCATAATTTTAAGACGGGGTAGAGGAAGGGGAGAATATAAGAACTGGATAAATTCAAGATACAACAAGTGACCAGCTATCTAGATGCTACTGCCGCCTCTTTTCTTCTTCTTTTTTCTCCTTCTAATCAATTATGAATCTCTTGATGTTCTCATTCTAGAATTATACATTACACATCACTTATCAAAAGAATATATAAATAAAAATTTATGTATACACACATAAGGCCATATATCCATTATCCAAAGTAACCCAAGTTCTTCAAGGTGGGAGAAGGGATTAAATCTTTTTCCATAAACAGCGGTCGCATCATATGTAAATAGTACGCAATAATGCAAAATGTAAATGGTATAGATGGAGAATCAAAGGATTTCATAGATCAATACTTTGGGGAGCCCAAGAAGGAAAAAAAACTCTTTAACCGGAATCAAGTGACTATTAGACTATGAAACAATAGCAAAATCATAAAATAGAAAGAATTTCTCCACCTTGATGTTCAAGAGTATATAAGGTCAAATATTAAAATATTCTTTTGACATAGTAGCATGTTAAAGCAGTAATTATTTCTAAATTTAGCAAAAGATATTGATCTTGCTTTTAATTTTTTTAAAGTAAAAAGCTAAAGTAATTGATCCACAAACCTTGATTGTTGCTCCAGACTCTGTTCTGATCCGCGAAATATTAGAGCCGCACCTCCCAATCAATCCACCAACCATAGTTTCCGAAATCATCATCTCCACAGTAACATATTCAGCTGCAAGATTGGTTGTCCTAAAGATGATGTCGTTATAAGAAAATATTAAGATTTACACAGCAGCATACTGCAGCAGTTCAATGTCAGAAATATATTGATTTAAAGGCATAAATAACCTGAAGATGGGTCCACGCATTGTTGAGGTGTTCGATGATACGCATAATTATATGACGGGCTGATGGAAATTACTTGCTTAGGAGGGTTATCCCTAAATCAAACAAACATACAAATTTTAATGAAGGCAGAGAAACTGAGATTGCTCAGCAGATCTTAATCGAATTTATGTCCAACCTTAGCTGACATCCAATCTCTATCAAAGCCTTCAATACAGCTGGAACATCGCCTGATATCTGAATTTTTGACACACCATTTTTCAGAAAAAGAAAAACACACCAGTAAGA
This sequence comes from Panax notoginseng, assembly GCA_016801055.1. Lineage (NCBI taxonomy): Eukaryota > Viridiplantae > Streptophyta > Magnoliopsida > Apiales > Araliaceae > Panax > Panax notoginseng. Next base: position 203,862,762 of record CM029017.1, read on the forward strand.
AAAAGAAAAAATATTTCATGCACAACAAATATAAATTGAGAAACCATGAACTTGGGGACTGTTGACCAAAAAATGATTTAGCAGTTTCGCACCTTATGCATAACAGGTGCACATATAATTTAATAACCAAGTCAGATGCTTTACTAGTTAATTCAGTAATTTAGAGCAATAAATGATTTGGAGTTGGAATTGGTGGCTTCTTTAACAGATATTTTGCATGCTTGTAATTTGACGGGATCCTAAGAAAGCATAGATACAGGATATGGATGTTTGATATGACAATTTCTAAGAAATTGTATATACTCTGGGATACAATAGATTTTATATATATATAATAAGTAATTTACTAAATTTATATTTTCCATATATATTAACCACGTACACATATGTATGGTGATTACCCACCATTAATAACAGTTTCTTTATTCAAATATTTGCTCTATATACTTATCTATGATATAATTTTCCTTTAGTTTATACGTCTTTTACCAAAAGAGTCATATATTATCATTAAATGTTTGTTGGATAAACTTGAACAAGTCTACAAGTCATATTAAGTATGCCACCCAAGGAAGAATTCTATTTTCTAAAATATGATTCCATTAAAAAAAACTGCCAAAAAAATAACCAAGTATCTGGAAGTATTGTTATTCGATAAAGATGCATAATGATCATACAACTATCCATGATTCCTAGAATGGACTTTGAGTGGTTTTCAGAGTTAGATAATTGTCCGTGAGAGTGTCATGTATTATGTTTTTGATAAAGCAGTAAGCCATTAACTGAAATAATCTGAGTTTTTAATTACTTTTTGAAATGAACTCTGTTTGCTTCTCTCAAAGGCTTGACACGGTTAAGATCTTCACGTGTGAATGAAAGCAAGCACGCGCTCACCTGTACTACACGATCAGATTCATGAGCAGATGCACACAATGGCATCTGATTTTGAGCAAGCACAGTGATAGTGGCACCAGAAGAGTTCCTTAGTTTCTCTATGTTTTGACCAGAAACACCAATCAAACCGCCTGCTTGGGTACCAGCAATCAAAATCCTTAACGTATTTGCTGCCACATGCCCGGCACCAATTTTCAGTGATTCGGTGTTAATATGATCATCCTATACAACAAGAAACAAAAAAAACATTCCATCAATAAAGAATAGACCCTTAAAGAGTTACTAAAGAGTTTCAAAATTAAAAATAACTCAAACCCACAGGCAACTTCTTAGATTAACCACAACCAAGCAAACGAAATGGTACTTCCATAATGTGCAGGCTATTCTCCTCGAGATGCAGCAGACTACAAATAACATGGGCTAGAAATACGCATTTACTAGAGAAGCGCTCTTGTTGTCCGTTTGAATAAACTTTTTCATATTTTCTAAGAAAAAGACATGGCTTAAAATTTTAAAATAACTCAAATAATTATAATGAGAGAAAGATAGAGTGCAGGAAGCTGTTTCACTACATGCACTGATTTGACACAGAGATAAGGGTAACATCTTAAGAAAACTTTTCTTTTCATTGCTAGTTATATACTCTCCTACTGATTGACCTCAAAATTTGACAAAAAAATGCCCTTCAAAAATCTCATAATCAATCCTGCATTGTTCAAATGTTCACTCACATTTCATTTAGATTTTTTTTACAATTAAATAGTTCATTAAGAGCACCAAAAAGGGAGTGAACCAAAGCAAATGCCGAGTCTAGGAAGCACAGAGATTTGACACTTTAGCTAAGACATGGATGCTAATTCATTCAGAACATGTTTGGCTTCAACTTAAAATGCAATGATTACATGTTTTACATGTGCAACCGAATAAAGGTCATGTGTTAAGAGTTCTATTGACAATTACGAAGATGGGTGATTATGTAAGTCAGAAACTCCTTCCATCCCACTTTATTTGCAACACTCCTTTTGGTTCGTGTGACATGGTTTTGTCCTTTTAAGACGTGTCTAACCACATTTAATATAATGTTTTAAAAATTTTTATTATAAAATTGTTAGACTTTCAACTTTATTACAAATAACATTAATCAAAATAATATTTAAACTCAACTTTCAGTGGGAGCTAAGGAGGTGGCCGATTCATTATCTTTACTTGAAGGGATGGAGACAAGGATGGGTGAGCCAAATACAGTCCCCAGGAAGAAGTGGGTGTTTCTAGGTCTTATCCTAATTCAGAATATTGCATGAAGGAGGTGGTGCCTTGAAGGAGTATTTGGAGGGTGGGAGCGCCTCAGAGGGTTGCTTTTTCCTCCTGGGTGACTGCTTTAGGAGCTATTCTTACGCAGTACAATTTACAAAATAGGGCCGCAAATCGGTTACACAATGTGCCATGTTAGCTACGCTGATGGGAAAGTAGACCACCTGCTTCTTCACTGCGAGATGGTTAGGAGTATATGGTCAGTTGTTTTCACTCTTTGCGGCATTGCTTGGGTGATGCCACTGTTAGTCTGTGATATGCTGCAGGCTTGGCAAGGGGTGAAGGTGGACAAGGAGTAGAGAAGAAATCGTAGTTTCATACTAGTTCGGTACCTGATATAGCATTTCGTGGACAATTTGTAAGGAAGAATTTCCCACATACAATCACTTTTCTTGAGCGAACTTTTCTTTTGCCATGACGAGGTGTATTCAAACTCCGTTGTGTAGTTTGTGGGTTTTCTAGGGAGAATTTAAGATAGAAAAGGTAGCATATTTGTCATTAATGGACCTTGTGTTCAGTAGAAGAAAGATGAAGTTGCCGAGATCTCAATAGAAACAAAACCTTGTAACTTAAATATCTTAAATAAGCGGAACATGACGACATGCATAAGGTTCACTAGAACACGTGAGGATAAGGAATTTTGATGACAAATTATCGAGATAGATTACACTAACTATGAGTATATGTGATATTGCGACTGAATAATAACTTAAAGAATAAACTATTAAATATCATCTTACTGATAGACACGTAATTCATACATTTAATTATCCCTAATTTTGTCCTTTTAATTATATTAGTTTATTAAATTAATATGTTTTATTTTATTTTGTAAGATTTAATATTTGTTGCAATAAGGTCAAAATTTTGGTGATCAAGCGATATTTAATTCTCTTATTCATGTAAGGAATATCCAAGAAGAATCCGACAAGGAGAAGGAAAGATATTGAACAATCTTAGTGTGCAAGTCAAATCCAATAAGAGAAAGAAAAGTCAATCTAGAAGATCTTTTTGAGAAGTTGATTGCCACTAGGAAGTTGAATCCTACATGGAAAAGGAACAAAAGTGTCCACGTTGAATGAATCTAAATTAGGGTTCAAAGTTATTTTCCCTATAAATAGGTCTCTTGTTTTAGAGAGAAAAGTATTAGGTATTGTATTAGTTTATGTTAGGAGTAGGAGTAGATTAAATTACGTTGTACGCTTGTTGGAGGATCGTGAATAAAGGGAGTTTCCTTATTTATTTTTAATCTTCTTCTTTTCTTTATTTTAATTAGTTTAATTATTTTCCATGTCTAGCTAAATTCTTTCATCTAGGATGAAGATGAAATTAATAATTATTCGTGATAATATTTTTCATCTCTTCTATTATTTATGCTTTTATGTTTAATTGATTTCGCCTTCATGGTTCGTTATTGAAATACCTTCGTTTTATAGTTCTTATGTGATTTTAAATTAATTAAGAGGTTTTCATAGATTATTGTAAGATATGAGTTTTTCATAATCCATGCTTGCTCAAAGAAGTTTTGATGGGTTATAGTTAATCCTTAAATTTTCATAGTCTATGCTTGCCCACATTAATTGTAAATTACTAAATTAAAGGGAAGGGAGATCAAAATCATAATTTGAGTTATAAAAATAGAAGAGATTGAATTATATATTATGTTTATTATTTAGTGGATTCAGATTCCTAGATTGTTTCCTCATTATTTGTTTTCATATTCTAGTTAATTAATTTTCAATTTTTATTTCTAATTCACCTAAAATAGATATTAACGAAATATTAAAATTAATCTAGTCTCTGTGGGTTCGACCTGTACTTGTCGGTTCTTCAATTTGACACTGTGCACTTGCAGTACATATTTTAACACATCAAGTTTTTGGCGCCGCTGCTGGGGACTAGAATTAATTTTTATTTATTCCTTAATTTTTATTTATTCGAATTAGCTTTAACTCTATTTTTTTTTCAGGATTATTGAAGCGGATCAAAGGAGCGAAAAGATAAAGTTTTTTTTTGCTGCGCTTTCTTCGGTACTTCATATCTCCATATTTTTTTTTAAAAAAAGTAGTTTAGTTTTTGTTTTTTTTATATATAATTTTTTTGGTGTGCGACCTTCGTGTTTTGTTGTCTATTTGTTTTGTGATTTGTGGAAAAATGGATTCTTATTATAGTTGGAATAATAATTTTGCTTGAAATCAAGAACCCTATGAAAATTTTAATCCGCACCAAGTAAATCAATTTTTTTCAACTTATGAAAATCCTTATCCATATCCATGTTCATATCCATATTCATATCCATATTCGGATCCAGAACCTCAATATCCACAATAATTATCAAATGAAGCAGAGGAAAGACTTAGTGCCCTGGAGAAAACTACGGAAGTTTTAATGGAAGTTCTAATGGAAAATCAATTTAGCATGGATCAAGTTATATCTCGTCTAGAAATTTAAATGAGTCGATTAGCCACCATAATAAATGAACAAGAGGTGGGTGAATTTTCGAGTAACTCTGAGGTTAGTTTTAAAAATCTTGATGGTTGTGGAAATGATGAGGAAAGTGAAAATTTTATATTCAATTCTACACTATTTGAGTCAAGCGTATTTGAGGAGTCTACAAATTATGAGTCTATGCCTAAAATTGATCATGTTGCATTTGATGAGTGTTGAAAAAGTCTATAAGCCTAAAGTTCCATACCCCGAAAGACTTATTCCTAAAAAATCACTCACTGATTTTTTGGACCAACCCATTAAAGTAAACATGATCCAAGAGTTGTCATTGACCCAAGAGATAATTGAAAATAGACTCTTAATTGAAAAAGATCCAAGTGATTTTTTCTTAAATCACCTTGACCAAAATTGGAATGAATCTGAATATTTAGATAAGGTCAATGAGCCGTTGAGATCCACTACAAATAAGTCAACTAAACTAGAACATGTATTTGAACCAATTCTTCCATCATTTGAACATGTTAATGAAAGTTTTCTTGAGGTAAACTTGAAGCATAAATGTGATGAAAATTCTGAATATTTTCAATTTTCTAAACCTCCTGAAAATAATGAAAAGTTCACACTCACTTATCCATTTGTAACATTCATTTTTAGTCACATAATTTTTAAGATTTATAAAATTTGTAGATATGTACATTTGTTTTCTTTCTCACCACATCTTCTTGCAGAACAAATGCCCCGCATACAAGGTACAATTCTTTCATATCTTTGTTCTCTTTTCTTCATTTGCATACATTGAGGACAATGCATGATTTAGGTATGGGGGGAGTTTGTTTGTATATTATTGTATTAGATTTTTTTTCTTTTTAGGAAAGTATAAAAAAAACAAAAAAAAAAAAAAATTTGTTTGACTTTTTATGAATTGAATTAATTCTAATAAGTGTTTGTGGAGCAAAACTCATGAGTGAGATTGAAAGATTTAGAACTCTTGAATTTTTGATAAGGTACGAAATCTTAGTTCAAAACACCATCTGGATTTAAAATTGATTTCACAAGCATTTTTGCACTTCACGTTTGCACTAATTCTTAGTTGTGGGGTATAAACCATGATTCGAGTAATTTCAAAAAAGAAAAGAAAAAAAAAAGAAAAGAAAAGAAGAAAGAATGAAAAAAAAATGAAGTTGAAAAAAAGGAAGAAGGAATAAATAACTGTTTCAATGTTCATTTAACGAAATAACTAGGTATCCAAGCCTCGGGAAGCATCGATATTCACGCTGAAAAGTGTGATGAATAAAAGCAGCTTGACTAGTCTAATTTTGTGGCCTTTGCTAAGTAAGCCCTTAGGGGTGTCTCTACACCTAGTGCCCTAAAGCCATCTGGTTTGGGAGTCATTGGTCCAACGCTCGCTCTACATGGGTAACTCTGAAAAGCCTAAGAAAATGAGACATTGCACAAGTCAAGAATCAAAATTGAAAAAAATGAAAAAAAAAAAAAAAAGAAAAAGAAAAATAAGCTTACTTGATTTTCATGATAAAAATCCCTACTAAGAGTTACATCACATACTCATGCATGCATCACATGAAATTGATTTAATGAATGATGGTGTCTAAAATAAAGATTGAGTATTTTTGATAAGGTAAAAGTGTGATTTTGAATTTAATCTTGCTTATGTATAATGCCCATGGATATTTAGAAGTTTTCTTTCAATTTCATAATTTGTTGAACCCAAAAATATTTTTGAATTTTGTGGGTATATTCACTGCAAACCCTCACGAGACACAACTCGTCCACTTGTGGTAACTTTGGGGTTTAAAGGCTTGTTGCACACATGCTAAGTACAATCGTGTTTCCTACGAAAATGGGGTAGTATAATTTTTTATTTATTTTTATTTTACTCGAGGACGAGCAAAAGTTAGGTATGGGGGTATTTGATAGACACATAATTCATACATTTAATTATTCCTAATTTTGTCCTTTTAATTATATTAGTTTATTAAATTAATATGTTTTATTTTATTTTGTAGGATTTAATATTTGTTGCAATAAGGTCAAAATCTTGGTGATCAAGCGATATTTAATGCTCTTATTCATGTAAGGAATATCCAAGAAGAATCCGACAAGGAGAAGGAAAGAGGTTGAACAATCTTAGTGTGCAAGTCAAATCCAACAAGAGAAAGAAAAGTCAATCTAGAAGATCTTTTTGAGAAGTTGATTGCCACTAAGAAGTTGAATCCTACATGGAAAGGGAACAAAAGTGCCCAAGTTGAATGAATCTAAATTAGGATTCAAAGTTATTTTTTCAATAAATAGGTCTCTTGTTTTAGAGAGAAAAGTATTAGGTATTGTATTAGTTTGTGTTAAGAGTAGGAGTAGATTAAATTACGTTGAACGCTTGTTGGAGGATCGTGAATAAAGGGAGTTTCCTTATTTATTTTTAATCTTCTTCTTTTCTTTATTTTAATTAGTTTAATTATTTTCCATGTCTAGCTAAATTCTTTCATCTAAGATGAAGATGAAATTAAATAATTATTCGTGATAATATTTTTCATCTCTTCTATTATTTATGCTTTTATGTTTAATTGATTTCGCCTTCATATTTCGTTATTGAAATACCTTCGTTTTATAGTTCTTATATGATTTTAAATTAATTAAGAGGTTTTGATAGATTATTGTTAAGATATGAGTTTTTCATAATCCATGCTTGCTCAAAGAAGTTTTGATGAATTATAGTTAATCCTTAAATTTTCATAGTCTATGCTTGCCCACATTAATTGTAAATTACTAAATTAAAGGGAAGGGAGATCAAAATCATAATTTGAGTTATAAAAATAGAAGAGATTGAATTATATATTATGTTTATTATTTAGTGGATTCAGATTCCTAGATTGTTTTCTCATTATTTGTTTTCATATTCTAGTTAATTAATTTTCAATCTTTATTTCTAATTCGCCTAAAATAGATATTAAGAAAATATTAAAATTAATCTAGTCTCTGTGGGTTCGACCTGTACTTGTCAGTTCTTCAATTTGACACTGTGGACTTGCAGTACATATTTTAACACATCACTTACCTTGAGGATCAAACTGGCTATCTGATGGAGGGCAATCTCAGCATCAGTAAACATATTCTCACTGTCTTTAGAGCTTATGATGATTACACGCTCTTCATGTCGCTGGAAATCATAGAAAAGATAAGATATTTGCACCATTTTCAGTTTGCAGATAATCAGTGTATATGAACAAATAAAGACAGAAATTTAACCATCCACCGCTAAAGAGAGCAGCTGGGAAGTGAACAGGTAGAAAAGATCGAGGATCCATCAAATTATAATATTTAAGTAGACTAACAACAATTTGTCCCGAGTCCCGACTAGTTTTCAATGAAAGGTGTTGTTGCGTAAGTAGGCTAACAATTCACTTACTTAGCCTGTCAAAACTCAAAAGAAACAGCATGACAAATTTTAATTTCATTCAAGTATCATAACATGCCATTTCAAATAGCAGCAATTTTGTGTGTTACCAGATTTCTTGTATATACAATAGACAAGTCTACTATACATATTTCCTTCATTCATACAAAATTCAGCAGTTCAAGAGACATAGTTCACTTTTCCAATTTCCTACATTTCAGCAACCAAACAACCGGAACAAAATTAATGGAAACCTAATAACTAAAGTAACTATCCGAGATGCATTCTGATGATACCAAAGTTCAAACCTTCAATTCTCTTCTTTCTTTTTTCTCATGATTATCAGCTTAGCCATCAAGCATTCAGGTAGTAAATGAGATCCCCGATCCTAATTTTCACTATTACAAACGATAAACATGAATTTTTTTTACCAGTAACAGAATACCCCAATACAGGACTTTGCACCGTCATTAACCATTCCAGAAAAGAAAAATTAAATATGCACCTTTAAAATAAAAATAAAAAAAAAATTGAAGGGAAAAAAGAGAGAATAATTTAATAACTCCTACTCGGACTACATTTTGATGGTTTCAAAAATGCCCTTGAAATAAAAAGTTTATACCTTTGCTTTTAATTAAAGGATTCTCAGCTTTAGCTAAACCAGTAGGAGAAAATCAATACAAATGAAAAATTACACACTTTTATGCTTATAGTTTATATTACAATTTAAAATCAATTTATAGCAGAAATACTAAGAAAAACTACTGACCGAAATGGCATCGGCGATTTTGATTGTGGCTTTGGTATCCTCACGAATCTTCTGAATACGAGTTCCTTCTTTGCCAATTACCTTCCCAATTTGTCTCGACGGCAGTATTATTCGATACAACACGTCCTGCAGCAATACCACCCGCCGCTTCGGCAGTGGCACCACAGCCACCGCGTCTCCGTCTTCGCGAGGACGCTTCGCCGTCGTGGATCTGTTCGGATCTTCAATTGCTGGCGGAAGAGGAGGGTTTACGTAGATTTCACCCTGTTCTTGTGCCATTGCTAGCAATTTGGCCAACGAAAATTGTCGAGTACAAAGAAACGCCGATGTATATCGAGGGTTTATGTTCTTAAAATCAAAGATATGACCCGTTATTTTCATCTAATTGTATTTGTGTTGGTTACTTTAACTTATATTTTCCACGTTTATATCCCCTGTTTTTGGCAATGCTATTTTTTTACTTATAAGTTATTTTTTAAGTAAAAAAATATAAGTATTTATAATTTATTTTAAAATAACTTATAAATTAATTTAAAATAAATTAGTTTGACTAAATATATTATTTATTTTGCCCTTTTTTTATTAATATCATGTTTAGTAATATTTATATTTGATTTTAACATATAAATCATTATGAGCTGAACACTTTCATAACTTGTTTTAACTTAATTTCTATATCAATTTAAAACAACTTATAAGTTAACTTATATTTTAATTTTAAGTTATTTTAAAATAAATCGTTGTCGAACGGGCTTTTAGTACCTATGCGACTCTTCCTACTAATTTCTACAAATTTTAGGAAATAACAACAAAATACTCCCTCAATTACAAAATATAAAATTTTCTTATTTTATATTTTAAGTTACTTAAACATTTACAATTTTCATTATAATATATTGTATTTTAATAATTATTTTCATTTATCATTTTTTTTCTTTATCAAGTTTGCAACAATTAACTTAAGTATTCCTTAACACTCTGTTTCTGAGTTTTGAACGAAAAAAAAAGAATAAAAAATTTAAATTAGAACATAAAAGAAAATAATAAAAACTTTAAATTTTTTGGACAAAAACAGCATCGGGACTCTAATGTGTCTATGCCGGTGCAAATTATGAAGAGGTTTCAAAGAGAGAGAGAAAGTGAATTAGCCAATAGAAAGAGATGGGTTTGGAGAGGGAAATAGTGACAGAACAAAGATGAGGATAAGAAGTAGAGAGAGAAAATAGAGAGAGCGAATAAATTATTCGACGCCCCCAAAATAGGTCCATACAACTCATTATGAGTCGTCAAATACATGTTACAAAATTCAAATACAAACTTAATTTACACAATTATTAATTATCGTACAAAATACGACAAAACATAAGCTAAGAGTTTTAACTCGAATATTGTCTCGTAGATAATATCCAAACTCAAACGGAGTTCTCATTTCAATTATTATCACACTATTTTATAGAATAGTGAGCTCAACTAGCCCAGTAAAGAATATTATGACTAAGATAATGTAAAATAAATTATTCTTAGTCTTTAATAGTATAAAACTGATAGAATACAATAGGCAACAAGTTTAACTGTAACGAAACAAGCAATCCATTAGCAGGGTCAAGTAAAGTATAATGTCTACTATATTCTATGATTTAAAAGTTCATTATCAATATTTTATTTTTGTAACACAACTCAATAAATAATTCACATCATCGAATTATCCATGCACTACGGGCCAAGGATATTCGTAAGTATCACATTCACGAATTATTCATGCACTACGGGCCAAGGATATTCGTTAGTATCACCAGTGATCATGATCATGTCAAACAACTGTCCATCAATGCACTACGGGCCAATGAGGACTTTCACCACATTATTTGTCTGTAACATTACAGGTCATGATTATATCAATATACAATTTTTGGTCATAATCATAACAATCAATAGTCCATCTATGCACTACAGGCCAAAGATAACTTTCACAACAATATAAGCATGAGAATGATGACAATGATATAAGAAATCAATCAAGTGAGATCAATGATAAATAATAAATATTTATAATTAAATTTATCCAGAGTTTAAGAATGTCCAAATTGTCAACATGATAATTAGTTGTGGAGTAAAATTCAAGAATGATATTCATGTATTAAAAATAATTTGAACAGAAAAAAACTAATTTTATCGTGAATAGTACCCCGGGTGAATAGTTTCTGAGTGAATAGTATCCCGTGAACAGTACCATATGTATGAATAGTACCGTATATATGAATAGTGTCGTATGTATGAATAGTGCCCATGAATAGTACTCTGACATGAAAAGATTAAAATTTAATAAGAATATTCTGAAAAATATTTCAGTGAAACGATACTAGATGAAACGCAAATTTCAAGAATATTATACTAATTTCAAGGAGTATAGAAGCAATACTTATCAAAATAAATGTAGATTTAGAAATATGAAACGAAATAATATTACTTACATACTACAGAGTATGAAAGAAAATAATATTTTTTACGAATATTGAAAGAAAATAATATCCTTACGAATATTGAATGAAAATAATATTTTTTATAAATATTGAATGAAGACAATATCCCTTACGAATATTGAGCGAAAATAATATTCCTTACGAATATTGAACGAAAATAATATTTCTTACGAATATGAAAAATAATATCTCTTACGAATATGAAATAAATAATACCTCTTACCTTAGTAGAAGAGTAAATCTGACTAGTATAGAGGGAATATTCTTGAAGAAAATTTGCACTATTTGTTACACTCAAAGTTTTCTTAAACTCAAAAGAAATACGCTCAATATTATAGAAGAAGAATTCTCTGATTCTGGTGTGATTTTCATTTCTAAACTAAGCATCCTATTTATAGGAGAATGACAAGACACTATTTAAGAAAATCACGAATGAAAAGTAAGGAAATTCACGGGCAAATTCACGCGAAAATCTGATTTTTGATATTCATTACTGTGCAATAAAATATTATAATAAAACAAGAATTTTATATAAAATATAATATATTCTATTTATAATCTAATAAAACGAATAACTTTATATATAATATAAAAAATATTCTGTTTTATATAAAAAGTTTTCTGTTTTATTACTATTATAATAATAATAAAATAAAAACTGAGATAACTTTATACCAGTAATTTTAAAAAATGAGTAAGTTGGAGTCTATTTAATAAGCCAAACTTACAACAAATACTTCATGAAAACCCCCTTTATTTATCACAAATCAATTGTCTTCAATAAACACATTTTTAATCTTTCAACATTTATTCATCATTAATATTATAACTCATAATATTAACAACCAAATCATTTTCAGGAAAGAGGAGGCTTTCCGATAAGGACTTATCCTTATTGGCGCAATTAGATGACATAACCCCTTTCCTCGACAGAACTTTCTAGACATTGTCAATAATGCAAATAATAATATGAATAATTGTGTCGTCTCATTTATTAATTTAATAATATAAAATATTGTGCAGATGATACAGTGACAATAATTAAATCAATAATATGAGATACTATGCAGCAACTAATGTGCCGCTCCCAAAATAGGTATACACAATTCATTCTGAGTCGCCAAATACATGGTACATAATTAAAATACAAACTTAATTTATACAATACGACAAAACGTAGCTGAGAGTTTTAACACGAATATTGTCTCGTAGACAATATCCAAACTCAAATTGAGTCCTCATTATAATTATTATCACACTATTTCATAGAATAGTGAGGACTTCTATAGCCACCATCTTGGACCATTATTCCATTCATCGACTAGTCCCAGCTATATTCTCATTTCCTGAAGAGAGCAATGAAAGAAAAGGGTGAGCTCAACTAGCCCAGTAAAGAATATTATGACTAAGATAATGCAGAATAAATTATCATTAACCTTCAACAGTGTAAAACTGATATAATATAATAGACAACATGTTTAACTGCAGCGGAACAAATAATCCATTAGAGGAGTTAGTAGAGCATGATATCTATTATCTTCTATGATTTAAAAGTTTATCATCAATATTTTATCTCTGCAACACAATTCAATAAATAATCCACATCACAGAATTATCCATGCATTACGGGCCAAGGATATTCGTTAGTTTATCCACATCATTGAATTATCCATGCACTACGGGCCAAAGATATTCATTAGTTTCACATCCATGAATCATCCATGTACTACGGGCCAAGGATATTCGTTATTATCACCAGTGGTCATGATCATGCCGACAACTGTCCATCAATGCACTACGGGCCAATGAGGACTTTTACCACATCATTTGTAACATTACGGATCATGATTATACCAATACATTATTCCTGGTCATAATCATACCAATCAACAGTCCATCTAAGCACTACGGCTTAAAGATGACTTTCATCACAATATAAGCATAAGGATGATGACAATGATATAAGAATTTAATTAAGTGAAAGCAATGATAAATTTTAAAGATTTATAGTTTAATTTATCTAGAGTTTAAGAATGTCCAAATTGTCAACATGATAACTGCTTTGTGGAGTAAAATTTAAGAATAATATTCATGTATCAAAAATAATTTGGATAGAAAAGAAATTAATTTTTGTCATGAATAGTACCCCGGGTGAATAGTACCCCGTAAATAGTACTTCGTGAATAGTATCCCGTGAATAGTACCCCGACATGAAAAGATTAAAATTTAACAAGAATATTCAGAAAAATATTTTTATGAAATGATACTAGATGAAGCACAAATTTCAAGGATATTCTACTAATTTCAAGGAGTATAGAATCAATACTTATCAAAATGAGTGTAGAATTCAGAATCTGAAACGAAATAATATTACTTACATACTACAGAGTATGGAAGAAAATATTATTTCTTATGAATATTAAACAAAAATAATATCTTTTACGAATATTGAACGAAAATAATATTCCTTACGAATATTAAACGAAGACAATATCCCTTACGAATATTGAACGAAAATGATATTTCTTACGAATATTGAACGAAAATAATATTTCTTATGAATTCGAAAAATAATATCTCTTCTGAATATGAATAAATAATAACCCTTATCTTAAAAGGAGAATATTCTGACTGGTATAGCGGAGATATTCTTGAAGAAAACTTGTACTATTTTATACACTTAAAGGTTCCTGAAACTCTAAAGAAATACGCTCAATATTATAGAAGAAGAATTCTCTGATTCTGGTGTGATTTTCATTTCTAAACTGAGCATCCTATTTACAGGGAAATGGTAGGGTACTATTTAGAAAATAATCCCGGACTGCACAATAACCATATTCATGGACGCTGAATTCGGCTGAATTTTTTTGATTTTACTATGTTGTACTATGCAAACATTATGCAATAAAATATAATATATTCTATTTTATATAAAAAAATAAAACTTATATTATATATATATATATATATATATATATACATACAACCCCACACACACACCCACACACACGGCATACACACACACACACACATATATATATAAGTAATAAAATAAAATTGAGATAATTTTTAACCAACGATTTTAAAAAATGAGTAAGTGGGGGTCCATGTAATAAACCAAATTTATAACAAATACTTCATAAAAAATTCCTCTATTTATCTTAATTCACTTGATTTTACTAAACACATTTTTAATAATATTTTTTTCATCATTAATATTATAACTCACAATATTAACAACCAGATAATTTCCAAGAAATAGGAGACTTTCCGATAAGGACTTCTCCTTATTGGTGCGCAATTAGGTGACCAAACTCCTTTCCTCGACAAAACTTTCTAAACATTGTCAATAATACAAATAATAATATGAATAACTTTGTCATATCAATTATTGATTTAATAATATAAAATATTGTGCAGATGATACTGTGACAATAATTGAATCAATAATATGATATACTATGCATCAACTACTGTTGTAATAATTGAATAAAACTGAGTAATTTCTCACGTAAGCATCAATAATCAAAGATATTATACAATACCGTATGCTTCTATGCAACCACGCGTATTACTGTACTTTTATCACCGGGTATTTCAACAATTAACGGTAAAACTTTTGCCGTTATTTTTATAAAAAGTTATTTTTGTCATTTTCTAACTCCAACAGTAATTTCGTTGTGGGATCCACCAATGATTGTGCTGCTGTATGAATATTCCCCGATAAAACGAATATTCTCCGACCAAACGAATATTTTATGACAACTTGCTTACTTTGTAAAATTTATAAATATTACCCACAACTATAACATTATATCAAATCCACACCTTATTATTCAAAAATAATATTTAGAGAAAAATTAAATCTTTATTCATAAAAGTTAGGGTCTTACAACCTCCCCTTCTTATGAAATTTTATCCTCAAAATTAGTGTACGTACCTGGTATGTCGAAAAGGCGAGGATACCTTATTTTCATTTCAGATTCTAACTCCTAGGTCATTTCCTCAATATCGTGGTTTCTCCATAAAACTTTTACTTGAGATATAACCTTTGAGCGTAGAATATGTTTCTTCTTATCCAAGATTTTAACAGGTACCTCTTCATACGTTAAATCTACTGCTATCTCGCCTAGTTCTAAATCAATAATGTGGTTCGGGTCTTTCACATATTTACGTAACATATATCACTACTAGAAATTTGACATATAGCAACGAGCTATAGCGACGGTCGATACGGAACCGTCGCTATAGGGTATCTATAGCGACGGTCTGCACGAAACCGTCAATATTAGAGGTATCTTCCAATTTTTTTCCCAAAATTATCTTCGTCCTCTCAAGTCATATCCCTCCTTTCTAACACTTTCTCTCTCATACTCTTCCTTTACAGCTTGTTCTCCTCTCTAATCCAAATCATTTCAGTATCTGACGCTCGTTACTCGATCCGCCACTCGTCATCTTCTACTCGAATTGGGCACACTTTTTTAAATCGCGAAACCCTAGGCATCGTAGGATCCGATATAAGGATTGGCGCATGTTTGTTCAGAATCAACACCCCTGGCCCGAGTGGTCCAAGCTTGTTCACACTCTATCCCCTGCATCTGAAGTCCACGAAATTGTTCCCGAGGACGCCTTTGTGTCTTATGAATATTTGTCTGAGGAATTTATTCGTTCTGCTAGTTCCTGCTTAGCTTTTACGCGTAACCGACCCGATATTTTGGGGTTTGATTCCTCCCCCTATTTCTTATCTCAAATTATTGTTTAAAGTTTTGATTTTTATTCCCTCTTAACAATTATTGTTCAAATTTGGGTGCAGGTTACTCTCCAGGAAGCATATAGAGTGTGTTGTAGAAATTGGGACTCCTTTTCTTTTTAAAAGTGCTTTTGATACTGGTAGACGAATGCGATCATTTTCGTACAGCATTGGAATTAACATAAGTGGAGCAGAATAGCCAACCATTTATTTTATTTGAAGAATTCTTTTATAATGTTTTGAGTACAAGTATCTAAGTATCATTGTTCTTATTGTGGTGTTTTCTGCTCTCATTTCTTTTTGCACGTCCTCTCTTCCCTTATTTTCCCAGGAAATGATTTATTTCGCAACTAATGCAGCGTGTTACACTTGAGTTTCTATAATCATTTTCATAAGATTCTTTTTTATTTATTTTGATAGGTAAACTTGCACCAAGTATGGAACAGATATAAGATTAGTCAATTCTGGAATCCAAAAGTAAATAGGTTATTAACCTTGTTCATTTTTGCTTGGAATTATTTATTTCTTGGTGTAAAATTTGGTTCAACATGCTATTGGATGATTGTGGAATTAGGAGAGATATGTCTAGTGTTTCTGTTGATTTGTGGAATAATAATCAAGTGGTGTGAAATTCGTGTTATTATTACTCAATTAAGCAAAATGATATATGGTTGTTTGATAGCTGCTGAACTTGCCAAGAAATATTTCAGTCATGCTTGTTATTTGGATATTAGTGTTACTATTACTTAATTAAGCAAAATGACGGAGTACATGTTTGCTATAATTTTTTAGTTTTCAAGGAACACTTCAATTTGACTACTAGAAGGGACTTACAGTCATGGAAGTGAAAATTTCTGCTTGGAAACTCCATTGTTAATTACTGTTTCATGTATGCATATGGACATGAGCACTATAAAACTTGGACGAGCCTTTTTTAACTTAGCCACATATTTCAAACTACATACAGAAGTCAAGTCTTCTTGATCGACATTCATATCTTTCTTTACTTCTTGTGTGTCCCCTTTTTTGTATGACCTGTGCTGCTAATGCTGTAGAATTTGTTCTTCTTAATAATGTCCAGTCCAGTGTATTAAACTCTTCGGATAATATACTAAACTGTTTCATGCCATTTGTTCTATGCTCTTTCGCTATCTCAACCTATGTTAGTTCTGCTTTATTGTGAGAGGGACCTTGTGAAAAATACCAAAGGTACTTGGTAGAAATAAAAAAAATCTAAAAGGTTTTTAGGAAATTCAAGGGGAGTTTTTGTATTGATCATTATTATTATTACTACTACTGCTGCTGCTGTTTTCATTAATTTAAAAACCATCAAACTTCATTAAATGTATAACTTTGCTTTTAACCCACCACCATCTTTCTTAAAACTTTGTTTCCATTGATGTTGTGATTTGGACAGTTGCTTTTCCGTTCATTGTTTTCCAACTTTGATTTATTGCAAGGGTTGATTTAGCGGCCTGCGTTCTACTACTCCGAAGCTTCAATAAAGGTTTGTGATATGATCACACTTTGTCCACTCGGAAGGATATATACTTTAACAGGGGAGGGGGATGGATGGATGTATACTCGAGTGATAGTGAATGTTCTAAAAGAACTTCATGAAAAGAAAAGAAAAAAAGATGAACTATAATTTATTGAAATCTTAGTGATGAGGAGGAGGGTGGAGCAGAATAGCCAACCATTTGTTGGTCTAGTAGTTAGTAGTTAGTGGATTGAAATAATAATCCAGCTCTCCTTCACTGTATTCTGAATGAATGCTTTTCAGTTTTGTTTTTGTAGAAGTCAGTACCTTTATAACCTTTGTTCTGTTCATTTCCTAGAAATATTATAAGTTTACTATTAATAGTGAGTTCAGGGAGGTGGAATTATATGGAGTTACACTCTACATATGAAGACGCATGATTTGTTATGCTTCTTGGAGAGTCCATTCTTGGCGGTTGACCTTTAATGAGAGGCAAGCAACAAAAAGAGTGGTTAACTTATAAAGTGAGAGATATGAAAGAGAAGACATAATCTCATCATTCAGATTTTTAAGGAGTATATGTCCATTTATCTGAGAGATATTGGTACTGGTCAATGGTGTGACACATTTTATGGTATTGTAAATATTTTGTTGCTAGTTAACCAATTTTTTCTATGCTTGAATGTAGTTGGGTTATGGTTTTTTGTTTAGTTAATATGTAGAAACTTGTTACCTGATCCAAAAACACTCTTAATATTTTTGTATGGCAGGCCATGCTGATGATTTTAGATAACCCACTAAATAAAGCTGGGAGATTATGGGCATTATATGTGAGAATAGAGAAAGGTGTTCTTTTTGAAGTTAAACCACATGTTCGTATACCAAGGACGTATAAGCGATTCTCCGGTATCATTTGTAAGTTCAACTGATTACGCCTGCCAATTACTTCAGGATACTTATTTTACTTTTCTCTTGCATTCTAACATTTTTATATTCACTGCAGTACAATTGCTACAAAAGCTTAGCATATCTGCTATTGGTAAGCGTGAAAAACTTTTGCGCGTGATCAAGAACCTTGTATCCCAGTATTTGCCTATAAACTATCACAGAATAGGTAATTGGGATATTTTTTTCTCTGTCTTTGGAAATAAACATTAAAACATATAGTTTGAGTTACTTGTTTAATAGTATAGCAAAGCTATATTCTTTTGTCAAATTAAAGTTTATGACTTGAGCATATATGGACAAGTGATGGACTCTCATTATTATAGCATCGCATGGTTAGCATATTGTTATTAAAAATCTTACAGAAAGTAGAAGGGATACTTGGATCTCTAATATAAAATGTACTAATTATTCTTTATCATCTTAGTAAGATACTACAAAATGTACTATTATTCTCTATCATCTTAGCATCCTCTTAGTCCATTGGGTTTATATTAATTTCTCGTAATATGTGCAGGTTCTGAAAAAGACCTGTTGAAAACATCAGGATCTATTTTGGGGAGAGTTTAGAGCAATGGGAATCAAGATCTATTTTGGAGGTTGTTGTTGCACAAGCCAAGAAAATTATAGGGGATGAATTATTCAACTATTATATTGTAATGTTGTAATATGAATGATTTTAAATGATGTATATAATATATTTTTATGTTTTATTTTATATTGTATTTGGGTTTGTTGAATAAATGTGCATTATTAATTTTTTTTTTAAATTTAAAAAGGCTATAGCGACGGTCATCGCTATAGCCTTCAATGACCATAGGTAAAGAGCAAATACACGGTTTTGGTATGAGCTTTAGCGACGGTCGCCGACCGTCGCTATAGGACAAAAGATCGTCCCTATAGGTTTTAGCGACGCCTTCTACGGCGACGGTTGGCGACCGTCGCTATAGCCTATAGCGACGGTCTTTTGACCTATAGCGATGGTCGGCGACCGTTGCTATAGGTCGATTTTCTAGTAGTGTATATATGAAAAACGTTATGAACACGAGACAAACTTTGCGGTAAGGCGAGTCTATAGGCCTTAATTCCTACTCGATCGAGGATTTTAAATGGACCAATAAATCGAGGGTTAAGATTTCCTTTCTTCATCGATTATTACTTTTGGAATAACGCCTTCTTGCACCTTGTTCTTTATATTCATCAGCTCCGGGTTTGTAGCTTGAGCGGCTTTAACTTTATCGATTAAAGTCGGTTCTACTCGTATGCTTGGCATCATCACATGGGTCTTTGGAGTCTTTAACTCTATCTCCATCCTTTGTAAATCATACGAAATGGGTCTTTGTGTTAACAATGTCGCACTCGTAACCGCATACGATCTTCTACTTAATGTGTCAGCTACCACGTTCACTTTCTAGGATGGTATTGAATTGTATGATCGTAATCTTTCAACGGCTCGACCCAACATCTTTGGCGCATGTTACGTTCGTTTTGGGTGAAAAAATATTTTAGGGTTTTGTACTGGGTTCAAGGTTAATACAAAATTCAATTTTACGCTCTGGGGGTAGGCCAGGAAGTTCTTCGGGGAATACGTCAGAAAATTTATTAACAATAGAAATATCATTCAAGTCTGACATATTTTTATTTAAATCCGTGACATGAGCTAAGAAAGCTTGACATCCGCTTTTCAATAAACGAATGGCTTTATGGCTTGATATGACAGTGATTGACTTTAGTGGTTTGGTTGGTTGAATTCGCATAACAGGTTGGTTAGGAATATGAAAGCTAACAACCTTACGAAAATAATTAATTTTAGCATGATGAGTAGTTAACCAATCAATCCATAAAATCACATCAAATGCAAGTATTTTCAAAGTGATGAGATCAACAGGTAATGTGAGGTTACCGATTTGAATCAAACAAGATTTATAAACGGTGGATGTAATGAAGGTTTCTCCTAACGGAGTTTCAACAGATAAGTCAAACTCTAATTTCTCTGGAGTCAAATTCAAACGTTGAGCATAAACAGGTGAAATAAAAGAAAGGGTAGAACTGGTATCAAATAAGGTATAAACTTCGCAAGAGTTTATGGTTAGCTTATTCGTGATAACTTCGTTCGGGTTCCTCGCTTTTTGGAAAGTTATGAAAAATGCTCTCCCTTAAACTACCGACTTTGACTTGTCTGAGACAACCTTTGGTATCTCTATCTCAGCTGGACTTGACTTCATTACACGACAAAATCGGGCTAGGTGACTTTCTCTTCCGCAATTGAAACACGTTTTGGGTTGCTGCGTACAGTTTGGACTGATGTGTCCCTCCCCTCTATATTTGTACCATACGACCGATGGTTGTTATCCTTCCTTGAAAACGGGTGCTGGTGCTGCTACCGACGTCTTTACATTGTCATTGTTGAACCTTCTCTTCTTAAAATTATTCTCACTTAGTTCACCTCTCCTATCATCTTGGCCATGATTACCACCGAAGTGGTTACCATTTTTGGCATGATAATTTCCTCCACGATGGTTATCATTGTTCCAATGGCCGTTGCCACCGGTACGATTATTATCGTGTTATTGGTCGTTGCCTTTTGGTTGAGCTAACTCATAATCGCGTTCTAATAACTGAGCCCTATTCACAACATCTGAATACAAACAAAGTTTGTGAGAAATGAGGTATTGATGTATTTCGAGTTTCATACCTCGCAAAAACATTCGTGTCATACGCTCCTCATTATATACTAAATGGGATGCAAACTGGGATAACTTCACAAATTTAGCCTCGTATTGCGATACGGTCATATTTTTTTGCTCTAACTTGATGAATTCTACTTCCTTCATGTGACGAATACTTTTAGGAAAGTACTTGTCGTTGAACAATTCTTAGAACTTCTCTCAAGACATCTTTTGTGCGAAAGGCTGAGTACGTTTTACAGATTCCTAACAGTAATCTGCCTCTCCTTGCAACATGAAGGTGGAAAAGGGAACCTTTTGCTCCTCAGAGAATCCCAAGACATCAAATATCTTGGTGATCTACTTAATCCACGTCTCTGCCTTAAATGGTTCTGGCTTTCCCAAAAACTACGGTAGTCCCAGCTCCTTGAATTGCTTAGCGGTGACCAGCCGTGAGTTGCCATTATTTCCACCTGCATTTTGAACATGAGTCTCTCTCGCCTGATGTTGCATGAATTCCAGAAAGCTTATGAACATTCCATCGTTCATCATTTGGTCAGTGTTGTTGTTTACCTGAGGATTATTGCCTTCCTGATGCACATTATCCTGGTTATTGATCGTCGGTGACTCAACGGTCTCATGTGCTCCATTGCTTATCTCAACATTTTTAGATGTCATTTTCAAACACTGCTACAAAATAAGGGTTAATTGACATGCCACACATTATCTGTGACGCCCCCAAAAATAGGTATACATCACCCATCTTGGGTCGCCAGATACATGGTACAGAATTCAAATACAACTTACTAATACAACTGTCGTGCACAATACGACAAAATATAAACTGTGAGTTTGAATACAAATATTATCTTCTAGAGAGTATCCATACTCAAAAGGAGTCCTCATTATAATTATTATCACACTATTACATAGAATAGTGAGGACTACTAATACTATCATCTGGTCCATCACTCCGTTCCCCGACTCGTCCCAGCTATATTCTCATGTCCTGAAGAGAACAGTGAAAGAAAGGGTGAGCTCAACTAGCCCAGTAAGAAATATTATGACTAAGATAATGCAGAATAAATTATCATTAGCCTTCAACAGTGTTAAACTGATAAAATATAATGAACATCAAGTTTAACTGCAGCGGAACAAGCAATCCATTAAAAGAGTCAAGTAGAAAATAAAATCTACTATCTTCTATGATTTAAAAGGTTTTTCAACACTGTTATCGCTAAGACTCAGCTTAATAAAATAATTCACATCATCGAATCACCCCTGCACTACGGCCAAGGATATTCGTGTATTCATTAATGGTCATGATCATGCCAACAACTGTCCATCAATGCACTACGGGCCAATGAGAACTTTTACCACATCATTTCTAACATTATGGTCATGATTATACCGAATAATCCCTGGTCATAATCATACAAAGTCCATCTATGCACTATAGGCCACAGATGACTTTCAACATTTTATAAACATGAGGATGATGACAATGATATAAGAATTCAATAAAACAAGTTCAAGAATTAATTTATCCAAAAATTAACAACGTCCAAATTGTCAACATGATACTGTTTTGTGGAGTAAAATTCAAGAATGCTTAGAAGAATATTTTCATGAAAAGATACTGGATGAACCGCAATTATCAAGGATATTCCACTAATTTCATGGAGTATAGAAGTTAAAACTTAACCAACTGAGTATAATAAAGAATGGAATAACAAAAGAAATCACCCGGCATGCGATAGACCGCACAGACAGATTATTCCAACAGAATAATAAATAATGGAACCAGGTCCGGCGTAAACGCACAAACATGATATTCCAACAGAGTAATAATAAAGACGGAATCAGGTCCGGTGTAAAACACACAGACATGATGTTCCAACAGAATAATAATAAAGACGGAACCAGGTCCGGCGTAAACGCACAGACAGGATATTCCAACAGAGTAATAATAAAGACGGAACCAGGTCCGGTGTAAAACACACAGACATGATGTTCCAACAGAATAATAATAAAGACGGAACCAGGTCCGGTGTAAAACACACAGACATGATGTTCCAACAGAATAATAGAAGAATGTCACCAAGTATAGGGTAGACCGCGTATACAGGTTATTATAACAGAATAATATGAAATGGAACAACAACAGTTCTCTTCATGAATAAGAAAGAATAACACCCCTTACCATTTTAAAGAAGAGCTGAAATAAGGAAGTAGTTAAGTAGCAGAATACTCTTCTTCTCTCTCTCTCTATAGATTCTCTCTATAGTTTCTCTCTTTAGAGTTCAATGAATTCGTAAGAAATAATGAAGGAATGAGCTGCTGTTTATAGAAAAATTGAATGCATAGTAACTAATCCATGAACGGTCCAGATTGATTACTTTAATCTGACGGTCCATATTTAAAGAAAAATCTTTTAAATAAAATATAATATATTCTATTTATTGAATAACTTTAATAAAGTATTCTGTTTTATATAAAAAGATGTTTCTGTTTTATTACGTTAATAATACGAATAAAATAAAACGTCATTATCGCTAAATAATTCATATTATTAACTGACAATAATTGAATCAAACTGAGTGACTTCTCACATAAGCATTAATAATCAATACTGTGTGCTACTATGCAACCACACGTATTACTGTACTTTTACTACCGAGTAATTCAACAGTATCAATGGTAAAACTTCCGCCGTTATTTTTAATAAAATATTTTTGTCGTTTTCTCAATCCGACAATAATTCCGTTGTGGGGTCCACCAATGATTGTGCCGTTGTACGAATATTCCCTGTTAAAACGAATATTCCCCGACCAATTGAATATTATATAACAACTTGCGTACTTTGCAAAATTTATAAATATTACCCACAACTATAACATTATATCAAATTAACTCCATAATATTCAAAAATGATATTTATAGAAAATTCATCTTTATTTATAAAAGTTGGGGTCTTACATTATCCCTATATTCTGACCAACCAATTAAATAACAAATAAGCTTAGGTAGGTCATACTAGCGAAGGATTTACCCGTCTCTCCCCTCCTAGTTCTAGCCTCAAATCTCAGCCATGGATCATATCCCTAAGCTCTGATACCAACTGTGAGCCCCCAAAATAGGTATACACAACCCATTCTGAGTCGCCAAATACATGGTACATAATTCAAATACAAACTTAATTTATACAATACGAAAAAACGTTGCTGAGAATTTTAACACGAATATTGTCTCGTAGACAATATCCAAACTCAAATTGAGTCCTTATTACAATTATTATCACACTATTTTATAGAATAGTGAGGACTACTATAGCCACTATCTTGGACCATCATTCCATTCCCCGACTAGTCCCAACTATATTCTCATTTCCTAAAGATAACAATGAAAGAAAAATGGTGAGCTCGACTAGCCCAGTAAATAATATTATGACTAAGATAATACAGAATAAATTATCGTTAGCCTTCAATAGTGTAAAACTGATAGAATACAATAGACAACAAGTTTAACTACAGCAGAACAAACAATCCATTAGAAGAGTCAAGTAGAGCATGATTTCTACCATCTTCTATGATTTAAAAGTTCATCATCAATATTTTATCTCTGCAACACAATTCAATAAATAATCTACATCACCGAATTATCCATGCACTACGGGCCAAGGATATTCGTTAGTATATCCACATCATTGAATTATCCATGCACTACGGGCCAAGGATATTCATTAGTATCACATCCACGAATCATCCATGCACTACGGGACAAGGATATTCGTTATTATCACCAGTGGTCATGATAATGCCAATAACTATCCATCAATACACTACGGGCCAATGAGGACTTTTACCATATCATTTGTAACATTACGGGTCATGATTATACCGATACATAATAACAGTCCATCTATGCACTACGTGCAAAAGATGACTTTCATCACAATATAAGCATGTGGATGATGACAATGATATAAGATTTCAATTAAGTGAAAACAAGGATAAATTTTAAAGATTTATAATTCAATTTATCCAGAGTTCAAGAATGTCCAAATTGTCAACATAATAACTGCTTTGTGGAGTAAAATTTAAGAATAATATTCATGTATCAAAAATAATTTGGACAGAAAAGAAATTAATTTTTGTCATGAATAGTAGCCGGGGTGAATAGTACTCGAGTGAATAGTACCCCGTGAATAATATCTCGACATGAAAAGATTAAAATTTAACAAGAATGTTAAGAAAAATATTTTTGTAGAACAATAATATATGAAACGCAAATTTCAAATAGTATAGAAGCAATACTTATCAAAATGAGTGTAAAATTCAGAATGTAAAAAAAAATAATATTACTTACATACTACAGAGTATGGAAGAAAATATTATTTCTCACGAATATTGAACAAAAGTAATATCCTTTACGAATATTGAACGAAAATAATATTCCTTACGAATATTAAAAAAAGACAATATCCCTTACGAATATTGAACGAAAATGATATTCCCTACGAATATTGAACGAAAATAATATTCCTTACGAATACGAAGAATACGAAAAATAATATCTCTTCTGAATATGAATAAATAATACCCCTTATCTTAAAAGGAGAGTATTCCGACTGGTATAGCGGAGATATTCTTGAATAAAACTTGCACTATTTTCTACACTCAAAGCTTTCTTAAACTCTAAAGAAATACGCTCAATATTATAGAAGAAGAATTCTTTGATTCTGGTGTGATTTTTATTTCTAAACTGAGCATCCTATTTATAGGAGAATGGCAGGGTACTATTTAAGAAATAATCACAGACTGCACAGTAACCATATTCACGGGCGCCGAATTCGGCTGATTTTTTTTAATTGTAGTATGCTGCACTATGCACACACTATGCAGTACTATGTAAACACTATGCAATAAAATATAATATATTTTATTTTATATATAAAATAAACTTATATATATATATATATATATATATATATATATATATATATATAACCCAACACACACACATGTATATATATATAAGTAATAAAACAAAACTGAAATAACTTTCTACCGACGATTTTGAAAAATGACTAAGTGGGAGTTCATGTAATAAGCCAAATTTATAATAAATATGTGATGCCCCCAAAATAGCTATACATAACCTATTCTGAGTCACCAAATTTATGGTACAGAATACAAATACAATTTTTAATATACAATAAGAGAGCTATGCGTTTTAATACAAATACTGTCTTCTAGATAATATCCACTCTCAGAATAAGTCCTCATTACATTTATTGTCACACTATTTAACAGAATAGTGAGGACTACTAATAATATCATCTGGACTGTCACTCCGTTCTCCGACTAGTCCCGGCTACGTTCCCATTTTCTGAAGAGAACAGTGAAAGAAAGGGTGAGCTCAACTAGCCTAGTAAGAAATATTATGACTAAGATAATGCAAAATAAATTATCATTAGTATTCAACAATGTTAAACTGATAAAATATAGTAGACATCAAGTTTAACTGCAGCGGAACAAGCAATCCATTAAAAGAGTCAAGTAGAGGATAAAGTCTACTATCTTTTATGATTTAAAAAGGTTTTTCATCATTTTTATCGCTGAGACTCAGCTTAATAAATAATCCACATCATCCCTGCACTACGGCCAAGGATATTCATTAGTATCACGACCACAAATTATCCATGCACTACGGGCCAAGGATATTCGTGTATTCATCAATGATCATGATCATGCCAACAACTGTCCATCAATGCACTATGGGCCAATGAGGAATTTTACCACATCATTTATAACATTACGGTCATGATTACACCGAATAATCCCTGGTCATAATCATACCAAGTCCATCTATGCACTACAGGGCATATATGTCTTTCAACAAAATATAAACATGAGGATGATGATAATGATATAAGAATTCAATAAAACAAGTTAAAGAATTAATTTATCCAGGAACTAATAACGTCAAAATTATCAACATGATACTTCTTTGTAGAGTAAAATTCAAGAATGCTCAGAAGAATATTTCCATGAAAAGATACTGGATGAAGCGCAAATATCAAGGATATTTTAACAGAATAATAACGACGGAACCAGGTCCGGCGTAAACGCACAGACAGGATATTCTGACAGAATAATAAAGAATGGAATAATATTAGAAGAATTTCACCATGTATGCGTTACTTTGCATAAACATGTTATTCCAACAGAATCATAAAGAATGGAATAACAGAAGTTCTCTTCATGAATAAGAAAGAAATAATACCCCTTACCGTAAAAGAAATTGGATATAAGAGTAGGGAAGTAGCAGAATACTTTTCTTCTTTCTCTCTATAGTTTATCTCTTTAGAGTTTCAGTGAATTCCTAAGAAATAATGAAGGAATGAGCTTCTATTTATAGAAGAATGGACTGTATAGTAACTAATTCATTAATGGTCCAGATTGATTTACTTTTAATCGGACGGTCCATATTTTAAACAAAATCTTTTAAATAAAGTATAATATATATTATATATATATACACATGCTCCTTTTGAATTCACGGGATGAATTTTCGTGATCAAAACCATGACAACCCTTTAAACATGACAATATATATATATATATATATATATATATATATATATATATATATATATATATATAACAACTAACATCACCAAACACTCCACCACCACCACCCGACCACTTCTCACATATATAAATAAAATATACATATAAACCACATTTGACACCACACACCCACATACTCACACACACGGCACACACACACAAGTCATATATATATATATATATATATATATATATATACTTTATAACTTCCTTCCGATAATTTTGAAAAATGATTAAGTGGAAATCTAAATAATAAGTAAAATTTATAACAAAATACTTCATAAAAATCACCTCAATATTTTTAACAACATTTATCATCATTATTATAATTCACAATATTAATCGACTAGGTCGTTCCCAAGAAAGAGGGGGCTTTCCAATAAGAATTTTTTTCCATTGGCGCGCAATTAGGTGACCAAACCTCTCCTTGACAGAACTTCTAGACATCGTTAATATTGCAAATAATAATAATAATAACTTTGTCATCTCAATTATTGATTTAATAATATATAAAATATCGACAATAATTGAATCAAATAACGTGAGATACTATGCAACAATTTGTAAGACCCCGAATTTTATGAAATAAAAGTATTCAATTTTTCTTATAATTACTATTCAGTAAATGGTTAAATTGATAAAAGTTTAAAGTTATGAGTGAAATATGATTTTTTTTCAAAATAAGCAAGTGGTTATAAAATAATCATTGTTGTCGGGAAATATTCGTTTGGTCGTGAAATATTCTTTCTGTCGGGGAATATTCGTACGACGGCGCAGCCATTTGTGGGCCCCATAACAGAATAACTGTCGGATGAAGAAAACGACAAATTTGTGTTTTTACAAATAACGGCGTAGTTGTTACCGTTAACACTGTTGGAATACCCGGTGGTTTAAATACAGTAATACGCGTTATTGCACAGTAGCACACGGTATTGCATAGTATTTTTAAAATTATTGATTCTTACGTAAGAAGGCACTACTCAATAATTGTTACAGTAATTACTGTTCAATATTTTATTTTATTGATTCAATAATTGCTACGTTGAAATTTTATATTATTGTTGTTCAATAATTGTCACTGCACAATATTTCTAATTATCAGATCAATAATTCATATTATTTGAATAATATTATTAGATAACATTATTGGCAATGACTAGAAAGTTCTGTCTAAGGAGAGGTTTGGTCACCTAATTGCGCGCCAGTAAGGAGAAATTCTTATTGGAAAGCCCCCTCTTTCCTGGGAACGGCCTGGTTGTCATAAATGTGATTCTGTAATATTATTTGTGAATAATTAATTATTGATTCATATGATAAGGAAATATTTATTTTATGTGGATATAAATGAAGAATATATTTTTGTGGTTAAAAATAAAGGAGTTAATGTTGAGATTTTTATCAGTATTTTTGTCGAAATGGAGGTATTAAAAATCAGGGTTTTTGAGATATTTTGTGGGGGTTATAATTTTTAATCCGACCGTTGGATCGTGGTAATTTTTGGATATGTTATACATATATAAGTTGAGTATATGCCCACAAATTTTGAACCGTTAAAAATGAACGTATGATTTATTATGAATTTTACGAGATGACTGGTTCAGAAATTGTTGAATTTTCGGAGTTTATCATTTTGGGTGGAAAATTCTAGAATTGGTGGGCTCCACTTGTGGTTGGTGAAGAAATGTGCTGAATTATATTTCAAATGTGGTAGGTAGGAATAGTAGATGGTAAAGCCATCAGGTTGCAGGTCAAACCTACCAAAATTTTCATATAAATAGAGGGCTAAGTTAGAATTGAAAATCACACCAGAAACATAAGCTTTCTCTCTTTCTCTCTCTATATTATGAAGTATATTTTGTGAGTTTTTAGATACTTGGTGAGTTGCTATTCATTAGTGCAAGTTTCCTTCAGCATCATATCCGATATCCAGTCAGAAGTACTGCTCTTTTGAGGTAAGGGATTGTAAGGGATATTAAGGGATTTTAAGGGTTGTTATGATTTTCAGTTTCGTAATTTTTCTGATCTTCAAAAATTCTGGAAAAATTTGAAATGATATTTTGATGAGTTTTATTGATTGTGTCCAAAAATGGTGATTTTTGGATGTATAGATTAAGAGTTATGAATCTTACGGGAAAAGACTATTTTAAAAGTAACCGCTTATAATTCCTTGTGGTTAACTTCAAAATTGATAAAATTTTTATTGGGAGTACATGTATATGATAGAAGTATACTCTGTAAATTTCAGAATTTTTAGATAAAAGTACAATTTTTGATAAATGTCTAAATATTCGGCTATTTTGGCCATATGAAAAATAGTAAATAAATTTTAAAAATTCTAAGAAAAATATATGTTCACTATGGGACTATATTATGCTAAATCCCAGAAAAGAAATATTTTTAAAATTGATTTGGTATTTTTCATGAAAATGGTCTAGTTATAAGTAAATGAATTAAATATGTTTTGTGAGGAAAAAAAATTGGAAAATAGGATTTTATGGCTTGAGAATCCTATAAGAGGTATATGCAGATTTTTGATGAGGGTTTTTGGTTTTTGGTGATGAAATATTATGAGTTTGGCATTTTAAGATGATTAAATGCATTATTTAGTAAAGTGTAAATAATTTAAATAAATTATTTATAAGCTTAAGAAATATTATTCTTTCAATATCATTATACCGAAATACTGGTATAGATTTTATTGTGGAATTTATACCTTTTTGTGTCGGGTTTACTATTCACGAGTTACTATTCGCGAGTTACTATTCATGAGTTACTATTCACGAGTTACTATTCACGATAAAAATTAGTTTCTTTTTCTAACCAAATTATAGTTGATGTACGAATATTACTCTTGAGATTAAAACTAGATGTTGATCATATTATTTTTATTATTATATATAACATTTTTATAACCCTAATGATGATATTTCTCTTTGACTTGAGTGTAAAGATGGGTAGATTTTTGGTATGATAATGACTATGGGTTATCTTTGGCCAGTAGTGCAAAGTTGAATCGTTGATTGGTATGATCATGACCATTAAATTTATAAGTGAATATCTTTAGCTTAAGTGCAAAGGTGAATTGATCAACATGGTTATAATTATTGTTTATATAAATTCTGAAATGATTATATATTTCTTTGAGATATTAATATATTTGTCCTGTAGTGCAAATATGAACTGTTGATGAATATATTTGGCTGTAGTACAAATATGAAATGTTGAGGAATATCTTTGGCCTGTAGTGCAAAGATGAAATATTGATGAATATCTTTGGCCTGTAGTGCAAAGATGAATTATTGATGAATATCTTTGGCCCGTAGTGCAAAGATGACATGTTGTTGAATATCTTTGGCCAGTAGTGCAAAGATGAACAGATGTTGAGATGAACATGACCAACTGGTGATACAAATGAATATCTTTGGCCGTAGTGCAAAGATGAAGTTATTAGTATGATTATGAACAGGAAATGTGATTTGGTGTAACCATGATCTTTGATGTTTCAGGTAAAGATAGGTGATGAAAATTATCTTCGTCCTGGATGAAAAGAGGAATTTAGAACTACAGTTATGATTATGAGTTATTCATATGATTGTGGACCAGAATTGTTGATTGATGTTACAGGGATAAAACATTGTTGATGGATTTTTAACATGGAGAAGATAATAGACTTTATAGTCTATTTGACTCTTCTAATGGATTGCTCGTTCCGCTGCAACTATGGTTGAAATTTTTATCATTTACCATATGTTCTAAATCTCTGATTTATTGTTGATGAAGGCTATTGATAATTGAATTATCTTTAGTCATGATATTCTTTACTGAGCTAGTTGTGCTCACCCTTTTGTTTCACAATTCCTTTCAGGTAATAAGAGTGTAGCTGGGTCGAGCGGGGGTAACAAGGGAATAGAACGGTGGTCGTCATCATTTAGTAGTTATATTTGGTGAAGCAAATAGGGTGAGGCGAACCCAACGTTGGAAGGGTGTTTTGTCACTATCATACAAGATGTCTAACGACATACAACCTCGTGTCATCATAAGACAGGGATGTGCTCATCCACTTGCTGAGTATATATACGAGCACTACCTATATAATCTTGGTGTTTGTTTGAAGTATAATTCTCAGTTAGATACAGTGGAGATAATGACAAGTCAAGAGAAGACTCACCATTGGGAAGAATATGATAGTAATCTTCTCGTTTTTCTTTGGGGTCTATTGGGCCAACCAAGGATAATTCTGTGGCCATATGATATCTATCATAACCTAGACGCATGGCCTCCCATGTACGAAGGTTTCCTTGAGCACTTCCCAAAGATTCTAATTTCCAAAACAGTTTTTGACTATACCTTTATGTAAGGTGTCATTGTGAGGTGATGTCCACGGTTGGAACATGAGTCACATTTGGTATATATTTGTATCCAAACTCACAACATATGTGTTGTTGTATTTTGCACGACAATTATTGTAATAAAGTTACAGTTGTTTTCTGTACCATGTATTTGGCGACTCAGAATAGGTTGGATGGAATGGACCTATTTTGGGGTTGTCACACAATTACTGTAGCAATAATTGAACAAAACTGAGTGACTTCTCACATAAGCATCAATAATCATTACCGTGTGCTACTATGCTATGCAACCACGCGTATTACTGTACTTTTAACACCGGGTGTTTCAACACTTAACGATAAAACTTCCGCTGTTATTTTCATAAAGTATTTTTGTCATTTTTTCAATCCGATAATAATTTCGTTGTGGGGTCCACCAATGATTGTGCCGTTGTACGAATATTCCCTGTTAAAACGAATATTCCCCGACCAAACGAATATTATATAACAACTTGCGTACTTTGCAAAATTTATAAATATTACCCACAACTATAACATTATATCAAATTCATTCCATAATATACACAAATGATATTTATAGAAAAATCATTTGTATTAAAAAGTTGGGGTCTTACAACCTCCCCTACTTACGAAATTTCGCCTTCGAAATTAGGGTACGTACCTGGTATGTCGAAGAGGTAATGATACCTTGATTTCATTTCAGATTCTAACTCCTAGGTCATTTTCTCAACATCGTGGTTTCTCAACAAAACTTTGACTTGAGGTATAACCTTGGACCGTATAATATATTCTTTCTTATCCAAGATTTGAACAGGAACCTCTTCATACGTCAAATCTTCTGCTATTTCGTCCGGTTCTAACTCAATAATGTGGTTCGGGTCTTTCACATATTTACGTAGCATGGATATGTGAAAAACGTTATGAACACGAGACATACTTGGCGGTAAAGCGAGTCTATACGCCACAGTTCCTACTCGACCGAGGATTAAAAATGGGCCAATGAACCAAGGATTGAGCTTTCTTCTCTTTTCAAATCTCGTAACTCCTTTCCATGGAGCAACACGTAATAACACATGATCTCCAATATCGAATTTCACGTCCTTTCGATGAAGATCAACATAACTCTTTTGTCAATCTTGTGAGGTTTTTATACGCTGCCGGATCGTTTGAATCTTTTTCGTAGTCATACGTACCAACTCCGGTCCCAACAACGTTGCTTCACCCACCTCATCCCAGCATACTGGAGAACGACACTTTCTTCCATACAACGCTTCGAATGGAGCCATGCCAATACTCGCTTGATAGCTGTTGTTGTAGGAAAATTCCACCAATGGTAAGAACTTATCCTAACTTCCCTTGAAGTAAAGGACACAGAGTCTTAATAAATCTTCAAGAGTTTGAATATACCTCTCTGATTGTCCGTCCATCTGAGGATGATATGCCGAACTAAATCGTAAATCTGAGCCCATAGCTTTTTGTAAACTAACCCAAAATCGTGAAGTGAATCTTGGGTCTCGATCAGAAACTATGGATACTGGCATACTATGCAGTCTTATAATCTCATTTATGTACGTACGAGCAAGGCGTTCAAGTGTATAAGTTTCTCGTATTGGTAAGAAATGAGCAGACTTGGTCAATCTATCAACAATGACCCAAATTACATCTATGCCTTGAGAAACCTTGGGAAGACCAGTAACGAAATCCATGGTAATGTGCTTCCACTTCCATTCTAGAATTTCAAGTAGTTGCAATGGACCTTTTGGTGCTTGATGCTCCGCCTTGACTCGTTGACACGTTAGACACCTCGAGATAAACAGCGCTATCTCTCTATTCATATTGCCCCACCAAAATGTATATCGAAGATCATGATTGTAAAACCCCAACTTTTTGAATAAAGATAAATTTTCTATAAATAATATTTTTAAATATTATGGAGTAAAATTGATATAATGTTATAGTTGGGGGTAATATTGATAAATTTTACAAAGTAAGCAAGTTGTTATAAAATATTCATTT
The DNA here is from genome assembly GCA_016801055.1 of Panax notoginseng. Lineage (NCBI taxonomy): Eukaryota > Viridiplantae > Streptophyta > Magnoliopsida > Apiales > Araliaceae > Panax > Panax notoginseng. Next base: position 203,896,914 of record CM029017.1, read on the forward strand.
GGTCGGGTAATATTCTTTTTGTCAGGAAATATACGTACGACGGTACAATCATTGGTGGACCCCACAACAGAATTATTGTCGGATTGAGAAAACGACAAAAATATTTTATTAAAAAATAATGGCGGAAGTTTTACCATTAATACTGTTGAACTACTCGGTAGTAAAAGTACAGTAATACGTGTGGTTGCATAGTAGCACACGGTATTGATTATTAATGCTTATGTGAGAAGTCACTCAGTTTGATTCAATTATTGTCAATTAATAATATGAATTATTTAGCGATAATGAAGTTTTGTTTTATTCGTATTATTAACGTAATAAAACAGAAACATCTTTTTGTATAAAACAGAATACTTTATTAAAGTTATTCTATAAATAGAATATATTATATTTTATTTAAAAGATTTTTCTTTAAATATGGACCGTCAGATTAAATTAAATCAATCTGGACCGTTCATGGATTAGTTACTATGCATTTCATTTTCCTATAAATAGAAGCTCATTCCTTCATTATTTTCTTACGAATTCACTGAACTCTAGAGAGAGAAACTATAGAGAGAAACTACAGAGAGAAAGAAGAAAAGTATTCTGCTACTTAACTACTTTTTTATTTCAGTTCTTCTTTAAAACGGTAAGGGGTATTATTTCTTTTGTATTCATGAAGAGAACTTATGTTATTCCATTATTTATTATTCTGTTGGAATAACCTATATACGCAGGCTACCCTATACTTGGTAAAATTCTTCTGTTATTCTATTCTTTATTATTCTGTTAGAACATCCTGTCTGTGCGTTTACGCCAGACCTGGTTCCATTATTTATTATTCTGTCGGAATATCCTGTCTGTGTGTTTTACACCGGACCTGGTTCCGTCTTTATTATTTTTCTGTTAGAATATCCTGTCTGTGTGTTTTACACCGGACCTAGTTCCGTCTTTATTATTATTCTATTGGAACATCTTGTCTGTGTATTTTACACCGGACCTGGTTCCGTTTTTATTATTATTCTGTTGGAATATCCTGTCTGTGCGTTTTACGCGGACCTGGTTCCATTATTTATTATTCTGTTGGAATAACCTGTCTGTGCGGTCTATCGCATGCATGGTAATTTCTTTTGTTATTCCATTCTTTATTATACTCAGTTGGTTAAAACTTTGACTTCTATACTCCAGGAAATTAGTGGAATATCTTTGATATTTGCGCTTCATCTAGTATCTTTTCATAGAAATATTCTTCTAAAAATTCTTGAATTTTACTCCACAAAGTAGTATCATATTGACAATTTGGACGTTGTTAATTCTTGGATAAATTAATTCTTAAACTTGTTTTATTGAATTCTTATATCATTGTCATCGTCCTCATGTTTATAAAATATTGAAAGTCATATGTGGCTTGTAGTGCATAGATGGACTTGGTATGATTATGACCAGGGATTATTCGGTATAATCATGACCGTAATGTTACAAATGATGTGGTAAAAGTCCTCATTGGCCCGTAGTGCATTGATGGACAGTTGTTGGCATGATCATGACCATTAATGAATACACAAATATTCTTGGCCCGTAGTGCATGGATAATTATGGTCGTGATACTAAAGAATATCCTTGGTCGTAGTGCAGGGGTGATTCGATGATGTGGATTATTTTATTAAGCTGAGTCCCAGCGATAGCAGTGTTGAAAAACCTTTTAAATCATAGAAGATAGTAGATTTTATTCTCTACTTGACTCTTCTAATGGATTGCTTGTTCCGCTGCAGTTAAACTTGATGTTTATTATATTTTATCAGTTTAACACTGTTGAAGGCTAATGATAATTTATTTTACATTATCTTAGTTATAATATTTCTTACTGGGCTAGTTGAGCTCACCCTTTCCTTCACTGTTCTCTTTAGGAAATGAGAATATAGCTGGGACGAGTCGGGGAACGGAGTGATGGTCCAGAGGATAGCATTAGTAGTCCTCACTATTCTGTGAAATAGTGTGATAATAATTGTAATGAGGACTCTTTTTGAGTTTGTATAATCTCTAGTAGACAATATTTGTATTCAAACTCACAGTTTATGTTTTGTCGTATTGTACACGACAGTTGTATTAGTAAGTTATATTTGAATTCTGTACCATGTATCTGACGACCCAAGATGGGTGATGTATACCTAATTTTGGGGGCGTCACAGTTGGTATCAGAGCTTAGGGATATGATCCCTGGCTAAGGTGTGAGACAAGAACTAGGAGGGGAGAGACGGGGAGTTCTTTCACTAGTATGACCTACCTAAGTTTATTTGTTATTTAATTGGTTGGTCAAAGTATATTGATAATATGTGACATGTTAATTAACCCTTGTTTTGTGGCAGTATTTGAAAATGGCAGCTGAAAATGTCAACAATGGAGTGAATGAGACCGTGGCACCTCTAATCACCAACCAGGATAATGTAATATTAGGTGAAGAAGAAATTAGAGATATCTACGTGGTAAGTGAAGAACTAATAGTTGCACCCGAGCTAGTGGTAGAGGTAGCAGCTGAGAGTGAGGAAGAAGAGGAACCTGAGGAGAATTGGTTAGAAGAAATTTATGATCAAAACTTAGAATTACAAAATCGTGTTCATGAGTTAGAAGAGCAGGCGGTCGTGGAGCAAAGAGATGTAACGATTAAAAATTGTGTTACTCGATATGTGATGCTCGAACAAAATCACGCTTTGGCAGAGTGTAAGATATTAAAGTTGGAATCTGAGAATTCAAATATCAAGGATCAGCTGAAAGAAGAAACAACTGAACGAGTGAGAATGAAGGATGCGTGGGTAAAAGCCGCACGACGTGTTGATATTGTAGAAAGAGACGTCCGATCCAAAAAGGCTAAAATAGATGATATACATTTCTCTTTTTGGACAGCAATTGGGAGAACCCAACATCGAGTTTTGAATTATCCTGAACAGAGCGGTCAATCTGAACTCGATATGGATCGAAGATTGATGATTCAGATCATGAAGCAGGAGTACAATGAAGCAGTTAAGGGTGGAATATGTCCTATATTAAAGTCAATTTTAACGATAGTGATGACACCAAATGCTACCCCAGACAAGTCAAAGTCGGGTATTTCAAGGGAGAGCGGTTGTCATGACTTCCCAACAAGTGAGGAACCCAAATGGAGTTATCGCGGGTAAGCTAATCATAAACCCTTGCGAAGTTTGTACCTTATTCGATACTGGTTCTACCCACTCTTGTATTTCACCTAGTTGTGTTCAACGTTTAAACTTGGCTCTTAAAAAAAATAAAAATAAATTTATTAGACTTTGACTTATCTGTTGAAACTCTGTTAGGAGAAACCTTCGTTAATTCCACTATTTATAAATCTTGTTTGATTTAAATTGACACTTTCACGTTACCTGTCGATATGTGATTTTTGAAAACGATTGGTTAACTACTCATCATGCTTTTCGTAAGGTTGTTAACTTTCATATTCCTAACCAACCTGTTATGCGAATTCAAGCAACCAAACCACTAAAGTCAATTATTGTCATATCAAGCCATAAGTAAAGATCCCCGTTCCTTTCGTTGTTGACTTCCTGGTGTGGAATGCACCGAAGCCAGACTTTCCGTAGGAGACGTTGTAAATGACGATGGCAAGTTGATAGGTATCAATGTGACATGTTATCCAAGTCTGGGATGAGAGTCACAGTTTTGAATGATATTTTTATTGTTAATAAATTTCCTGACGTATTCTTGAAGACTTCCTAGCCTACCCCTAGAGCGTGAAATCGAATTTTGTATTGACCCCAGTACAAAACCCATTTCTTAAACCCTCAAATATTTCTTTACTTAAAACGAACGTATCATGCGCCAAAGACGTTGGCTCGAGCTGTTAAAGATTACGATCGTACCATTTAATATCATCGTGGAAAAGCAAACGTGGTAGCTGACGCGTTGAGTAAAAGATCGTATGCGTTTACAAGTGCGAATATACGAACTCACGTGAAGATAACGAATATACGAGTAGAATCGACTTTAATCGATAAAGTTAAAGTCGATCAAGCTACATACTCAGAGCAGATGAATGAAGAAGGTTCAAGAGGGCGTTATTCTAGAAGCAAGAATCGATGATGAAGGAATACTTCGAGTCAACTCCAGACTTTGTGTTCCTAACGATCTTGAGTTAAAGTATAAAATCATGATGAAGGTGCACAACACACCGTTTGCAATCCATCCTGGGAGTACCAAAATGTATCATGATATTCATCATACATTTTGGTGGAGCAATATGAAGAGAGAGATAGCGCTGTTTGTCTCAAGGTGTCTAACGTGTCAACGAGTCAAGGCGGAGCATCAAGTGCCAAAAGGTCCATTACAACCACTTGAAATTCCAGAATGGAAGTGGGAGCACATTACCATAGATTTCGTTACCGGTCTTCCCAAAGTTTCTCAAGGCATAGATGCGATTTGGGTCATTGTTGATAGATTGACCAAGTCTGCTCATTTCTTACCGATACGAAAAACTTATACACTTGAACGTCTTGCTCGTATGTACATAAACGAGATTGTAAGACTGCATGGTATGTCAGTATCCATAGTTTCTGATCGAGACCCAAGATTCACTTCACGATTTTGGGTTAGTTTACAAAAAGCTATGGGCACGAATTTACGATTTAGCTCGGCATATCATCCTCAGACAGATGGATAGTCAGAGAGGACTATTCAAACTCTTGAAGATCTATTAAGACTTTGTGTCCTTGATTTCAAGGGAAGTTGGGACAAGTTCTTACCATTGGTGGAGTTTTCCTACAACAACAGTTATCAAGCAAGTAATTGCATAGCTCCATTTGAGGCATTGTATAGAAGAAAGTGTTGTTCTCCAGTATGCTGGGATGAGGTGGGTGAAGCAACGTTGTTGGGACCGGAGTTGGTACGTATGACTACGGAAAAGATTCAAACGATCCGGCAACGTATAAAAATCTCACAAGATCGACAAAAGAGTTATGTTGATCTTCATCGAAAGGACGTAGAATTTGAAATAGGAGATCATGTGTTATTATGAGTTGCTCCATGGAAAGGAGTTACGAGATTTGAAAAGAGAGGAAAGCTCAATCCTCGATTCATTGGCCCATTTTTAATCCTCGATCGAGTAGGAACTATGGCCTATAGACTCTCTTTACCGCCAAGTATGTCTCGTGTTCATAACGTTTTTCACATATCCATGCTATGCAAATATGTGGAAGACCCGAATCACATTATTGAGTTAGAACCGGACGAAATAGCGGAAGATTTGACGTATGAAGAGGTTCCTGTTCAAATCTTGGATAAGAAGGAACATATTCTACGCACCAAGGTTATACATTAAGTCAAAGTTTTGTGGAGAAACTACGATGTTGAGGAAATGACTTGGGAGTTAGAATCTGAAATGAAATCAAGGTATCCTTACCTCTTCGACATACCAGGTACGTACCCTAATTTCGAGGGCGAAATTTCATAAGAAGGGGAGATTGTAAAACCCCAACTTTTTAAATAAAGATGAATTTTCTATAAATATTATTTTTAAATATTATGGAGTAAAATTGATATAATGTTATAGTTGGGGATAATATTTATAAATTTTACAAAGTAAGCAAGTTGTTATAAAATATTCGTTTGGTCGGGAAATATTCTTTTTGTCAGGAAATATCCGTACGACGATACAATCATTGGTGGACCCCACAACAGAATTATTGTCGGATTGAGAAAACGATAAAAATATTTTATTAAAAAATAATGGCGAAAGTTTTACCGTTGATACTGTTGAACTACTCGGTAGTAAAAGTACAGTAATACGTGTGGTTGCATAGTAGTACACGGTATTGATTATTAATGTTTATGTAAGAAGTCACTCAGTTTGATTCAATTATTGTCAATTAATAATATGAATTATTTAGCGATAATGAAGTTTTGTTTTATTCGTATTATTAACGTAATAAAACAGAAACATCTTTTTATATAAAACACAATACTTTATTAAAGTTATTCTATAAATAGAATATATTATATTTTATTTAAAAGATTTTTCTTTAAATATGGACCGTCAGATTAAAGTAAATCAATTTGGACCGTTCATGGATTAGTTACTATGCATTCCATTTTCCTATAAATAGAAGCTGATTCCTTCATTATTTTCTTACGAATTCACTGAACTCTAGAGAGAGAAACTATAGAGAGAAAGAAGAAAATTATTCTGCTACTTAACTACTTCTTTATTTCAGTTCTTCTTTAAAAAGGTAAGGGGTATTATTTCTTTTGTATTCATGAAGAGAACTTATGTTATTCCATTATTTATTATTCTGTTAGAATAATCTGTATACGCGGGCTACCCTATACTTGGTGAAATTCTTCTGTTATTCCATTCTTTATTATTCTGTTGGAACATCCTGTCTGTGCATTTACGCTGGACCTGGTTTCATTATTTATTATTCTGTGAATATCCTGTCTGTGTATTTTACACCGGACCTGGTTCCGTCTTTATTATTATTCTGTTAGAATATCCTGTCTGTGTGTTTTACACCGGACCTGGTTCCGTCTTTATTATTATTCTGTTGGAACATCTTGTCTGTGTGTTTTACACCGGACCTGGTTCCGTCTTTATTATTATTCTGTTGAAATATCCTGTCTATGCGTTTTACGCCGGACCTGGTTCCATTATTTATTATTATGTTAGAATAACCTGTCTGTGCGGTCTATCGCATGCATGGTGATTTCTTTTGTTATTCCATTCTTTATTATACTCAGTTGGTTAAAACTTTGACTTCTATACTCCAGGAAATTAGTGGAATATTTTTGATTTTTGCGCTTCATCTAGTATCTTTTCACGGAAATATTCTTCTAAGAATTCTTGAATTTTACTCCACAAAGCAGTATCATATTGACAATTTAGACGTTGTTAATTCTTGGATAAATTAATTCTTGAACTTGTTTTATTGAATTCTTATATCATTGTCATCATCCTCATGTTTATAAAATGTTGAAAGTCATCTGTGGCTTGTAGTGCATAGATGGACTTGGTATGATTATGACCAGGGATTATTCGGTATAATCATGACCGTAATGTTACAAATGATGTGGTAAAAGTCCTCAATGGCCCGTAGTGCATTGATGGATAGTTGTTGGCATGATCATGATCATTAATGAATACACAAATATTCTTGGCCCGTAGTGCATGGATAATTGTGGTCGTGATACTAAAGAATATCCTTGGCTGTAGTGCAGGGGTGATTCGATGATGTGGATTATTTTATTAAGCTGAGTCCCAGCGATAACAGTGTTGAAAAACCTTTTAAATCATAGAAGATAGTAGATTTTATTATCTACTTGACTCTTCTAATAGATTGCTTGTTCCGCTGCAGTTAAACTTGATGTTTATTATATTTTATCAGTTTAACACTGTTGAAGGCTAATGATAATTTATTTTACATTATCTTAGTCATAATATTTCTTACTGGCTAGTTGAGCTCACCCTTTCCTTCACTGTTCTCTTCAGGAAATGAGAATATAGTTGGGACGAGTCGGGGAACAGAGTGATGGTCCGGAGGATAGCATTAGTAGTCCTCACTATTCTGTGAAATAGTGTGATAATAATTATAATGAGGACTCCTTTTGAGTTTGTATAATCTCTAGTAGGCAGTATTTGTATTCAAACTCACAGTTTATGTTTTGTCGTATTGTACACGACAGTTGTATTAGTAAGTTGTATTTGAATTCTGTACCATGTATCTGACAACCCAAGATGGGTGATGTATACTTAATTTTGAGGGCGTCACAATGATACATTTTGGTACTCCCAAGATGGATTGTAAACGGTGTGTTATGCGCCTCCATCATGATTTTATACTTTAAATCAGGGTCGTTAGGTACACAAAGTCTGGAGTTGACTCGAAGTATTCCTTCTTCATCGATTCTTGCTTCCGGCATAGCACCTTCTTGCACTTTCTTCCTCATACGTATCAGATCCAGGTCTATAGCTTGAGCAGCTTTAACTTTATCGATTAAAGTCGGTTCTACTCGTATATTCGCCATCATCACATAGGTCCCTGGAGTTTTTAACTCTATCTCCATCCTTTCCAAAATCATACAAAATAGGCCTTTACGTTGACAATATCGCACTCGTACCCGCATATGATCTTCTACTCAATGCGTCAGCTGCCATGTTCGCTTTTTTAGGATGGTATTGGATGGTATGATCATAATCTTTCAACAGTTCAAACCAACGTCGCTGTCGCATGTTGAGTTCCTTTTGAGTGAAGAAATATTTGAGGCATTTATGATCCGTAAATATCTCCACTTTCTCCCCATACAAGTAATGCCTCCAAATTTTAAGTGCGAAGACAACAGCTGCCAACTCTAGATCATGAGTAGGATAATTCCTATCATATTCTTTGAGTTGTCGTGAGACATAGGCTATGACTTTCCCATGTTGCATGAGAACACATCCTAACCCTTTGCCCGAAGCATTATTGTAGATGACAAATCCCTCCGAGCCAGATGGTATTGTCAGAACAGGTGCTGAAATGAGTCTTCTCTTGAGTTCTTGAAAATTCTTCTCACATTCCTCGTTCCAACCGAATTTTGTATCTTTTCGAGTCAGCTGAGTTAAGGGAGTAGCGATTCGAGAAAACCCTTCTATGAATCTCCGATAATAACCAGCTAAGCCGAGAAAGCTACGTACTTCGGTCACTGATTTGGGTTGCTCCCAACTTTGAATAGCTTTAATCTTTGTTGGGTCAACTGATATTCCATGACTTGACACCACGTGCCCAAGAAATGCTACTTCTTCAAGCCAGAACTCGTATTTCTTCAACTTGGCATAAAGCTTGTTTTCACGAAGCTTTTGGAGTATCAGCCTCAAGTGTTGCTCATGATCTTCACGGCTTTTGGAATAAATAAGGATGTCATCAATAAAGACGACCACATAGTGATCCAAATATTCCTTGAATACTCGGTTCATCATATCCATGAAGGCATCAGGAGCATTAGTCAATCCAAAAGACATGACAAGGAATTCATAATGCCCGTACCGAGTTCTGAAAGCTGTCTTTAGAATGTCATCGGTTCTAATATTTAATTAGTGATATCCAGAACGAAGATCAATCTTTGAAAAGAATTTGGCGTCTTGCAATTGGTCGAACAGGTCATCAATACGTGGCAATGGGTACCTACTTTTGATGGTGACATGATTCAACTCCCGATAATCAATACAAAGTCGCATACTCCCATCTTTCTTCTTCACGAATAGAACAGGAGCACCCCAAGGAGACGTACTAAGGCGAATGAAACCGATGTCTAACAATTCCTGCAGTTGTGTCTTTAACTCCTAAAGTTCAATAGGAGCCATTCGATATGGGGCTTTGGAAATGGGTTTTATACCGGGTTCAAGGTCGATACAAAATTCAATTTCATGCTCTGGGGGTAAGCCAGGAAGTTCTTCAGGGAATACGTCAGGAAATTTATTAACAATAGAAATATCATTCAAAACTGACGTATTTTTGTTTATATTCGTGACATGAGCTAAGAAAGCTTGACATCCATTTTTCAATAAACGAATGGCTTTATGGCTTGAGATGACAGTGATTGATTTTAATGATTTGGTTGCTTGAATTCGCATAATAGGTTGGTTAGGAATATGAAAGCTAACAAGCTTACGAAAATAATCAATTTTTACATTATGAGCAGTCAACCAATCAATCCCTAGAATTACGTCAAATGCAAGTATTTTCAATGAAATAAGATCGACAGGTAATGCGAGGGTACCGATTTGAACCAAACAAGACTTGTAAACAGTGGATGTAATGAAGGTTTCTCCCAACGGAGTTTCAACAGATAAGTCAAAGTCCAATTTCTCTGGAGTCAAATTTAAACGTTGAGTGCAAGTAGGAGAAATAAAAGAATGGGTAGAACCGGTATCAAATAAGGTATATACTTCGCTAGAGTTTATGATAAGCTTACCCGTGATGACCTCGTTCGGGTTCCTTGCTTTCTGGGAGGTCACGACAAACGCTCTCCCTTGCACTACCGGCTTTAATTTTTCTGGGATGGCCTTTGGTGCCTCCATCCTAGATGAACTTGTCTTCGGTGAACGATAAAATCGGGCTAGGTGACCTTATCTTCCATAATTATAACATGCTTTGGACTGCATCGCGCAGTTTGGACTGATGTGTCCCTCCCCTCCGCATTTGAAGCATATGATAGGTGGTCGTTCTCCTTCCTTAACAACGGGTGCTGGTGCTGACGTCTTTCCATCATTGTTGAATCTCCTCTTCTTGAAATGTCCATTTTTACTATTTTGGCCCTGATTACCACCGAAGTGGTTACCATTTCTGGCATACTGATTCCCTCCACGCTTGTTGTCACCGCTTCGATGGCTGCTCTCACTTGTATTATCATTTTGCCGGTTGCTCTCTTTTGGTTGGGTTGACTCGTTATCGCGCTCCAATAACTGACCCCTATTTACAACATCTGAATACAAACACAGTTTATGAGAAATAAGATATTGACGTATCTCCAGCTTCAAACCTCTTAAAAATATTCGCGACATTCTCTCCTCATTATCAACCAAATGGGACGCAAACCGGGACAACTCAGCAAACTTGGCTTCGTACTGCGACACGGTCATGTTGTTTTGCTCCAGCTTGATGAACTCTACCTCTTTCATTTGACGAATACTTTCGGGAAAGTACTTGTCGTTGAATAGTTCTTGGAACTTCACCCAAGACATCTTCAGTGCGGCAGGTTGAGTACGCTTTACCGATTCTCACCAGTAATCTGCCTCTCCTCGCAACATAAAGGTGGCAAAGGGAACCTTTTGCTCCTCGGAGCATCCCAAGACATCAAATATCTTAGTGATCTGCTTTATCCACGTCTCCGCCTTAAGTGGTTTTGCATCTCCAATAAACTCCGGTTGTCCCAGCTCCTTGAACTGTTTAGCGGTGACCGTCCGAGAGTTTCCAGTGTTTCCACCTATATTTTGGACAGGAGCCGCTCTCGCTTAATGTTGCATGAATTGCATAAAGTCTCTGAACATTCCATCATTCATCATTTGGTCAGTGTTGTTGTTTGCATGCAGATTGTCGCTTTCATGATGCACATTATCCTGATTATTGATATGTGGAGACTCAACGGTCTCCTGTGCTCCATTGATGTTCTCAACATTCTCGGATGTCATTTTCAAATACTGTCACAAAACAAGGGTTAATTAACATATCACATATTATCCCTATACTCTGACCGACCAATTTAAATACCAAATAAACTTAGATAGGTCATACTAGCGAAGGAATTTCCTGTCTCTCCCCTCCTAGTTCTTGTCTCACATCTTAGCCAGGGATCATATCCCTAAGCTCTGATACCAACTGTGACGCCCCCAAAATAGGTATACATCACCTATTCTGAGTCACCAAATACATGATAGAGAATACAAATACAATCTTTAATATACAACAAGAGAGCTGTGAGTTTTAATACAAATACTATCTTCTAGACAATATCCACTCTCAGAATAAGTCCTCATTACATTTATTGTCACACTATTTAACAGAATAGGGAGGACTATTAATAATATCATCTGGACCGTCACTCCGTTCCCCGACTAGTCCCTGCTACGTTCTCATTTCCTGAAGAGAACAGTGAAAGAAAGGGTGAGCTCTACTAGCCCAGTAAGAAATATTATGACTAAGATAACGTAAAATAAATTATCATTAGTCTTAAATAATGTTAAACTGATAAAATACAATAGATATCAAGTTTAACTGCAGCGGAACAAGCAATCCATTAAAAGAGTCAAGTAGAGAATAAAGTTTACTATCTTTTATGATTTAAAAAGGTTTTTCATCACTTTTATCGCTGAGGCTCAGCTTAATAAATAATCCACATCATCCCTGCACTACGGCCAAGGATATTCATTAGTATCACGATCACAAATTATTCATGCACTACGGGACAAGGATATTCGTGTATTCATCAATGGTCATGATCATGCCAACAACTGTCCATCAATGCACTATCGGCCAATGAGGACTTTTACCACATCATTTGTAACATTATGGTCATGATTACACCGAATAATCCCTGGTCATAATCATACCAAGTCCATCTATGCACTACAGGGCACAGATGACTTTTAACAAAATATAATCATGAGGATGATGACAATGATATAAGAATTCAATAAAGCAAGTTCAAGAATTAATTTATCTAGGAACTAATAACGTCAAAATTATCAACATGATACTTCTTTGTAGAGTAAAATTCAAGATTGCTCAGAAGAATATTTCCATGAAAAGATACTGGATGAAGCGCAAATATCAAGGATATTCCAACAGAATAATAAAGACGGAATCAGGTCCGGCGTAAAACGCACAGACAGGATATTCCAACATAATAATAAAGACGGAACCAGGTCCGGCGTAAAACGCACAGACAGGATATTCTGACAGAATAATAAATAATAGAACCAGGTCCGGCGTAAACGCACAGACATGATATTCCGACAGAATAATAAATAAAGGTCCGGCGTAAACGCACAGACAGGATATTCCGACAGAATAATAAAGAACGAAATATTAGAAGAATTTCACCATGTATGCGGTACTTCGCATAAATAGGTTATTCCAACAGAATCATAATGAATGGAATAACAGAAGTTCTCTTCATGAATAAGAAAGAAATAATACCCTTTACCGTAAAAGAAACTGGATATAAGAGTAGGGAAGTAGCAGAATACTTTTCTTCTTTCTCTCTATAGTTTATCTCTCTAGAGTTTCAGTGAATTCCTAAAAAATAATGAAGGAATGAACTTCTATTTATAGAAGAATGGACTGCATAGTAACTAATTCATGAACGATCCAGATTGATTTAGTTTTAATCGGACGGTCCATATTTAAAGTATAATCTTTTAAATAAAATATAATATATTATATATATATATATATATATATACACACATGCTCCTTTTGAATTCACGGGATGAATTCTCGTGATCAAAACCTTGACAACCCTTCAAACATGCCAATATATATATATATATATATATATATATATATATATATATATATATATATATATAACAACTAGCATCACCAAACACTCCACCACCACCCGACCACTTGTCACATATATAAATAAAATATATATATAAACCACATTTGACACCACACATCCACATACTCACACACACAAGTCAAATATATATATGTGTATATATATATATATATATATATATATATATATATATATTATAACTTCCTTCCGATAATTTTGAAAAATGATTAAGTGGAAATCTAAATAATAAGTAAAATTTATAACAAAATACTTCATAAAAATCACCTCAATAATTTTAACAACATTTATCATCATTATTATAATTCACAATATTAATCGACCAGGTCGTTTCCAAGAAAGATGGGGCTTTCCAATAAGAATCTCCCCATTAGCGCGTAATTAGGTGACCAAACCTCTCCTTGATAGAACTTTTAGACATCGTTAATATTGCAAATAATAATAATAATAACTTTGTCATCTCAATTATTGATTTAATAATATATAAAATATTGACAATAATTGAATCAAGTAACGTGAGTTACTATGCAGCAATTATTGTAGCAATAATTGAACAAAACTGAGTGGCTTCTCACATAAGCATCAATAATAAATATCGTGTGCTACTATGCAACCACGCGTATTACTGTACTTTTAACACCGGGTGTTTCAACAGTTAACGGTAAAACTTCCGCCGTTATTTTCATAAAGTATTTTTGTCATTTTCTCAATCCGACAATAATTTCGTTGTGGGGTCCACCAATGATTGTGCCGTTGTACGAATATTCTCTGTTAAAACGAATATTTTCTGACCAAACTAATATTATATAACAACTTGCATACTTTACAAAATTTATAAATATTACCCACAACTATAACATTATATCAAATTCATTCCATAATATTCACAAATGATATTTATAGAAAAATCATCTCTATTAAGAAGTTGGGATCTTACAAAATACTTCATAAAACCCCCCCTCTATTTATCTCAATTCACTTGACTTCACTAAACACATTTTTAATAACATTTTTTTTTCATCATTAATATTATAACTCACAATATTAACAACCAGATCATTCCTAGAAAAGAGGGGGTTTTTCGATAAAGACTTCTTTTTATTGGCGCACAATTAGGTGACCAAACCCCTTTTCTCAATAGAACTTTCTAGACATTATCAATAATACAAATAATAATATAAATAATTCCGTTTGTGTTTGTCTATTTGGCATGTCTGGCAACGACAAGGGTACAGTCGACCTAAAAATTATAATTTTATAGGTATTTTTGGATAAAAAAAGAATAGGGTGCACGTTAGACATCGGGGTAAACGTCAGGGGCATTTTTAGACCTTTGCCCTTTAAAATTTATTATATTAAAAGTTGAGCATAATATGAGAATTATAAAAATATTACTTATTATAATTTCTTTTCCGTTCAAATCAGGCCAATTTTAGACGAAAAACTTTGACAAGAAAAGTAATCAAGTTTTCTATCTATTTCTTTTCTTTTTCGTTTATTAAAAAACTCAAAAACATAAGAATTGGAAAGAAAACTTAAATTTTTCGTCCATTTCTTTTCTTTTCTGTTCATTTTAAAATTCAAAAACAAAATGTAAGAGATGTCACGCTGCAACTAGAGGCAGAACTAGGGGGCGGGGGGCATCTAACCCTGGTCTTCCAGCGACTCCCCCTAGAGTACTCTGCTGCTGCCCCTGCCCAGCTGGCGCCTCGCTGCTGCAGTGCCGCCTCACGCCTTCAGCGGTTCAGCTTTTTTCTTCGTCTGCAACAGCTAAGTTAGGTTTTTTTAACTAATATGAAACGACGTCGTTTCATTAAAAAAATTTATTTTTTATTCAAAATCGCATCACTGCATCTGATTTGGCATTAGGATTTAGGCATAAACAAATTTTCTTTTCCTTCTTCGGTTCTTCCGCCGACTGGCGACTGCTCACTCCTCAGTTGCTCACGGCACGCCTCTTACTTCCAGTTCCGACAATCCTCCTGCCTGGGCCTTCGATTGCTCGACCAATATTCTTCTCGACAGTACTAATGTAAGTCAATATGATTTACATTTTCTGGAGATATATTTGTATTGTTACTGTTGGCACTTAATTTATTTCCCATTCATTTCCATTGGTAATTTCTAATTCAGGTTGAGGTTAGTGAGTTTGTTATGCCATGAATTTTGTGCTTAATTTTGCCATTAAATTATAGATTTAGAGTTTGTTATGCCATGAATTAGAGATTATGTGTTATTTTCATTGAATATTTGAATTGATATTGTATATTTATCAATTTATGGTATATTTATGATATATTATTTGTGGAATTATTGAAATTATTAAATTAGGTTAATTGATGAAATTATGATAAAATGTTTGAATAATTGAATTGATGAATGATGAAATTATTATAAAATATTTAAATTGATGAAATTATTGATTAGCAATTGATGTTTTTATTTATACTTAATTATGGATAAATACTTGATTAAGCGACAAAGAACTGTTAATTCTTCTAATAATCAATTACCAAGTTCCGAAGTAAGTGGTGGTATTAATATTTCATGTGTGGAGTTCAATCCGAATGATATTGTTAGTGATCTGGGGTTACGTAAATCAATTGAAGACTTTGATATTGTGATTAGAGATCAAGTTCGAAGAGAGTATTTGACTAGAGGTCCATGTCAACCAATTGCCCATAATTATCCCTGAAAATACTTTTTTAATATGAAGAGAAGCTTTCGGTCTGCTTGATTTAAAATTTTTGAATGGTTGGAGTATAACATTTCAAAGGATGCATCCTTTTGCTTTTGCTGCTATCTATTTAGCAATTCAAACAGAGTAGGTGCTTTTATAAAAAATGGGTTCAACAACTGGAAAAAGGCAATTGAAAATATTTAAGAACATGTGGGTGCTTCGAATAGTGCTCGTAATGATGCTAGAATACAACTTCAAGGTTTTAAAAATCAAAGGCAGAGTACATATTCTACTAGCACAAGGGCAAAAGATGGAGGTTGCTTATCGCACCCGTTTAACGGCGGCTTTGGATGTCACATGCCTTCTTTTGAAGCAAGGTTTGCCTTTTCGTGGACATGATGAGTCATCGACTTCATCAAGTAAGGGAAATTTCCTTGTGTCTTTTGAGTGGTACATCCTACGAAATGAAGAGGTAGGCAAGGTAGTTAATGAGAATGTTCCTAGAAACAATCAAATGACTTCTCAAAAAATTCAAAAAGAACTAACAAGTGCTTGTGCCATGGAAACTACACTTGCCATCATCAATGATATTGGGGACAACATCTTTTCTATTATAGTTGATGAGTCTCGAGATGTTTCAATAAAGGAGCAAATGGGAGTTGTTTTGAGATATGTAAACAACCATGAAGATGTGATTGAAAGGTTTCTTAGTACGGTACATGTGCCTGACACTTCATCTATTTCTTTGAAAACTGTTATTGATGAATTGTTTGCAAAACATAAATTGTCATTATCGAGATTGAGAGGTCAAAGATATGATGGGGCTTCAAATATGCGAGGCGAGTTCAATGGATTGAAGGCTCTTATTTTAAAAGAAAATCCATATGCAAGGTATGTCCATTGTTTTTCTCACCAACTCCAATTAGTTGTTGTCGCTGTTGCCAAGAGCAGCCGTATTGTGAGTGATTTTTTTCAATATGTTACTATGATTGTGAATGTGGCTGAAGCATCATGTAAAAGGAAAGATAAACTTGGACAACTTGAACATGATAGAATCGTAGAGTGTTTGGAAAAGGGAGAGATAGTTAGCGGTAAAGGAAACAAAATCAAGAAATCAGTTTAAGACGGCCAGGAGATACTCGTTGGGGGTCACATTACATAACAATAATCCGTCATATGTCTATGTGAACTTCCGTATTACAAGTGCTTGAAAATGTGCATGATGATGGTGCTTCTGATGATAATAGCGGTATAGCCATAAGTTTGATTGATAAGATAGAGAATTATGAATTTGTATTTGTTATGCATTTGATGAAATATTTATTGGGAATCACAAATGATTTGTCACTTGCCTTATAACAAAAAAGATCAAAACATTGTACATGCTGTGAGATTGATTGGGTTAATCAAAGCTTGACTACAAGATTTTAGGGAGGTAGAATGGGAATTTTTTTGAAGGAAGTCAATATATTTTGTGAGAAGAACACGATCCCAATAATTAATATGGAAGACAACATGAGATCCCGCGGTCGTAGCCGGTGCAATGGACAAATTATTACTAATTTTCATTATTATCGTGCTGAGATTTTTTGTCAGGTATTGTGACGCCCCCAAAATAGGTATACGCAACTCATTCTGAGTCGCCAAATACATGGTACAGAATTTAAATACAAACTTCCTTATACAATACGACAAAAACGTAGCTGAGAGTTTTAACACGAATATTGTCTCGTAGACAATATCTAGACTCATATGGAGTCCTCATTACAATTATTATCACACTATTTTATAAAATAGTGAGGACTACTACAGCCACCATCTCGGACCGTCACTCCATTCCCCGACTAGTCCTAGCTACGTTCTCATTTCCTGAAGAGAACAATGAAAGCAAAGGGTGAGCTTAACTAGCACAGTAAGAAATATTATGACTAAGATAATGCACAATAAATTATCGTTAGCCTTCAACAGTATTAAACTAATAGAATACAATAAATAACAAATTTAACTGCAGCGGAATAAGCAATCCATTAGAAGAGACAAGTAGAGCATGATATCTACTATCTTCTATGATTTAAAAGTTCGTCATCAATATATTATCGTTGTAACACAGCTCAATAAATAATCCACATCATCGAATTATCCATTCACTACGGGCCAATGATATTCATTAGTATCACATCCATGAATTATTCATGCACTACGGGACAAGGATATTCGTTAGTATCACAAATGGTCATGATCATGTCAATAACTGTCCATCAATGCACTACGGGCCAATGAGGGCTTTTACCACATCATTTGTAACATTACAGGTCATGATTATATCGATACATAATTCCTGGTCATAATCATACCAATCAACAGTCCATTTATGCACTACGGGCCAAAGATGACTTTCATCACAATATAATCATGAGGATGATGACAATGATATAAGAATTCCATTACATGAGAGCAATGATAAATTTTAAAGATTTATAATTTAATTTATCTAGAATTCAATAATATCCAAATTGTCAACATGATACTGCTTTGTGGAGTAAAATTCAAGAATAATATTGTATCAATAATAATTTGGACAGAAAAAAATAATTTTTGTCATGAATAGTACCCCGGGTGAATAGTACCCGAGTGAATAGTACCCTGTGAATAGTATCCCGACATGAAAATATTAAGAATTATCGTGAATGTTCAGAATAATATTTTCGTGAAAAGATACTAAATGAAGCGTAAATTTCAAGGATATTCTACTAATTTCACGGAGTGTAGAAGCAATACTTATCAAAATGAGTGTAGAATTCAGAATCTGAAACGAACTAATATTACTTACATACTATAGAGTATGGAAGAAAATATTATTTCTTACGAATATTGAACGAAAATAATATCCCTTACAACTGTTGAACAAAAATAATATTCCTTACGAATATTAAACGAAAATAATATTCTTTACGAATATTGAACAAAAATAATATTCCTTATGAATATTGAACGAAAATAAAATTCCTTACGAGTACGAAAAATAATATCGTAAGCGAATATGAAATAAATAATACCCCTTACGAATATTGAACGAAAATAATATTCCTACGAATATTGAACGAAGATATTATTCCCTACGAATATTGAACAAATATATTATTCCTTACGAATATTGAACGAAAATAAAATTACTTACGAATACGAAAAATAATATCGTAAGCAAAATGAAATAAATAATACCCCTTACCTTAAATAGAGAGCAATTCTGACTGATATAATGGAGATATTATTGAAGAAAACTTATACTATTTTCTACACTCAAAGTTTCCTTAAACTCTAAAGAAATACGCTCAATATTATAGAAGAAGAATTATCTGATTCTGGTGTGAATTTTATTTCTAAACTGAGCATCCTATTTATAGGAGAATGGAAGGATACTATTTAGGAAAACAATCACGGACTGCACAGTGAATACATTCACGGGCGTTTAATCGGCGAAAAATTTAATTTACTATGCAGTACTATACAATAAAATATTCTAATAAAACGAAAACTTTAAATAAAATATAATATATTTTATTTATAATCTAATAAAACAAAACTTATATATATATATATATATATATACTTTATAACTTATTACCGATTATTTTGAAAAATGGGTAAGTAGGGGTCCATGCAATAAGCCAAATTTATAATAAATACTTCATAAAAATCCCCTCTATTTATCTCAATTCACTTGGCTTCACAAAATACATTTTTAACATTTATTCATCATTTATAACTCACAATATTAACAACCAGATCATTTCCAGGAAAGAGGGGGCTTTCCGATAAGAATTTCTCCTTATTGGCACGCAATTAGGTGACCAAACCCCTTTTCTCGACAGAACTTTCTAGACATCGTCAATAATGCAAATAATAATATGAATAACTTTGTCGTCTCAATTATTGATTTAATAATATAAAATATTGTGCCAATAATTGAATCAATATCATGAGATACTATGCAACAATTACTGTGACAATTATTGAGTATACCTGAGTGACTTCTAACGTAAGCATCAATAATCAAAGATACTGTGCAATACCGTGTGCTACTATGCAAACATGCGTATTACTGTACTTTTATCACCGGGTATTTCAACAGTTAATGGTAAAACTTTCGCCATTATTTTTATAAAAAGATATTTCTGTCGTTTTCTAACTTCGACAGTAATTCCGTTATGGGGTCCACCAATGATTGTGCCGTAGTACGAATATTCCCTGATAAAATGAATATTTCCCGACTAAACGAATATTTTGTGACAACTTGCTTACTTTGCAAAATTTGTAAATATTACCCACAAGTATAACATTATATCAAATCCACACCTTATTATTCAAAATAACATTTAGAGGAAAAAATAATCTTTATTCATAAAAATTGAGGTCTTACAGGTATAATCTCTATAAATCTTTTTTCATTATTCCTATCCAAAAATTTATCTTTTTTTTTATTTTTCATTATTACAATGTAGGTTGTTGATTCAATTGTTCATGAGATGAACAATCGTTTTTCAGAAGCAAGCACATAGTTACTTTTATGCATAGCATGCCTTGATCCAAGGGATTCGTTCTCTCAATTTGACAAAAATAAGTTACTCGGTCTTGCTAAGATTTATCTAGAAGACTTCTCATTGATTGATCACATAATACTTGGGGATCAACTTAAAAATTACATTTATGATATACGATAGTCAATTTTTTAGGATCGAAAATTTGGGTTTGGGAATTCTTGATAAGAAGTTGATTGAAACAAGAAGAAATATGACTTTTACATTGGTATATCGATTGATCGAGCTGGCTTTGGTTTTACCAGTTGCGACTACTACTGTTGAAAGAGTATTCTCTGCAATGAAAATTTTTAAGACTGACTTGTGTAATAAAATGGGAGACGAGTGGATGAATGACAGTCTGGTAGTTTATAATGAGAATGATATTTTTTCAACAATTGAAAACGAACAAATTTTGAGACGTTTTCAAACTATGCATACTCGTATGATACAACCTCCTCTCAGTTGTATAACCGAAAGAAGCACTTCAAGCGTTAATAAATAATTTTTTTTACTGATGTATTTTGACCCCCCTATAAAAACGTTCTGATTCCGCCACTATCTGTAACAATATTATCTATAAATATTATTTGTCGCCTTTCAAATGAAAATTTTCGAATGTACATGATATACTACTCTTAAAATGTACTGACATCAAAATATTTTGAGTAAAAGGTACACCCAAGGTTGTCAACTAAGGGAAAAAATCAACTTTTTAGGTGTCCCACTTTCCTTCCTCTTATAAGGAAATAACCTACTGCCCTCACCTAGTAGCACCCCCAAAAAAGAAGGTATTGAGTGGGAAGGACGAATTAGGATCATCTCCGTTTCAAATAAATGGAGGCTCTCCGTTTCAAATAAATGGAGACTCTCTGTTTCATGATTCAGATTTAAAATCATCTATCTCTTATTAGTATGATGTCACATTTCAACACATTTTAAATCTAAACCATAAAATAAAGAGTATTTATTTGAAATGGAGAGAATTCTTGTCCGAGGACCTGCCCTTATTTTCAGCCTAAAACAATAAGTTAATTACCGATCCCTTAGTTTTGAACGTTTCTCTTGAGACCTTAAACTATTACACATTATTACCAACAATATTAAGAAAGATCTCTACAAGAATCACATATTTAAACCAAGTATCCAATATAAATTTGAGTTTTCCCCATTATAGTCACTCACTCGGTGTGACGCCCCCAAAATAAGTATACATCACCCATTCTGAGTCACCAAATACATGGTACAGAATTTAAATACAAACTTAATTATACAGCTGTCTTGTAAAATACGACAAAATATAGCTGAGAGTTTTGACACGAATATTGTCTTATAGACAATATCCAAACTCAAATGGAGTCCTCATTACAATTATTATCACACTATTTTATAAAATAGTGAGGATTACTACAGTCACCATCTCGGGCCGTCACTCTATTCCCCGACTAGTCCCGACTACGTTCTCATTTCCTGAAGAGAACAATGAAAGTAAAAGGGTGAGCTCAACTAGCCCAGTAAGAAATATTATGACTAAGATAATGCAGAATAAATTATCGTTAGCCTTCAACAGTGTTAAACTAATAAACAACAAGTTTAACTGCAGCGAAACAAGCAATCCATTAGAAGAGTCAAGTAGAGCATGATATCTACTATCTTCTATGATTTAAAAAGTTTATCATCAATTTTATCGTTAAGACTCAGCTCAATAAATAATTCATATCACTAAATTATCCATGCACTACGGGCCAATGATATTCATTAGTGTCACGTCCACGAATTATTCATGCACTACGGGCCAAGGATATTCGTGTTATTGCCAATGGTCATGATCATGCCAACAACTGTCCATCAATGCACTACGGGCCAATGAGGACATTTACCATATCATTTATAACATTACATGTCATGATTATACCGAATAATTTCTGGTCATAATCATACCAATCAACAGTCCATCTATGCACTACGGGCCAAATATGACTTTTACCACATCATAAGCATGAGAATGATGACAATGATATAAGAATTTAATTAAATGAGAGCAAGGATAAATTTTAAAAATTTTATAATTTAATTTATCCATAATTCAATAAATGTCCAAATTGTCAACATGATACTGCTTTGTGGAGTAAAATTCAAGAATAATAATGTATCAAAAATAATTTGGACGGAAAAGAAATCAATTTTTATCATGAATAGTACCCCGGGTGAATAGTACTCGAGTGAATAGTACCCCGTGAAAAGTACTTCAGGAATAGTATCCCAGCATGAAAAGATAAAAAATTATCAAGAATGCTCAGAATAATATTTTCATAAAAAGATACTAGATGAAGCTCAAATTTTAAGGATATTCTACTAATTTCAAGGAGTATAGAAGCCATACTTTAACAAAATAAGTGTAGAATTCAGAATCTGAAACGAAATAATATTACTTATATACTACAGAGTATGGAAGAAAATATTATTTCTCACGAATATTGAACAAAAATAACATCCCTTACCTTAAAAAGGAGAGTATTCCAACTGGTATAGCGGAGATATTCTTGAAGAAAATTTAAACTATTTTCTACACTCAAAGCTTCCTTAAACTCTAAAGAAATACGCTCAATATTATAGAAGAAGAATTTTCTGATTCTGGTGTGATTTTCAATTCTAAACTAAACATCCTATTTATAGGAGAATGGAATGATACTATTTAAAAATAATCACGGACACAAAGTGCAGAAATTTCACGGGCACCGAATTCGTTCGGTTGAAATTTTCTGAGTTAATATGCATACTAAAATATAATATATTCTATTTTTCATAAAAAAACAAAATTTATTATAATATATATATATATATATATATATATATATATATATATATATATATATATATAACAAAACTGAGATAACTTTCTACTGATAATTTTGAAAAATGGGTAAGTGGGGGTCCAAATAATACGCCAAACTTACAACAAATACTTCATAAAAATTCTCTCAATATTTTTAACAACATTTATTCATCAATAATATAACTTTCAATATTAACAACTTGATCATTTTCAGGAAAGAGGGGGCTTTCCGATAAGGATTTCTCCCTATTAGCGCGTAATTAGGTGACCAAACTCCTTTTTTCGACAGAACTTTCTAGACATTGTCAATAATGCAAATAATAATATGAATAACTTGTCATCTCAATTATTGATTTAATAATATAAAATATTGTGTAGATGATAATGTGACAATAATGGAATCAATAAAGTGAGATACTATGCAGCAATTACTGTAGCAATAATTGAGTATAACTGAGTGACTTCTCACGTAAGCATCAATAATCAATACCGTGTGCTACTATGCAACCACGCGTATTATTGTACTTTTATCACCGGGTATTTCAACAGTTAATGGTAAAACTTTCGTCGTTATTTTTATAAAAAGATATTTCTGTCGTTTTTTAACTCCGATAATAATTTCGTTGTGGGGTCCACCAATAATTGTGCTGTCGAACGAATATTCCCTGTTAAAATGAATATTCCCCGACCAATCGAATATTTTATAACAACTTGTTTACTTTGCAAAATTTTCACATATCACCCTTAACTTTAACCTTTTATCAATTTAACCATTTACTAAATAGAATAATAATTATAAGAAAATTGAATACTTTCCTTTCATAAAATTCGGGATCTTACACTCGGTGTGCATAAGAAACTTATCAAAATCAATCGTAAATAGCTTTCTACAGTCTTCCACTTATAATAAAAAGATTTAATCCCTCTCATTCGAACCTAATTATATATATATATATATATATATATATATATATATATATATATATATATATATATATATATGGAGACTGATTCATAGTTGTGGTAAAGATAAAATTATCCTTACAACAAATTTCAGTTGTCTATCTGCGGATCAAACGGTTAGGAAGATCTCCAATCCACAGTTTAATATGTAGGTGCCCGTAATTTAATATTGCGAATTGGATGATATAAAAAATATCCCTTGTCAATCCGTAATTTAATACTGCAAATGCTAGTTATGGCTCCTTTTGAAGATGATCGCCGTTTTTTGTCAGCCCGTCCACAGAACAAAATTGTGGACGCTGAGTCTAATAATGATATAATCCAAACGATACCATTTTGCGGTTAACCATCAGTCCATCAAAGAAAAGTGAGGACTCTGAGTATAAAACGGTCAAGTACGTACTCTGAGTATTTAATAACATTTTAATAAATTCATGTTATGACTATATTAATGTCAATTATAACATGTTATTCTAAAAATCGTAGAGTATGGGCAAAATTGTAAAGTAGAAGCAAAATATTCAAAATCATAGGAGCAAAATCGTAGAACAAGATATTCAAAATCGTAGAGTAAGAGCAAAACTATAGAGTAAAATCAGATGACAATATTTTTTAAAGTCCCAGCAGGCTCCGTAGTATTAAACTACGGATGAAATTATTTTTTTAAAGTGCAGTAAGCTTCGCAATATTATACTGCGGATGAAATTATTTTTTTAAAATTCCCTATATGGATTTAGCAAGCTCCGCAATATTAAATTGCGGATATAAATTTTTTTTTCAAGTTCCCTGTATGGATTGACCTGGCTTCTTTGCGGTTGACAATTTTTTTTATGTTCTTTGTATAGATTAACCTGACTTTGCAATATTAAATTGGGATGACATTTTTTTTAAAAATTTCTTGAATGGATTGACCTGAATCCATAATATTAGACTGCAAATGACAATTTTTTTAAAAAGTTCTCGACCAAAAATGACGTTGTCTTTAAGGGGAGCCATACTTAACATTCGTAGTATTAAATTGCGGATTGAAGAGAGGTATTTTGGATGTCATCCAATCTGCAGTATTAGACTACAGACAACAACATATTAAATTGCGGATTGAAGATCTTCCTAACCATTTGATCTGCGGATAGATGACTGATATATGTTGTAAGGATAACCTCATTTTTATAAGGTTAACTATAGATTAGTCTCATGTGTGTGTGTGTGTGTGTGTGTATATATATATAGAGAAAGAGAGAGCACTCCTCTTATCTAGCATTTCTCCTTAAATATCACTCCTTTATTAAAACTACATCGTTTTGAAGATTCTTAAAAAAGAGTGGTCGCACTTGCTTTCCTTTTATTTATAAAAATGACACCCATGGACGAGGTTTGAATCAAGAAACTGTTGTATTTTATACAAAATAAAATATTACAAAGTTAAATAAAATATATATAATAATAGAGATTTGTAACTGAATATATATTAATATCTATTATTAATATATTACCGTTGTTGCTTGGAATATATTACCGTTGCTATATATTAAAGTGAGATTACCGTTCATGATGTTACCGTTCTATATTAATAGAGATATTACAGTTCATGATATTACCGTTGCAATTCTTTCCTATAAAAGGCTGAGTTCATTTTGTTTCACTTAACTTTTTGGCTGGAACATATCTATATAATATATTGAGTGCTTCTGTCAACTTTGAGTTTTTGACAAAAAGCTGTTACCTTTTACCTACTAGGCATATTTATATATATTATATAAATAAACAGTAATTTCCATATATTTTATTGTATATATATACACGACTTATTTTTTAGTTCGAGTAAAGAAAAATTAGAAGTTGTTCCTGGATCATTCAACTATTTCAAGTGCTGGTTAGTTGGGTGAAGAGCCGTTGAATCCTGGAGTAGAATTTTGTCAGTGACCTTAGCACCGAGAAAAGTTCTCCGAGGGGCGAAATTTCTACTTAAGGACAGTGCTCTGCACGCCTCTGCTCAAAATTATTTGCTCTAAATCGATAAGTTTATTTATGCCCTTCTTTTATTTGATAGTTAAATCCTATATTTTGATCATATTTTTCCTACAGAAACAACATTAAAGCGGCCTAGAGAAACGCGTTGGAGTCCACATTTTAAAATAATTTTGAGTGCTAATACCTTGTTTTCCCCAATAATGGATGTGCTCGAGTTTATAGTAGATGATGTCGAAAAAGAGAAAAGTACAGAAGTTAGTACACTTTTGAAATTCATACATGATTTTGAGTTTGTGTTCTTGTTATAGTTATTGAAAGGAGTCATGGGAATTATAAATGACTTATCACAAGCCTTATAGAGGAAAGATCAAGACATTATAATCGCAATAGCTATAGTCAATGTAACCAAGCAACGATTACAATGTATGAGAGAAAACTTGGATGATTTGTTAGCGGAAACTTGTGAATTTTGTGCATTGCATAACATAGTTGTCTCAAGGATGGAGGATATTTTTGTGTTTCAAGGGAGACTACGATCCAATATTGAAGAAATCACAAACCTTCACTGCTTTAGGGTTCAATTATTTTTCATTGTGATTAATAGTCAACTTAATTGGGGAGTTGAATGACCGTTTTGATAACACAAATATAGAGTTACTTTTAAGTATAGCATGTCTTGACCCACACGACTCTTTCTCGACATTTGATAATAAAAAATTAATTGATTTTGCGAAACTTTACCCCTTTAGAATTTGATGATATGAAACTTTTGGCACTTGATGGTCAACTCCAAAATTATATTGTGGATACGAGAAACGATATTAATTTTTCGAGTATAAAAAAAATTGGCGCATTGGCTCAAATGTTAGTTAAGAAAAGGAATGATGATGTGTATCCTCATGTCTATTTGTTGTTGAAATTGGCTCTACTTTTGCCCGTTTCTACTGCAACTATTGAAAAAACATTTTCAACCATGAATATCGTGAAAAATAAACTCCGTAACAAAATAGGAGATGATAATGATTGTTTAGTAACATACATTGAGCGTGATATTTTTGTAACTATTAAAAACGAGGCTATCATGCAACAATTTCAAGTAATGAAATCTCGAAAAATATTATTATAAATAATATTTAAAGATTATTTAGTTTTGTAATTTATTTTATTAAATTTTTATTCGTAAGCGATTTTTTTTCTTCGAATTTGATCTCACCGAACTATCAGACCGGATCCGTCACTGTTCGTGTGGTGGTGTGTGCAATTATGTGAATGCGATTATAGATACACACAATTTATCTTTTAATACACGTTTAAAGTTTAAACATTTATTTAAATATTGTCAAAATATTAGGAAAAAATATTGCATATAAATTTCATTGTGGCTAATGAGTATTTGCTTGAATACATACAAAACTCTTTCCCAGAAGTAGCTAGGAAACTAGAAGTAGCTAGGAAACTAGACCAATATTTCCGTGTCATCTCCCATCATATTGCTTTATTAGCAAATCAACGCATATTTATATATATATAGGATGGGGATACAGAATTTTTATTTTTTTATTTTTTATTTTTTAAATAATTAAATTTTTCGATCCCTACGATTCACTAGACAGAACCGAACTATATATATTTCAATTACTTCATTTCACTTCTTATCCAATAAACATTTCTCTCTCTCTCTAAAACTTCACTTTCTCTCTCTGAATATTTGATCTGAAATGACGTCGACATGCGATGGAGAAGAACAGCGCTACCAGAACGTCGTCGTAATGAGGCACGGCGACCGGATAGACAACTTCCAGCCGCTGTGGGAGGCAACTGCGGAGAGAAAGTGGGACCCACCCCTGGTAGAAAACGGCAAGACCCGGGCTTTTTCCACGGGTCGGAAGCTCCGTGACAATCTGGGTTTCCCAATCCACCGGGTCTTTGTATCGCCATTTCTCCGGTGCCTCCAGACCGCCGCCGAAGTGGTCTCTGTTCTATGTGCTGAAAACGATGACCCGACCCGTACGTCATCCCAAGAAGTCGCCATTGATCCTGCCAAGCTCAAGGTCTGTTTAGTTTATTAAAAAAAATGCATATATACATATGCATTTATATATATGTATAATTTGTGATTCAACTAGTGTGAAATTTGTTTGATTATATTTATGGAAGCAATGAATATGATGCATGAATGTGTATTAATTAAGTTACTTTCTGTGCTGTGATGAGAAGTGTTATTTGCTGATTAATTGTGATCAAATGTGTTTTTGTTAAAATTGATTGGTTTACTAGTGGTGCAGATTGAAATCAACTTTTGGATATAAAGAAAGAAAGCTCAATTCTTATTGTCATGAGATTTTGATAGATACCATTAATTTTTTTTTAAAAGTTGCTTAATGTGATGATGTTTTGATAAATATCAGCAATTTGCAAATATAGATTGTGGGTTATTGTCTGTTGGTTTTTAGTTGAGAAAATTTCAGGTTGTTACCAAATAATCAGTATACATGACTGGGAAAAATTGATTACTTAGAAAATTTTATTTTTTTAAAGGATAATCCACATACAAGGAGGGATATTATTTATCAACCGAAGGTTGGTAACTGTTATTGCAGGTGCTATTGAAGAACAAATGATTGATTTAAGTTATTTAAGTGTATTGAAACAATAACAGTAAAAAAAAGGTAATTTGGATGACACTTAGTAATATGTTTGATGTTCCCTTTCGGTAGGAAAAATGAAGGTAGTAGTAGTAGAGACAGAATAGGTATCCCCAAGGTATAGAAAAGTTCCTTCTTTGAGTACGGATGAGCTTTTGATCTTATTTATGTAGATCCTTATGTACCTTTAGCTTCATTTTTTCCTCAGAATGTGTTTAAAAGTACAATTCTGTTTCAAATTGATTAGATCTTGACCATGCTTTATGCTTTGATCTCCAATTTAGTAGGAGGCTTAGGAAGTTGCTAGTGAGTGTGAGAGTTTAGAAGTCGTTATCCAGTGGGAAGATATGCAACTTTTTTCTCCTGAATTTTCGATGAGCGAGAAGGAAAGAAGGAACAAAGGATGGTCTATTTGATTTCACTATTACATCCTAATCAAGAAAGTTGACATCTCTCTAGAGGTTGTAATGGTGAAGAAAAAGATTTGTACTCCTTTGATGTTAGTTCTACTTTGGCTTTTGGGGGAAGAATGAAAATGGTGGTAACTGGGCAAAGTTGCATTCCTTATTTAGTTCCTTCCCTTCAACTTCCTATTTTACCAAATGAAGGACTGTATATCAATTCCCTCCCAATGTTTTATCAGTAATCCACCTTTCCCTTCTTTCAATATGCTGGGCATTGCCAATCTTACCCATGTCTTTATTATCGAAGACACCCACAAAACTTAACTTTTTCAGAATAAGAAAATAGCATGCGAGTAAGTAAGGGAAACAAAATGTGCACTTTCTGATCATTTGTTTGTAAGCCACTGAATGCATGACCATTCCTCTTAATGATGAAGTAGAGGCACTGCTTAATATTTTTACCGAGATTGAAAGGAGCAGTTGCATTTTATAATGCTCTGTTTCTAGGGTATGACCTGGAACAGGACTCTAACACTGTGAAAAGTTATATAGTTTATATACAGTCATACAGTCTTGCAGAAACTTATCCAAATATTATCTTACTCAGTTGTCTTATAATTCAAATAAGCTATTTGATATCTTTTTATCAGTGTTGGTTTGGCTGTATGGATTTACGTGTTAAAAAGACGCCTTATATAAACTTGATTTGGAGAACTTTATTATGCTGTACATTTACTATTGTTAGTTGTTATAGTAACACTCTTCCTTATACAAATGTTTTTATATACCCCTCTTAAATATACAATCAGATTGATTTCATTATCTAGCATTGCTTCCACGACTTGCACGCGTTGTCCAGGTATCTATCGAGTATGGTTTGTGTGAGATGTTGAACACAGAAGCCATAAGGCCTAATATGGCTCCTGAAGACGGGAAGTTTATCTTCAATATCTCAGAATGTGAAGCTATCTTACCTGCTGGGACAGTGGATCATACTGTAGAACGAGTGTATCGAAAGGTAACACAGTAAACCTGCTTTATCAATTTATGCCAAGTGATTGAAAATTCTATAGTATGAGATTATAAACATAGACTCCAAATGTGCAAATTATTGGCTTTACTGACACTTGTTTCTTATTTCAACTCTAGTTGCCACAATGGGAGGAAACAGCGGACGGTGCTAGAGATCGATATGTGCATGTTATAAAGGCCCTTGCTGATAAATACCCTTCGGAAAACTTGTTACTCGTGACACATGGTAACTTTCTTTTGTTTTTTCTTAGGGATTTCAGTTCAGGTTTTGGTCAAGATACACCTAGTGATGGGATAGGCGTTCACAATATTTCTAATTTACAACCCATAACATCTGCAAGATTTGTATGCATTCATCACTAAAACCTGTGTTACATCCACGAGATACACATACGTATACCAAATTCTTAAGATATTTTCAAACTATAATCTCATAATTTTTTTTATTAAAAGAATGTAACAACAGTACCTCAAAAGGTTCAAAGGAACAGTAAAAATTCTCCAATTTTATTTGTTGTTTCAGAATTTACGAGTTGTCCTGTAGTTTCCAAACATACATACATTGACTTTCTTGAGTTTTAAATATCTTTTACGCAGGGTACGGAGTTGGGGTTTCAGTTTCTGCATTCGCTAAAGACACTATTGTGTACGATGTTGATTATTGTGGATATTCAGAGTCGAGGAGACCTATCTCCTTAGGCAAAGACAATACATTTATTACTGGAAACTTTGAGGCGCTACATATAGGTCAGAATGGTATCAGGGTCTGTCTTGAATGAGCCAAACTGCATTTAACTCGTCTTAAATCTAATATTGATTTGGTGTGTCTGCCTGCATATCAGAAATCCTCATTTCCATTCCACTTCTCACCAACATTTGATAGTGGAAACAATCCTGACTATGTTCTGTTCTACTCTTTCAAGTTTTATTTGTGGAATTGATCAAACCTATTTGATCGAAGATTTGGTTCGAGTTTTACATCCTATTTAGTTCTTAATAATATGAAAGATACATTTCTTCCAGTTATGCAGATTAGCCACTAGAATTCTCCTGTTTTTGTGCTTCTTCTCAGTAGGATTGAACTCAAGCTGAAACATGTTTTGTTCAAAGTGGCACAGGATGATGTGCAAGATCGTGTCATACATAATGATTAGAGAACTGAACTTGCAGGGTGCCGGAAAATATGAAACCACAAGCACAGAAACCACAAAAATAGTCAAACGAGACTATTTTTTAACTGAAAGAATATATCAAAGAAAAATTATAGGTAATTAAATCAAAATTGAGTAGCTATTGGGTTTGGGTGGTTTATTAGGCAATGTAGGTTTGAACTTAAACTTAAATTTACTAGGCAATGCACGTTTAAACTTGAATATTTTTTGAAAAAATGATCAACATATATTACGCCTTTACCTTCAAATTAGTTATTTTCAGAAAGTCAAATTTAAAATATAATAATTTCTCCAAAAGATATAAGATCTTACTCCATTTGTGAAAGTAAAAATATTTACAAAGAAAAAAAGGAAAGGAAAGGAAAGGAAAACATGAAATTAGCTATTGGGATTTCATGGTGGTCTGTGTATAGCAAATAAATAACCTTGGATTAGGTCACTAAATTCACAGCAGTTATCATAAATCACACCACATACTTTGTTACTTGTCATTCTACTTATATAATTATCATTGTGAAAAATCAGATGTAGGGTAGGGTAGGGTAGGGTAAAGCCAATATAAAGTTCATATTGAACATAGCATTGTAAAGAAACAGTAATTAGGAGTGTTAGCCGAGCAGAGTAGTTCGATACTCGACTCGAGATCAGTTCGAAAATATGATCTAAAACTCGAATTCGAAGTTGACTCGAGTCGAATATGATCTATACTCGTTTTCTGTTTAATTATACACGAGTCGAATTCGAGTATACTAGTATTCGCTTATATTAGGGTTCGAGTATTTCATTTTTTTTCGAACCATACTCGATACCTGCTCGATGGATCATATTCGAATACTGGTCTGATCCATACTAATAAGCTAAATATGTGATATTTGTATCAATCTTTATAATTTATAAAATGTAGTATTAAATTGTATAAACTTGTACTTGAATAAATCAATGAATTGATTGTTAATTCGTATTACATTCTTTGTAATTTCTTTACATAAATAAAAGTAAAAGATTTTTATATATAAACATTAGTTCAATAATCAATTTAGTATGTAATGGTTCAGTATTAAGCGAAATAGTTTATATTCGAAACTCGATTTGAAGGCTCGTGAGTAACTCGTTTTGTAAACGAGTCGAGCACTTACGAGCCGAGTAGGTCCGAGAAATGATCCAAGTCGAATCTGACGCAAAATTAGAAATTCCTTATCGAATTCGAGTCTAATTCGAGCTCGATTTTTTCGAGTCGAGCCGAATCTGAATATTAGAATGTTCGCTGAAATTCGACTCGTTTTCACCCCTAACAGTAATCAATTTATTATCTATTTATACTTTTTTAGAACTACTGAACCGAACCTCTCTCTTTGGACCAACATTTTTCTTTCCTTGCAACTTTTTGATAGTCAAAAGTTGAAGACGAAGAGAAGGATAAATGCTTAGAAGAAACTGAAAAAACAAATACTCCCTCCGTTTCTTATTATAGGTCGTTTTAGAGAAATATTTTTGTTCCTAAATATAAGTCGTTTCAGAATTTCAAGTAAGCATTAATTGCTTAGTTTTCAATATTACCCCAAGTAATAAATATAACTTTGGTTCTCTCACTATTTTTTGCCCAATAAATAACACTCTCTTTTTCCAATACAAGGGCAATATAGACAATTGATAGTATATTTAATGTTTTACAATCATTTCCTTAATACTTGTGCATAACTCTAAAACTACCTATATTAAGGAACGGAGGGAGTAACAAACTACTCTGAAGTCTACAATTTTACAATGATCCTGTAATAAATCTATTCATCTCGTGCTCTGGGACGACCCCCCAGTCCTGTCCTAATATTTGCACCGACTTCCATGACATCCTTCACCTACATAAGAACATGGAGCTTGTTAGTGCAACATAAAATATGATTTGAATACAAAAGAATGTATCCCCTCTCTGTTTGCATACTGGAAATAATGAGAGTAAGGGAGGGAAAGAAGAAGAAGAAGACAAAACCTAGAACTATACTATTCTTACAAATCTTGATACCAAGTATAATACATAAATCAAGTTTAATGAACTGATTGCAAAGTTCTTTTCATTCTTCTCTTTCATTTTCTTTTCTTTTCTTTTGCCTCTGCTATTTCCAAGGTCCAAACTAGTGTTACCTAGATCTCGGTTCGGTATGATATGTGGAAGGATGGGTTTTTTTTCGAATTGCTTAGTTGGTATGAAATGTGTATCCAAAACAAGGTATGGCGAGAATAACTCTCCTAATAAATATAGTTAAAACTAATTGAAATACATATAAAATTGGTTGATTGTTGGCAATCCCAATAATCTTCTTTTACATATTAGGGTTTCTATAGAGTGTTTTATATTTACCCAAGTGATAATTATACTTGTACAAGAAGAAGATTATAGAGAATGCCAACTAAACATAAAGCAGGGACATACCCTTGTCCTTGGTTCAATCTTTAATTTACTTTGTAGTAGGCTGTAGTTACCATTTTAGCTAGTTAGTTTAGGTTCCTAATTCCTAAACATAAGAAAAGGGAGATGCCCTGTCCTTGTTTAAAACTAGGTTGCAGCAGAAGCAACATTTCATGATGTGGAAACAGCTTCGAATGAGGAGAATAGATACGTGTTTTATTGAAGAAAAAAAAGATCATAATATGGTTCAAGGGATCAATTTCTAACCTCAAAGAAGTATATATGCTCAAAAAGCTATTCACCGGTAACAAAGAAAAGCTGCAAAAGATTTTGAAAGACTTCCATACAGACAATTGATCATAGTCTTCACTGCTTGCTACTATGTTTTATGCATAAATATCCAAACAAAGTTGATCAAATCATTGTCCCAAAAATCACTGTTGAGTGTTAAACATTTCATTAAGCTCCAATAATTTCAGTCACGAATCCGACACTAAAGACTTGACAACTTCTGGATAAGTAATGAGGACTTGTATACCAGTAGCAGCTCAGCTTATCAAGATGTGTTAACTAAATTAGACAAACTCAAAATTAACAAGAAAAATATATACTTTCTTTCCAATTTCCATTAAACCGTTTTTATCAATTCCCATAACTTGAAATCGTTTAAACTTCTACAACCTATTAGAAATCTACTATTCAAAACAATGAAACCAAATGATCAATTTGCCTAAATTAGCGTTAAAAGGAACCTCAAAAGAACTCCTTTATCCTTTGAAGTGTTCAAATGTTTATCTACAAGTATCTACTTTTCTTAAACACGGTTATAATTATTGCTTCATTTTATTCCATTTCAAATATTTCTGGTCTATTTAGATTACCCAAGTAGAAAAATTTACTAAAAAGGCACTCTGATTTAAATTATCATCACTAAAAATTGGATCCCAGCTAAAATTAGCAGCAAAATTCAGCTGGACAAGATATTTTTAGAGAGAGTACCGAGTGAATGCCGTAGGCGGTGAGGATGGCGACTGCGGAGGTGGCGCCAGCGCCGACAAAGAGGGAAGCAACGCCGAAAGCTTTGACCGGCATGAGACGGCAGTCGCCGGCGCAGCCTTTGCGGTATGAGTAGATACCCCACCCCAGTTGGACAGCGCTCGCGGTTGTCCACCACTGAAAAACGCCACCGGTGCCGTCGACGACGGCGGTGGCAGGCTCATTTCCGATTTCTTCCATGTAACGACCTGGCTTTGTATAGAATCGGCCCTTTTCAGCCCTATATCGATATCTGCTTATGGGCTTCTTTTGGGCTTGAACTTTTGAAATTATCCCACAGCCTATAGGCTACATTAAATTGTTTTCTTTATTTTTAGGGAAAAGGAACTAAATTAAATTTTTTGAAACTCCCATTGAGGTAAAAAAAAATAAAAATTGCAATTTTTTATTTGCTCCCTACTACAAACATAAATTATACAATAACCAAGTAATGGTTCTGATAGATCTTCTACCAAAAACTTATAAATTTAATAAAATAACTTCAAACAATTATCAACATATAATTGGGGTAGAGAGAAATTAATATATATAATCTATTTTTATTATAAATAATTTTAGTCTAGTTATCTAGCTAAAACCTGTTGGTCTACTCACTCTTTATTACTATTATTTTCTTGTTAAAAAATTCTATTATTTAAAATAGTTTATTGATACTAGAGCAAAGTAAAATATAGTGATAGTTTAATGGTAGAAATATCTATCTAATAAAATATAAATAATTTGAATTTTTCGCTCATTCAATAAATCATCTAGGCCGTCTAAAATTTAGAATAAATTTCACTATCCATACAATGTCGGAAGCACGGAACAAAATTAATATTCCTATATTATTGCACAAGTCAAAATTAACTAATGCGCTATATAAAATATATATAAATTTTCTTAATTTCCCACCTCACCACCTTCCCGTGTTTCTCTTTAGAATTAAATGAATCCTCCTTTCCTAGTTCCTCATAAATCTTAAGACAAGTAGGAAAAGAATTAATGGTTGGAAATTGATATTTTTACAAGATTTTTTAAATATTTTTGTATGAAAAATGTTACTATAAATATATAGTGAGGATAAAAATTATCGCTATATGATCAATTACGACGATTTTTGTGTGAAAATATCAAAAAGTCATTTGAAAATATCAGTTTCCTTAATTATATAACATTAAATATAATATCAATTATTTATAATACCTTTAAATTCTCATAATTACCATATTTATCTCATACTATTTATCTCATCCGTAATATTTTTTATGAGTATAATTTTAAAAATATTATAATTAATTTTCTTAAATTATATAAAACGACAAATATTTAAGAAAAAATAAAATCATATATACCAATGGACGAATGGAGTAAATGGGATCTACTCCAAAAAATATTGTAAAACTAATATTTTCACATTAAAATACAAATATCAACTTATCACATTATTCGAGAATGAGAATAAATTATATATATATATATATATATATATATATATATATATATATATATATATATTCTCTTAATCTGTGTGAAAATTATCCTTGTAGATGGAGTACTTTTTATGTATTAAAAAGGTGAAAATGAGAGAATAATCTAGAAAACACAATGGAGTAACAATAAGGTTAAATTCGGAAAAGGAAAACCAACCCAGTCCGACTATCCAACCGTTCTCTCTTATATAACACAATCCTTCCTCCTCACACCACTTCTTCTCCAATCCATCCATTTTCTCTCTCTAAAATTAACTTTGTTTCTGGGTTTCAATTTTGAAGCTCCAAAACCCATATCTATATTTCTATCTTTAACCATATTCCTTTGAAATTCCCCTGTTTTTACAGTTTCCATTGATATAAATAGGGATTCCCAGGTTCAATTTGATCTTCTTTTGGTGTTTTTTGATTGAAAAATGAAGTTTAGGATCGATCGCCGGTAGGAAATAGAGAAGTAAAAGTCGAGATTTAAGACTATGGCTTCACCAGTTCCAGCGAAGTCCCAACAGCTTCACAACTTCTCCTTGCCGCAGTTGAAATGGAAAAAGAACCACACAAACAATCTCCACCGTGGCCGCCGCCTCACTGACTCGTTGCCAACCCACCAGTCACCGCCGCGGCGACACCAGTCTCCGTTACTCTATGCCGCTCCGAAACAGTCTCCGATGCGAGAGTCCGCCTCTGAATCCGAATCGGGTTTGGGTTTTGAACATCGAAAAAGTTCTGCTCCTGAAGGCATAAAGAATAGCAGTTCGGTTCCAGCTTCTGATGATTTGATTGAGAAATCGGATAAGGAAGGAAAATCGAAGATTTATATTCGGCTTCGTAAAAATAAAGTTGGTGATTCAGTTGGAGGAGAAAACTATCAGGACAATTCACCCAAAAAAGATGAAGACCATAATCAGGAAAAAGGAGTTGCAATTGAAAACCATGAAATTGAGGAATTTGTTGAGCCAAAAACTTGGAATTTGAGGCCTAGAAAGCCTTTGCGGAAGCAGAGTAATGTGAATAATGGAGGAACAATTAAAATACAGGAGAATAAAGCTCAGATTCGGCCGGATGCGAATACTAATCCTGTACAGAAGGAAAAGAAGCAGAAGTTTTCGATCACCCTTGAGCGTGATGAGATCGAAGAGGATATCTTTTTAATGACTGGATCAAGGCCTTCTAGGAAACCTAAGAAGAGAGCTAAGATTGTTCAGAAACAGCTTGACGTAAGAACTACTTTTGTTTTTGCACAATTCCTAATTTTCATTATTATTGGAATTTCTTTATTTACTAATATTTGATTTTTTGTGATGTTTTGTACAGAATTTGTTTCCGGGTATGTGGTTGTCATCAATAACTCCTGATTGTTACAAAGTTCCTGATCCTCCTATAAAGGTATAGTTCTTGTTTATTTGGGTTTAGAATATATTGTTGAGTTTTTTCATTTGTCGGTTTTTGAGAAAATTATTTTGCTTCCTGCAGGGTTAAAATAAAGTTGTGGTAGATGGTTACACATGCAATGTTTTTTGTGTGGGAAGTTTCAGGATCATGGCTTCCAAATTTTGGGATGCATTGGAAGGTATAACCAGTTATAGACAGTAAGGATTGAAGGAATAATAAGTGTACTGTGTTTCTTTGATCTATTTCTTTTTGAAGATGAAGTTTAGGAATGATTAATTTTATGAGCAGTTGCAGTTGTATATATGAATGATTGAATGCTTAATAGAGGTTATCTTAACAACCTTTTTCAAGTGTTTTCTTAATATGCTTATGTTGTGAGCAATTTGTTGTGGGAACCAACATAGTTGGATGCGCATTTGAAAGAGATTGTATTGTATGCATCTTATATTATCTGCAAACAAGATTTACAATAACTGTGACAATGTCTCAGAGTAATTTCAGGTCTTCATTCACTTAGAAAAATAGTGGAATGGCTATCATGTGAGATCAGTTCAGTTCAATATGGTTCGTTTGATTGCAGAATGTTTTGTATGATCTTTTTTATGCCCATGTAAGCTCTGGCTATGTTAGTTCTATCTGAATACAGATGGTGTCAGTTAGTCTGAACAACAGTCAATTCCAGAGGTCAGTTGTTTAATAATTTTGTCCCTGCTTTGGGGGATTGTTATAGGAGTTTAGTGATATTGATTTAATGTTTTGCTACTCCATCTTCTGAAGAAAATAATGTGCTCTTTAAGAGAAATCCATTCATATCATTTTATTTATTTACCTTTATTTATTCACATATAATCAGTTGAGATCTAGAGATTTGTGAAAATGGTCTTACATGTCCTTTTTTTACCTCTTTTAGTAGTGGTCTTTCTAAGTTAGTCTTTCCATTCTGTGTCCAGCAAGAGAGTTGTATATCAGATCATATGCAAAGAATATATGATATGTAAAGTTGACTGTAATTTTGCTTTTACTTGAAAGATCATGTGAACTCTGGTGTGGAAACCTGTTACCATAACAAATGGTACCTGTTTTTGTCATGTTCAAATTAAAGGACTGGACTTCTAG
Organism: Panax notoginseng; assembly: GCA_016801055.1. Classification (NCBI taxonomy): domain Eukaryota; kingdom Viridiplantae; phylum Streptophyta; class Magnoliopsida; order Apiales; family Araliaceae; genus Panax; species Panax notoginseng. Next base: position 203,935,690 of record CM029017.1, read on the forward strand.
GAACATCAAAGCAGGAAATAGTGTTTGCTACCTTCATAATGTGGCTTACTTTATTCTTTTAGGGAGCACTGTTTCGAGAATTTGATAAGATCACGAGTTTGGTTGGTCCATTCAAAGATTTGAGCGAGTAGCGACTAGACTGTTAAAGACGACGAGCAGTCCTTGGGACTAGAAGTAGATTGATTGTTCAATGGTTTTCCCATGATTCACTTGCCTCTTAATAGAATTCTCGATACGTCTAACAATCTTGCGTTTTTTGGATACCAGTTGGATATTACTCGACAACACTTTTGTTGTAGCTACTGTTTCCCTTGCTTGTAATCTAAACCCTCATCTTTATGTACTACATTTGTTGTTCTTATCATTTGTTTCTTTCTACTGAAATAAGGTTTGTATTTATAATATTTTAATATTAATTGTACTCGTGCTTGCAATCTGCTCGGTCAATTCCTCACCTTATATATATACAAATGCAGGGAAATACAAATTGTAAGAGAAGTAACACTATATTTGCTGAGGTCTATGTGATTATTGTTTTCCCTGATCTTCTTTTCTGCCTATGAAAAGTCTTCCTGAGTTGTTCATTCCTGATCTTTAGGGGGTGAGGAGAATTAGTCCGATAAATGTCAAAGTTCATGACATCATATGTTTAGCTAGGAACTGCATATATGGCTATTTTGACTATACTTATAAGGTTGGACGTGCATTGTTTGTCCCATATACAACGTGTTCAATGACATTAATTTAGTTATAGTGGCAACTATTTATGTAGAATCATCCAATTTAATTCGTCTGTGTTTTTATAAAATGAAATGGTCTCTCTATGCTATAGTATTCTTTCCAGACAAGTGATCTCAGCAGTTTGACCAAAGAGTTGTATATGCAACTAGTATTGTGGGTGTAAGTTTGTTAACCTCGGTTGATGGATGTATGGTTTTGGGAATTTGATACTCTAGTTTAGTGGCTGATTTATTAATGAACAAATTGAAGGTCTATGCTTCTAGGAACATATAAAAGTAGGAAGTTTTTCTTGGTGCCTCCGTAATGTGACTTAACTATATTCTTGTAGGGATCACAGTATTTAGTAAGGGTGTAAACGAACTCAGTCGAGTCATATTGAGTTGTTCAGATTTGGTTTACAAAATTTATCGAGTATAAAATAAGGTTTGATTGGAGCTTATTTAGTACGATTTCGATTCGAACCCGAGCAGCTTGAATTTTTCGAACGAATATGATCCGAGTATCAATAGAAAATTACAATTTGAGGAGGTTGAGTAGTTTATCGAACTTTAAAATTTGCTCATTTGACTCATTTATATTTCGAGTCGAGCTCGAATCAAACTTTTAGTCGAGCGAGTACGAATCGAACCCAAACTATTTGTTCATTTTACAGCTAAGGGAGTGTTTGTTTAGAACTGAATGGAGCTGAATCTGAATGGTTGAATCGGGCAGTGCGTTTGTTTTGGTCTGAATGACTGAATCGGTAAGATGGACGAACTGAATGGCTAAGTCAGATGTTTTTAGCTGAATGAGCAGCTTAATGAAGTAAAAAAATTTAAAAAATTTTAAATTTTTTTAAAAAAATATTAATTATTATATTAAGTAATATTAAATAAATTTATAACAATTTTGAATTTTTTAGATGAATAAAATAATAAAATTTTGTCATTCAAATGTAGGGTTGAGCAAGTAACCAAATAAGAACCGAAATCGTACCAAAAATCGCACGAACTGCACCAATTAAAATCGTACCAACGGTGTGACACCCCCAAAATTAGGTATACATCACCCGTCTTGGGTCGTCAGATACATAGTACAAAATACAAATACAACTTACTAATACAACTGTCGTGTACAATACGACAAAACATAAACTGTGAGTTTGAATACAAATATTATCTTCTAGAAAGTATTCATACTCAAAAGGAGTCCTCATTACATTTATTAACACACCATTACATAGAATAGTGAGGACTACTAACTAATACTATCATTCGGACCATCACTCCGTTCCCCGACTTGTCCCAGCTACGTTCTCATTTCCTGAAGAGAACAGTGAAAGAAAGGGTGAGCTCAACTAGCCCAGTAAGAAATATTATGACTAAGATAATGCAGAATAAATTATCATTAGCCTTCAACAATGTTAAACTGATAAAATATAATAGACATCAAGTTTAACTGTAGCGGAACAAGCAATCCATTAAAAGAGTCAAGTAGAAAATAAACTCTACTATCTTTTATGATTTAAAAGATTTTCCAACACTGTGATCGCTGGGACTCAGCTTAATAAAATAATCCACATCATCGAATCACCCCTGCACTACGGCCAAGGATATTCGTATATTCATTAATGGTCATGATCATGCCAACAACTGTCCATCAATGCACTACGGCCAATGAGGACTTTTACCACATCATTTGTAACATTACGGTCATGATTATACCGAATAATCCCTGGTCATAATCATACCAAGTCCATCTATGCACTACAGGCCACAGATGACTTTCAACATTTTATAAACATGAGGATGATGACAATGATATAAGAATTCAATAAAACAAGTTCAAGAATTAATTTATCCAAGAATTAACAACGTCCAAATTGTCAACATGATACTGCTTTGTGGAGTAAAATTCAAGAATGCTTAGAAGAATATTTTCATGAAAAGATACTGGATGAAACGCAATTATCAAGGATATTCCACAAATTTCATGGAGTATAGAAGTCAAAACTTAACCAACTGAGTACAATAAAGAATGGAATAACAAAAGAAATCACCATGCATGCGATAGACCGCACAGACAGGTTATTCCAACAGAATAATAAATAATGGAACCAGGTCCGGCGTAAACGCACAGACAGGATATTCCGACAGAATAATAAATAATGGAACCAGGTCCGGTGTAAAACACACAGACAGGATATTCCGACAGAATAATAAATAATGGAACCAGGTCCGGTGTAAAACACACAGACAGGATGTTCCAACAGAATAATAATAAAAACGGAACCAGGTCCGGTGTAAAACACACAGACAGGATGTTCCAACAGAATAATAGAAGAATGTCACCAAGTATAGGGTAGACCGCGTATACAGGTTATTCCAACAGAATAATAAGAAATGGAATAACAACAGTTCTCTTCATGAATAAGAAAGAATAACACCCCTTACCGTTTTAAAGAAGAGCTGAAATAAGGAAGTAGTTAAGTAGCAGAATACTCTTCTTCTCTCTCTCTATAGTTCTCTCTATAGTTTCTCTCTCTAGAGTTCAGTGAATTCGTAAGAAATAATGAAGGAATGAGCTGCTATTTATAGAAAAATAGAATGCATAGTAACTAATCCATGAACGGTCCAGATTGATTACTTTAATCTGACGGTCCATATTTAAAGAAAAATCTTTTAAATAAAATATAATATATTCTATTTATAGAATAACTTTAATAAAGTATTCTGTTTTATATAAAAAGATGTTTCTGTTTTATTACGTTAATAATACGAATAAAACAAAACGTCATTATCGCTAAATAATTCATATTATTAACTGACAATAATTGAATCAAACTGAGTGACTTCTCACATAAGCATTAATAATCAATACCGTGTGCTACTATGCAACCACACGTATTACTGTACTTTTACTACCGAGTAGTTCAACAGTAACAATGGTAAAATTTCCGCCGTTATTTTTAATAAAATATTTTTGTCGTTTTCTCAATCCGACAATAATTCCGTTGTGGGGTCCACCAATGATTGTGTCGTTGTACGAATATTCCCTGTTAAAACGAATATTCCCCGACCAATCGAATATTATATAACAACTTGCGTACTTTGCAAAATTTATAAATATTACCCACAACTATAACATTATATCAAATTAACTCCATAATATTCAAAAATGATATTTATAGAAAATTCATCTTTATTTATAAAAGTTGGGGTCTTACAACCTCCCCTTCTTATGAAATTTCGCCCTCGAAATTAGGGTACGTACCTGGTATGTCGAAGAGGTAAGGATACCTTGATTTCATTTCAGATTCTAACTCCCAAGTCATTTCCTCAACATCGTGGTTTCTCCACAAAACTTTGACTTGAGGTATAACCTTGGAGCGTAGAATATGTTCCTTCTTATCCAAGATTTGAACAGGAACTTCTTCATACGTCAAATCTTCCGCTATTTCGTCCGGTTCTAACTCAATAATGTGGTTCGGGTCTTCCACATATTTGCGTAACATGGATATGTGAAAAACGTTATGAACACGAGACATACTTGGCGGTAAAGCGAGTCTATAAGCCACAGTTCCTACTCGATCGAGGATTAAAAATGGACCGATGAATCGAGGATTGAGCTTTCCTCTCTTTCCAAATCTCGTAACTCCTTTCCATGGAGCAACACGTAAGAACACATGATCTCCTACATCAAATTCCACGTCCTTTCGATGAAGATCAGCATAACTCTTTTGTCGATCTTGTGAGGTTTTTATACGTTGTCGGATCGTTTGAATCTTTTCTGTAGTCATACGTACCAACTCCGGTCCCAACAACGTTGCTTCACCCACCTCATCCCAGCATACTGGAGAACGACATTTTCTTCCATACAATGCTTCGAATGGAGCCATGCCAATACTTGCTTGATAACTGTTGTTGTAGGAAAACTCCACCAATGGTAAGAACTTGTCCCAACTTCCCTTGAAGTCAAAGACACAGAGTCTTAATAGATCTTCAAGAGTTTGAATAGTCCTCTCTGATTGTCCGTCCGTCTGAGGATGATATGCTGAACTAAATCGTAAATCCGTGCCCATAGCTTTTTGTAAACTAACCCAAAATCGTGAAGTGAATCTTGGGTCTCGATCAGAAACTATGGATACTGGCATACCATGCAGTCTTACAATCTCGTTTATGTACATACGAGCAAGACGTTCAAGTGTATAAGTTTCTCGTATCGGTAAGAAATGAGCAGACTTGGTCAATCTATCAACAATGACCCAAATCGCATCAATACCTTGAGAAACCCTAGGAAGACCGGTAACGAAATCCATGGTAATGTGCTCCCACTTCCATTCTGGAATTTCAAGTGGTTGCAATGGACCTTTTGGTACTTGATGCTCCGCTTTGACTCGTTGACAAGTTAGACACCTTGAGATAAACAACGCTATCTCTCTCTTCATATTGCTCCACCAAAATGTATGACGAAGATCATGATACATTTTGGTACTTCCAGGATGGATTGCAAACGGTGTGTTGTGCGCCTCCATCATGATTTCATACTTTAAATCAGGGTTGTTAGGAACACAAAGTCTGGAGTTGACTCGAAGTATTCCTTCTTCATCGATTCTTGCTTCCGGCATAGCACCTTCTTGCACTTTCTTCCTCATACGCATCAGCTCCAGGTCTGTAGCTTGAGCAGCTTTAACTTTATCGATTAAAGTCGGTTCTACTCGTATATTCGCCATCATCACATGGGTCCCTGGAGTCTTTAACTCTATCTCCATCCTTTGCAAGTCACACAAAATGGGCCTTTGTGTTGACAATATCGCACTCGTACTTGCATATGATCTTCTACTCAATGCGTCAGCTACCACGTTCGCTTTTCCAGGATGGTATTGAATGGTATGATCATAATCTTTCAACAGTTCAAGCCAACGTCGTTGTCGCATGTTGAGTTCCTTTTGAGTGAAGAAATATTTGAGGCTTTTATGATCCGTAAAGATCTCCACCTTCTCCCCATACAAGTAATGCCTCCAAATTTTAAGTGCAAAGACAACAGCTGCCAACTCTAGATCATGAGTAGGATAATTCCTCTCATATTCCTTGAGTTGTCTTGATGCATAGGCTATGACTTTTCCATGTTGCATGAGAACGCATCCCAACCCTTTGCTCGAAGCATCACTGTAGATGACAAATCCCTCCGAGCCAGATGGTATTGTTAGAACAGGTGCTGAAATGAGTCTCCTCTTGAGTTCTTGAAAACTCTGCTCACATTCTTCGCTCCAACCAACTTTGTATCTTTCCGAGTCAGCTGAGTTAATGGAGTAGCGATTCGAGAAAATCCTTCCACGAATCTCCGATAATAACCAGCTAAACCAAGAAAGCTACGTACTTCGGTCACTGATTTAGGTTGCTCCCAGCTTTGAATAGCTTCAATCTTTGCCGGGTCAACAGATATTCCACGACTTGATACTACGTGCCCAAGGAATGCTACCTCTTCCAGCCAGAACTCGCATTTCTTCAACTTGGCATAAAGTTTGTATTCACGAAGCTTTTGGAGTACCAGCCTCAAGTGTTGCTCATGATCTTCACGGCTTTTGGAATAAATAAGGATGTCATCGATAAAGACGACCACAAAGTGATCCAAATATTCCTTGAATACCCTGTTCATCATATCCATGAAGGCAGCAGGAGCATTAGTCAATCCAAAAGACATAACTAAGAATTCATAATGCCCGTACCGAGTTCTAAAAGCCGTCTTTGGAATATCCTCAGTTCTAACCTTCAGCTGATGATATCCAGAACGAAGATCGATCTTTGAAAAGAATTGTGCTCCTTGCAACTGGTCAAACAGGTCATCAATACGTGGCAATGGGTACCTATTTTTGATGGTGACATGATTCAACTCCCGATAATCAATACAAAGTCGCATACTCCCATCTTTCTTCTTCACGAACAGAACAGGAGCACCCCAAGGAGAAGTACTAGGACGAATAAAACCAATGTCTAACAATTCCTGCAGTTGGGTCTTTAACTCCTGAAGTTCAATAGGAGCCATTCGATATGGGGCTTTGGAAATGGGTTTTGTACCGGGTTCAAGGTCGATACAAAATTCAATTTCACGCTCTGGGGGTAGGCCAGGAAGTTCTTCGGGAAATACGTCAGGAAATTTATTAACAACAGAAATATCATTCAAAGCTGACGTATTTTTGTTTAGATCTGTGACATGAGCTAAGAAAGCTTGACATCCGTTTTTCAATAAACGAATAGCTTTATGGCTTGAGATGACAGCGATTGATTTTAATGGTTTGGTTGCTTGAATTCGCATAATAGGTCGATTAGGAATATGAAAGCTAACAACCTTACGAAAACAATCAATTTTTGCATGATGAGTAGTTAACCAATCAATCCCTAGAATCACGTCAAATGCAAGTATTTTTAATGAAATAAGATCGACAGGTAATGTGTGGGTACCAACTTGAACCAAACAAGACTTATAAACCGTGGATGTAATGAAGGTTTCTCCCAATGGAGTTTCAACAGCTAAGTCAAAGTCTAATTTCTCCGGAATCAAATTTAATCGATGAGCGCAAGTAGGAGAAATAAAAGAATGGGTAGAACCGGTATCAAATAAAGTATAGACTTCGTTAGAGTTTATGATAAGCTTACCCGTGATGACCTCATTCGGGTTCCTTGCTCTCTGGGAGTTCACAACAAACGCTCTCCCTTGCACAACCGGTTTTGACTTTTCTGGGACGGCCTTTGGTGCCTCCATCCTAGCTGAATTTGTCTTCGGTAAACGACAAAATCGGGCTAAATGACCTTCTCTTCCACAATTATAACATGCTTTGGACGGCATCGCGCAGTTTGGACTGATGTGCCCCTCCCCTCCGCATTTGAAACATATGATAGGTGGTCGTTCTCCTTCCTTAACGACAGGTGCTGGTGCTGACGTCTTTCCATCATTGTTGAATCTCCTCTTCTTGAAATGTCCATTCTTATTGTTTTGGCCCTGATTACCACCGAAGTGGTTACCATTTCTGGCCTGTTGATTCCCTCCACGCTTGTTGTCACCGCTTCGATGACTGCTCTCACTGGTATTATCATTTTGCCGACTGCTCTCTTTTGGTTGCGTTGACTCGTTATCGCGCTCCACTAACTGAGCCCTATTTACAACATCTGAATACAAACACAGTTTATGAGAAATAAGATGTTGACGTATCTCCGGCTTCAAACCTCTTAAAAACATCCGCGTCATTCTTTCTTCATTATCCACCAGGTGGGACGCAAACCGGGATAACTCCGCAAATTTTGCCTCGTACTGCGACACGGTCATATTATTCTGCTCCAATTTGATGAACTCCACCTCCTTCATGTGACGAATACTCTCGGGAAAGTATTTGTCGTTAAACAGCTCTTGGAACTTCTCCCAAGACATCTTCAGTGCGGCAGGTTGAGTACGCTTTATCGATTCCCACCAGTAATCTGCCTCTCCTCGCAACATAAAGGCGGCAAAGGGAACCTTTTGCTCCTCGGAGCAACCCAAGACATCAAATATCTTGGTGATCTGCTTTATCCATGTTTCAGCTACAAGTGGTTTGGGTTCTCCCTTAAACTCCGGTGGTCCCAGCTCCTTAAACTGTTTAGCGGTGACCGCCTGAGAGTTTCCAGTATTTCCACCTACGTTGTGGACAGGAGCCGCTTTCACCTGTTGTTGCATGAATTGCATAAAACCTCTGAACATTCCATCATTCATCATCTGGTCAGTGTTGTTGTTTGCATGAGGATTGTCACCTTCCTGATGCACATTATCCTGATTATTGATATGTGGTGAATCAACAGTCGTCTGTGCTCCATTGCTATTCTCAACATTCTCAGATGCCATTTTCAGATACTGCCACAAAATAAAAGTTAATTGATATGTCATATATTATCCTTATATTATGACCGACCAATTAAATACCATGCAAATAAACTTAGGTAGGTCATACTAGCGAAGGAATTCCCCGTCTCTCCCCTCCTAGTTCTATTCTCACATCTTAGCCAGGGATCATATCCCTAAGCTCTGATACCAACTGTGACGCCCCCAAAATTAGGTATACATCACCCATCTTGGGTCGTCAGATACATAGTACAGAATACAAATACAACTTACTAATACAACTGTCGTGTACAATACGACAAAACATAAACTGTGAGTTTGAATACAAATATTATCTTCTAGAGAGTATTCATACTCAAAAGGAGTCCTCATTACATTTATTAACACACCATTACATAGAATAGTGAGGACTACTAACTAATACTATCATTCGGACCATCACTCCGTTCCCCGACTTGCCCAGCTACGTTCTCATTTCCTGAAGAGAACAGTGAAAGAAAGGGTGAGCTCAACTAGCCCAGTAAGAAATATTATGACTAAGATAATGCAGAATAAATTATCATTAGCCTTCAACAATGTTAAACTGATAAAATATAATAGACATCAAGTTTAACTGCAGCGGAACAAGCAATCCATTAAAAGAGTCAAGTAGAAAATAAACTCTACTATCTTTTATGATTTAAAAGATTTTCCAACACTGTGATCGCTGAGACTCAGCTTAATAAAATAATCCACATCATCGAATCACCCCTGCACTACGGCCAAGGATATTCGTATATTCATTAATGGTCATGATCATGCCAACAACTGTCCATCAATGCACTACGGGCCAATGAGGACTTTTACCACATCATTTGTAACATTACGGTCATGATTATACCGAATAATCCCTGGTCATAATCATACCAAGTCCATCTATGCACTACAGGCCACAGATGACTTTCAACATTTTATAAACATGAGGATGATGACAATGATATAAGAATTCAATAAAACAAGTTCAAGAATTAATTTATCCAAGAATTAACAACGTCCAAATTGTCAACATGATACTGCTTTGTGGAGTAAAATTCAAGAATGCTTAGAAGAATATTTTCATGAAAAGATACTGGATGAAACGCAATTATCAAGGATATTCCACAAATTTCATGGAGTATAGAAGTCAAAACTTAACCAACTGAGTACAATAAAGAATGGAATAACAAAAGAAATCACCATGCATGCGATAGACCGCACAGACAGGTTATTCCAACAGAATAATAAATAATGGAACCAGGTCCGGCGTAAACGCACAGACAGGATATTCCGACAGAATAATAAATAATGGAACCAGGTCCGGTGTAAAACACACAGACAGGATATTCCAACAGAATAATAAATAATGGAACCAGGTCCGGTGTAAAACACACAGACAGGATGTTCCAACAGAATAATAATAAAAACGGAACCAGGTCCGGTGTAAAACACACAGACAGGATGTTCCAACAGAATAATAGAAGAATGTCACCAAGTATAGGGTAGACCGCGTATACAGGTTATTCCAACAGAATAATAAGAAATGGAATAACAACAGTTCTCTTCATGAATAAGAAAGAATAACACCCCTTACCGTTTTAAAGACGAGCTGAAATAAGGAAGTAGTTAAGTAGCAGAATACTCTTCTTCTCTCTCTCTATAGTTCTCTCTATAGTTTCTCTCTCTAGAGTTCAGTGAATTCGTAAGAAATAATGAAGGAATGAGCTGCTATTTATAGAAAAATAGAATGCATAGTAACTAATCCATGAACGGTCCAGATTGATTACTTTAATCTGACGGTCCATATTTAAAGAAAAATCTTTTAAATAAAATATAATATATTCTATTTATAGAATAACTTTAATAAAGTATTCTGTTTTATATAAAAAGATGTTTCTGTTTTATTACGTTAATAATACGAATAAAACAAAACGTCATTATCGCTAAATAATTCATATTATTAACTGACAATAATTGAATCAAACTGAGTGACTTCTCACATAAGCATTAATAATCAATACCGTGTGCTACTATGCAACCACACGTATTACTGTACTTTTACTACCGAGTAGTTCAACAGTAACAATGGTAAAATTTCCGCCGTTATTTTTAATAAAATATTTTTGTCGTTTTCTCAATCCGACAATAATTCCGTTGTGGGGTCCACCAATGATTGTGTCGTTGTACGAATATTCCCTGTTAAAACGAATATTCCCCGACCAATCGAATATTATATAACAACTTGCGTACTTTGCAAAATTTATAAATATTACCCACAACTATAACATTATATCAAATTAACTCCATAATATTCAAAAATGATATTTATAGAAAATTCATCTTTATTTATAAAAGTTGGGGTCTTACAAACGGTTCTGGCGTATGTGGCAATTTTAGGTGTGTTGAATAACCAAATTTACGGTTCCGATTTGGTTACTAGCCAAAATCGCATGCATAAAATCGAAACCGCACCATGTGTGTATGTATGTATTATTTCAAGTAAATTCTAAAATTACTTTTCACTTGAACATGCTCAGAGAAAACCCCAGTCTTGCATTGTCATTTTTTCACCGATTGAAATGAAGATATTAGAGGTTATAGAGTCAAAAATTAAGCGATTGGATTTTAGAATTTTGAATTTGTTTGATGCGTTATTGGAGGGGCTTATAGCTGAGGGGCTCGAGCACTTGATGCATTGGTTAATGTCAATGCTATAATAGTAATAGTCTAATAGATTATTTTTCAAATTAGGTATAGTTAAGTTAGGATTATATTCTATAAGTCCTCCCTGCAATATATGAGATAGAATTTCCAGTATATACTTTTAATTTTTGGGGAACTAGATAAACATTCTTGCTTGTTATCGAATATATGGTCTCCGTTGTTTATATAGCGTATATTTTAGTTTTAAAGCATGTTTGATATAATTCTCATTGCCGACTCTATCACTAAGTTAATTGCTTAATGTAAGTTTTATGTTAAATTTTATTGAAGGCTTAGACTTTTTTGTTGTTTTAATTAGTTTTGGAACCGAAATAACACCAATTAAAACGCATCGCACACTTTAAAACCGCACCGCACCAATCAAAAGCGGTTTCGTGTGCGTTTTTGAATTTTTTAAACCGCACCTAAGCGGTTTCGGGTGCGGTTTGAACTTCAAACCGCACCATGCTCACTCCTATTCAGATGTTTCAGACATGTCAATTATCAAACAGTTTTTTTTCATTCAGATTCAAATTCAACTCATTCAGATTCAGATTCAAATTTATTCAATTTTTATCAAACACCCCCTTAAACTATTTAGAATCTGAAAAGGCCAGGTAGTTGGATGTTCCCTTGCCCTTTCGGGAGATTTGAGTAATTGTACTGTTACTGATGAACTGCCCTTAGTTTAGAAACCTATTGATTGTATGTTTGAGTTGGTAGGATATTATTTTCTTCCACAATGATATTATTGGGATATGGTTACCATGAAGTTAACTTTACGGTAAGTTGATCAATTGACTAATATAGTGCTGACACGCATAGAGTTATTATCACCTCTCGTCCTGTACGTCGACACTGTCAATTGACCAAAGTTAACTTCATGATAACTGATGTGTTAAAATTATATACTGTAAGTGCACATCTATTATAGATTTGGCAAGTGCAGGTCGAACCACAGAGATTAGATCAATTTTTTAATATATCCTTAATTAATATTTTAGGCAAATTAGAAACAAAGATGGTGGTGATGATTAACTAACTAAACTATGCAAACTAATAATTAATAACAGAAACTATTAATGAGAAAATATACCTAGGAATCCGAATCCACTAAATACTAATATAATTAACAATTTCTTATTTTTCAAATTAAATTTTAAATTATTTTTCCTTCCCTTTAAAAATAACGATTCATATAATTAATATGAGCAAACATAAGTTGATAAAAATTCACAGATTAACTATAACTTATAAAAACCTCGCAATCAAAATAAGAACCACAACAAATTTTACGCGAAGGTAAAAATGAAGGAATAAACAATTAGGCATTAACATCAGAACGGTAAGAAATTAATTATTATTAAATACTTAGTTTCATCATCACTCTAGGTATTAAAACTTTAGTTAGTCATGGAATCAATATGAATTAAAAGAGAAACTTATTAATATTATTACCATTTATGAAAACAAAGGAGTAATAATTAAAAATTTAAAGATTAATCATATATAAACTTGGAAGTTATCAACGTTCAAGAAAGAAGTACTGCTCCCTCCTTTCCCCGCGGAAGAACAGAAGAAAATAAAATAATAATAATAAAAGTGGTACCTCTCTCAAAAAACAAGAGAACTATTTATAGAGAAAATTAAATTTTAACCTAAACTTAATATATTGAATTTGGTCTTCTTTTCTCTGTATCCCTAAATTTCCAAATTGACTTAACCTCTTCATGATTATCCTTCTAGAGTCCTGTGTAATTTTTTATTTGCTCCACAAGATAAACAAGATAAATCCTACAAAATCAAATAAAATTTATTAGTTAAATAAAATAAGTACACAAAATAATAAATATGAGAATATTAATTAAAGTGTATATCAATAACCACTCCCCTACCATTGTGGCTACAATATTCAGTGTTGTAATTTTGCTTGTAACCTTCACACCCTCATTTTTCCCTTCTACATTTGGATTTGTTTCTCTTTCTTCTAATGTGATAAAGGCTTTGAGTAAGAGTATATAATCTTTTCCTGTATTCACGTTTCCCAGAAGGAAAAACAGTATTATTTATGTCCTTAATATCCCATACATTATGAGACTTTATGAACAATAACTTACCAAAAGCAGCATTACCAATATCAATACATTTGCTTCACAAAATTAATTTTATTTAACAATCAATTTGAGATTTTAAATTAAATTATTTAATTAAACTAATTCTAATTACCACTAGTTAAAATCAGATTATGAAAATTTAAGATCACAATTTTACTTATTGCTTCACTTAAATTAATACACTTCTTATCAATTATACTCACTGTTCTGAATTGTTAATCAAGAACACATAAATAAATATGACTATCTCTCAATGCATGATACTCAAATCAACTTAAATTCACGGATGATAGAATTAAGAAGTATATCCTAATTAACTAATTCACTATATCTCTATGTGAATTACAATTAAAGAGGATTTAAAGCACAAGTTCTCTATCAGATTACATGCTTACATGCGATGTATATGTATATCTCTATCCTAGACATAAATCATGAATTTCAAAGCCATGCAGAAAACACAATCACATGCTATTATGACCAGATATAAATTTATAATCCGTTTCTCAATTTCATATAGATTATCACGGTAATTGTTAGTTAGGCAATTATGCAATAAGCACAAATCATAATAGATAAACCAAGAATAATTAATAATAATTAACAGAGAAGTATACTAAGACAAGTTACGCAATAAGATCTGTTGTAATCTTAAAATAGAATTTAGTTCATGATTAAATCAAAGTCCATAATCCAACATAATTGAATAGACATTGAAAGATAAAAATAAAAGTACGTAGAAGAAAGAATGAAATCTGTTGTCTGCAAATCTGAATCTTCCCCCTTCTCCTTCTTCAATGATTTCCAAGTTGTTTCAATCTCCAAAGCTAATCTAAACTAGGATTTTTCCTAATCTAATGAAATCTAATCTAATGGAATAGCTCTCCTAATCCTTGTGAATTCTCCTCATTTTATATTCCTCTTCATGTGTCTTTTAGCACTCCTTAAAGTCCTTGAACCAATCACCCAATCAAATTCTTCTAGGACTCAACTTCTGAAATAACAAATTAGCTTTTTCTCTTCCCGACGAACCCGTCTCGGCGGTTTTTTTTTTTGTACTGGAGAACCCCTCCCTGGTGGGTGCACTTTATGACTCGGCCCCGACGAGCTTTTTACACTAGGGAAACCCGTCCCAGCGGGCTTTTTGTTCTAGAAATTACAGAAATGTCGCTAAGTTCCATTTTTCATACTTTGACCCTTCGAAGCCGTTTCCTACAACACAAACACAAAAGAAATAAAATGACACTAAAAATACTAAAAGTTAACAAAGAATTAAGCTTTAAAGATGTCCAAATCATATGTATAAAACCCACTTATCAATCATAAAGTTAACTTCATAGTACATTAGTCATATAACCAATACAGTACTGACACTCTCTATCACCTCCCGCCTGCGTATGCTAACCACTCCATACTTAGAAGTTTGTACGGGGATTTAGTTTGTTGGATCAAGAAACTTTTCCATTATTTATTTTTAATATAAATGCTTAAGCATATACTGGTAAAAGACAATTAGGTTGTTAGTACCACTTAGAAAGGCAAAGATTTTTTATTTTTGGGGACACACAAGGCAAAGATTATAATAAAATTTTGTATGTCTCCGAGAATAACGTACAGGCCTAGTTGCTTAAAGAAAAGAAAAGGATTCAATACAAAAAATTGAATTCACTTGTTACTCCATTGAGAGAATATAAAAGGTAAGTGGCACTAAAAATTGACTAGCTATAATGAGGGCTTAGCTTACCGGTTTAGTCTATGAAAACAGAAGAACAATGGAAAACTTCTATAATTATATATTTTTTATTTTTTAATTGTAGAAGAGCCTTTATATATCTTTATCAAAGTAAAGAGGATTTATTTTCAAAATTAACATTAGATACATTCATTAAGTGGTAGCTACTGCTAAAGGGTGTAATTAACAAATATGACACTATCTATTTATTGGATTCTATTCTAGTCTAATACCAGTAAGTTATAATAATAGCGCGTGTCCCTGCCCATGATCCTACAGCTATCCATTCCCTCGTAGCTGCCCATAATCCCGCAGCTTTGCAGTTGCCCCTGAGCTAACCCAACATGCATGCTTCTGGTTCTGGTTCTGCTCCTACTTTTATTCCAGTCTCTGCTAGTGCTCTTGCAGGACATGCTCTTATTATATATTGATCCTAATGATCATGCTCGTGTTGGGGCTGACTAGTATTTGTGCTCTTTCTCCTGCAATTGTCATTGCGTGTTGGTGCTTCTGATACTTGTATAGATTATGCATGTGGGTACAATAGATGGAGTTCCATACCGTAGGAAGACTGGAATCAAGAGTACCATATTGTTGGTGATTAAGCATAACTTTTGTGACGGGAGAAGAGATTATAGTAGTGGGGATATGGCTCAACTGTTTCGTGCAGTTTGTGATGCATACATTCAACATGGAGGACAGATGATACCTCAAGAATGGATCATTCAAAAAAAGATGTGGACTATACTATTTTTGTAGATCAAAATGAGTATTATTATGCAGTAGCATCATTCAGAGTATGTATTGAAGGTTCAAGAGGGATAACAAGGTAGAGATTGCAGAGGTGCATCAATGGTGCTTTCATTTCGGAGTAATGAATTACTCAGGGAGATAGTGGTAAAAACGGAGGGGCCACCCAATGTCACAAACAATCCACTGGCGAACCACGATGGAGTAGGAGTCAACGTGATTAATGTTGGAGCTAAAGTGTTGGAAAAAATAGCAGTAGCACTAGCAATAACAATACCAATAGCAGCAGCTGAATAGCAGTGAAGTAGCAGCTTATTAACAAGACTAACAAATAAGAAAATTGGAACAACTTAGCTGGTATATGGAAGAAGCCGAGGCGTAGCAAAGCTACTGTCCTAAAAAGTGATTCCGCCCTCACTGGTTATATGAACTGGTACAGTTGAGCTCCACGGCGTTCACCCTCCAGGATTCAACGGCAAGCCTTCGATTGCGTGTACTCGCAGAAGAAGGCTATGGACTTGTCTTTGTGGATTGCCCAGAATAGAACAAAAATTAGAATAGGAGAAGAAAGAGTATTCTATTTCTGTGATATTGTTATATTTAAAGAGAGCATACGAAACTGTTATTTATAGACAAAGAAGAAGAGGAACGCTAGAAAGCAACGGAAAGAAGAAGATGAAAATTCAGTAACGTAAAAAGGAACGTTGTTATAATAAATAAGGTTTACGCTACTGAACGTTGGGGATTAATGATGAAAAACGGCTAGGGTATTTAGGTTCAGGATAAAAGGGATTTAAGCAAAACAAAGGGCTTCCTGGGTGCACCCGCGAAAGCATAATTTTAAAGGATTGGCACCCCCTCTGCGCGGGTGTATCGTGCGCACACACGCACTAAGGTTTTTTTGATCGAAAGTCCGAGAACCAAGCTTGGCCTCGCCCAATTCCTTAGTCGTCCTCATGTGCGCGAGCCCATCCCTCTTTCCTCAACCATGTTACAAAGCATAAGCCAACATGAGCTAATATACCCAAAGAATATTTTCACAATAGATGATATGAGACCTTGAAAAAACCATGTATTTTGGAGCATAACCAACAATCCCCCACATGATCCAAAATTATCAAAGAAAAGAGGAAAAAATTAAAAAAAATTTGAGAAGGGCAATGGATTTTAGATACATAACGTCGATACCTTATTGGTTTGAATCGACACTTAGTAGAACAAACTCATGATTGTAGATTATAGGTGAATTATATTCTTGAACCTATTATCTGTGATACAATCAATTGAGCTTGCACACATATCTTAAATCCTGAATCCACACAAGTCCGCGGTTGGGCGCGTTCTAGGCCATGCGCCATGTCCCAGATTTTCATAAAGGCTCTAGAGAGTTTGCCAAGGACTCTCATAGGAAGCGGCCTACACTTCCACCTTTATATAGGTGAACCCATCAAGTGTATACAGACATACACCACCCTTTAGGGGCTATGAGTTTCATTAAGAATCTAAATGATTCATCCTTTCACAATTTGTCAGTAAGCACCACATGCACACAAGAAGGGATATAAATAATTGTAGTGCTATAATTAAGTAATTACGTGACTTGTTGTTACCCATTGAACCCAATTCATGGGATCTCCAATCACATGGGTTGGGTTTCCATCGCGTATTACTTGCTCAAGATATTGGCAATAGTCCCATCCCTCTGGATGCTTCTTGGACTTCCTTTTTATTCAATCCCTTAGTAAGCGGATCCGCTAGGTTCTTTTCAGACCTTACAAATTCCATGGAAATAACTCCATTACTGATCAGTCCTCGTACAATATTGTGTCTCAAGCGAATGTGTCTCTGTTTTCCATTATAAACATGGTTCATTGCCCTGCTAATAGCTGCTTGAGAATCACAATGTAAAGAAATAGAAGGAATCGGCTTATACCACAATGGTATATCAGCCAATAAATTCCTTATCCACTCTGCTTCTGTACCTGCCAATTCTAAAGCAATAAATTCAGATTCCATAATAGATCTAGCAGTACAAGTTTGTTTAGCAGATTTCCAAGAAACAGCTCCTCCACCTAAAGTAAACACATAACCACTAGTGGAGTTTGTTTTATCATTATCAGATACCCAATTAGCATCACAATATCCTTCTAAAACACTAGGATGACCAGTAAAATGTACACCTACATTAACTGTTCCTTTTAAATACCTCATTAGTCGTGACAATGCATTCCAATATTCTTGTGAAGGATTATGTGTATATCTACTAAGTCTACTAATGACATATGCAATATCAGGTCGAGTACAGTTCATTAAATACATTACACTACCAATGATTCTAGCATATTCAACTTGTGCAATACCATTCTCTTTATTTTTCTTTAAATGCATACTAGAGTCATAAGGTGTTCCTAATGGCTCTTCATTAAAGAAATCAAGTTTCTTAAGAATATTTTCCACATAATGAGACTGTGATAAAACTAAACCATTTGCATATTTATTTATTTTCATGCCAAGAATCAAATCCGCTTCTCCTAAATCTTTCATGTCAAATTTAGAAGATAAAAACTTTTTAGTAGTTTTCACAACTTTCTCATCAGTACCAAATATTAGCAAGTCATCCACATATAAACAAATAATCACACCACAATTTCCATTGAATCTACTATAGACACAACTATCAGTTTCATTTGTCACAAAATTATTAGACAAGAGAGTTTTATTAAATTTGTCATTCCATTATTTTGGCGCTTGTTTCAAACCATATAAAGATTTTACAAGTCTACACACTTTATGTTCTTCACCTGGAACAACAAAACCTTCAAGTTGACACATATATATTTCTTCATTTAACTCTCCATTCAAAAAAGCAGTTTTAACGTCCATTTGATGGATTATCAATTTATGAATAGAGGCTAATGCAATTAAAATTTTTATAGTTGCTAATTTAGTCACTAGTGAGTAAGTGTCAAAATAATCAAAACCTTCCTTTTGAGTAAACCCTTTTACTACAAGTCTTGCCTTAAATTTATCAATAGACCCATCAGCTTTTAACTTCTTTTTAAACACCCATTTACATCCAATAGGTTTACATCCTCTAGGCAAATTAACTAGTTCCCATGTATGGCTAGACATAATAGATTCTAGTTCACTATTAATAGCATCCTTCCAAAAATTTGCATCAATAGATTTCATAGCTTCTTCATAAGTTTTAGGGTCATCTTCAGTAATGAAAGCAGTTATAAAATCTGGACCAAAAGTTTTCTCAAAACGTTGTCTTTTACTTCTAGTAGATGCAGGTACATGTTCTTTATCTTTCCTTTTAAGATGTTCACTAGAAGAAGGATTGCCCTCATCTCTAATTTTCATTGGAAATATATTTTCAAAAAATTCTGCATCCTTTGTTTCCAAAATTAAATTATTTTGATAATTATTAGTTGCATATTTAATTACCAAAAATCTATAAGCAACACTATAAGATGCATATCCAATAAAAATACAATCCATTATTTTAGGTCCAATTTTATTCCTTTTAAATTTCGGTATAGCTACTTTAGCTAGACACCCCCACACTTTAAGATACCCCAAATTAAGTGCATATTTTTTTTCATAAATGATATGGTGTAGAGTCTAACTTTTTATGTGGAACTCTATTTAAAATATGATTTGCAGAAAGACAAGCTTCTCCCCACATATTAGAAGGTAAACCTGAACTTATTAACATAGCATTCATCATATCTTTAAGTGTTCTATTTTTTCTTTCTGCAACTCCATTGGATTGTGGAGAATAAGGAGGAGAAGTTTCATGTATTATTCCATTTAGTTCACAAAATTTTTTAAGACTTCCTGAATCATATTCACCTCCACGATCAGATCTAAGTCTTTTAATTTTTCTTTCTAACTGATTTTCAACTTCCGCTTTATATTTAATAAACATTTCTTCCGCTTCATCTTTAGAGGAAAGTAGATAAATTAGAGTATATCTAAACATATCATCCACAAAAAAAATATAATATTTCTTACCACCTCTACTCGTAGTATTTTTAAAATCAGCTACATCACTGTGAATTAACTCAAGTAGTTCAGTTTGTCATTCAACACTTTTAAAAGGTTTCTTAGCATGTTTTGCTTCTACATAAATTTCGCATTTATTAAACTCGGTATTTGCAAGATTAGGTATAAGTTCAAGTTGTTTCAACTTTTTAATAGAAGCTACATTCACGTGTCCTAATCTAGCATGCCACATATCCAAAGATTCAACAATATAAGTAAAAGAAACATTCTTATTATTCAATTCAGCAGAAGCATCAAGTACAAATAAACCCCCATTACAAAAGCATTTCCCAACAAATTCCCCATTACGAGTAAGTACAAGTTTATCAGACTCAAACGCAAATTTAATGCCAGCTTTGTTCAACAAAGACCCGGACACAAGATTCCTACGAATATCGGGCACATGAAGTACATCTTGTAGGGCAATGGTTTTCCCAGAAGTTAATTTTAGTAAAACTTTTCCTTTTCCCGCAACATTGGTGGCTCGAGAATCACCCATAAAAACCTTTTCTCCATTAGTCACATTTTCGTAGTTGAGGATTACATCTCTGTTCGCGCAAATGTGTCTAGTAGCCCCGGTATCTACTACCCATTCCGTGAAGTTGTCAACAAGGTTTACTTCCGAGACAACAACAACGATAACATCATCGGATTCAACCAAGTTTGCTTGGGGCTTAGGCTGAGAATTATTATTTTTGTTTTCTTGCCCCTTGCGAAAGTGACACTTCATAGCAATATGGCCAGGTCTGCCACATACGAAACAAGGACCTTTAGTAAAAGGTTTTTGAATTTGATTGGAGTTGTTGAACCTATTATCCTTTCTTCCCATTGATTTTTGATTTTTCCCTTTGTGGTTTTTGGACTGATAATTTTGGTTCTTTCATTGTGGCTTTTGTTCCACGAGATTAGCTTTGACAGTTTGATTTGGAACTACATCTCCCCTTTCTTTAGCTCTGTTTTGTTCTTCAATATGGATGTGAGCTACTAGTTCCTGCATAGTGAAATCTTTAGTTTCATGTTTAAGATTCATCTTATAATCTTTCCACGAGGGTGGTAATTTTTCGATGAGTACAACAACTTGGAAATTCTCGCATATTTTCATTCCTTCCCCAATGACTTCCCCCACAATTGTTTGGTACATATGAACTTGATCTATAACATATTTTCTATCTTGCATCTTAAAATCTAAGAATTTCCCCGCAACATATGTGACACCCCCAAAATTAGGTATACATCACCCATCTTGGGTCGTCAGATACATGGTACAAAATATAAATACAACTTACTAATACAACTGTCGTGTACAATACGACAAAACATAACTGTGAGTTTGAATATAATTATTGTCTACTAGAGACTATACAAACTCAAAAGGAGTCCTCATTACAATTATTGTCACACTATTTAATAGAATAGTGAGGACTACTAATACTATCATCTGGTCCATCACTCCGTTCCCCGACTCGTCCCAGCTATATTCTCATTTCCTGAAGAGAACAGTGAAAGAAAGGGTGAGCTCAACTAGCCCAGTAAGAAATATTATGACTAAGATAATGTAGAATAAATTATCATTAGGCTTCAACAGTGTTAAACTGATAAAATATAACGAACATCAAGTTTAATTGCAGCAGAACAAGCAATCCATTAAAAGAGTCAAGAAAATAAAATAAAATCTACCATCTTCTATGATTTAAAAGGTTTTTCAATACTGTTATCGCTGGGACTCAGCTTAATAAAATAATCCACATCATCGAATCACCCCTGCACTACGGCCAAGGATATTCGTGTATTCATCAATGGTCATGATCATGCCAACAACTGTCCATCAATGCACTACGGGCCAATGAGGACTTTTACCACATCATTTATTACAGTCATGATTATACCGAATAATCCCTGGTCATAATCATACCAAGTCCATCTATGCACTACAGGCCACAGATGACTTTCAACATTTTATAAACATGAGGATGATGACAATGATATAAGAATTCAATAAAACAAGTTCAAGAATTAATTTATCCAAGAATTTACAACGTCCAAATTGTCAACATGATACTGCTTTGTGGAGTAAAATTCAAGAATGCTTAGAATAATATTTTCATGAAAAGATACTAGATGAAACGCAATTATCAAGGATATTCCACTAATTTCATGGAGTATAGAAGTTAAAACTTAACCAACTGAGTATAATAAAGAATGGAATAACAAAAGAAATCACCCGGCATGCGATAGACCGCACAGACAGGTTATTCTAATAGAATAATAAATAATGGAACCAGGTCCGGCGTAAACGCACAGACAGGATATTCCGATAGAATAATAAATAATGGAACCAGGTCCGGCGTAAACGCACAGACAGGATATTCCGACAGAATAATAAATAATGGAACCAGGTCCGGTGTAAAACACATAGACAGGATGTTCCAACAGAATAATAACAAGACGGAACCAGGTCCGGTGTAAAACAGACAGACAGAATGTTCCAACAGAATAATAATAAAGACGAAACCAGGTCTGGTGTAAAATACACAGACAGGATGTTCCAACAGAATAATAATAAAAACGGAACCAGGTCCGGTGTAAAACACACAGACAGGATGTCCCAACAGAATAACAGAAGAATGTCACCAAGTATAAGGTAGACCGCGTATACAGGTTATTCCAACAGATTAATAAGAAATGGAATAACAACAGTTCTCTTCATGAATAAGAAAGAATAACACCCCTTATCGTTTTAAAGAAGAACTGAAATAAGGAAGTAGTTAAGTAGCAGAATATTTTTCTTCTCTCTCTATAGTTTTTCTCTCTAGAATTCAGTGAATTCATAAGAAATAATGAAGGAATGAGCTGCTATTTATAAAAAAATGGAATGCATAGTAACTAATCCATGAACGGTCCATATTGATTACTTTAATCTGACAGTCCATATTTAAAGAAAAATCTTTTAAATAAAATATAATATATTCTATTTATAGAATAACTTTAATAAAGTATTCTATTTTATATAAAAAGTTGTTTCTGTTTTATTACGTTAATAATACGAATAAAACAAAACTTCATTATCGCTAAATAATTCATATTATTAACTGACAATAATTGAATCAAACTGAGTGACTTCTCACATAAACATTAATAATCAATACCATGTGCTACTATGCAACCACACGTATTACTATACTTTTACTACCGAGTAGTTCAACAGTATCAATGGTAAAACTTCTGCCGTTATTTTTAATAAAATATTTTTGTCGTTTTCTCAATCCGACAATAATTCCGTTGTGGGGTCCACCAATGATTATGTCGTTGTACGAATATTCCCTGACCAATCGAATATTATATAACAACTTGCGTACTTTGCAAAATTTATAAATATTACCCACAACTATAACATTATATCAAATTAACTCCATAATATTCAAAAATGATATTTATAAAAAATTCATCTTTATATTCAAATTAACTCCGAATACACTACTTCAGCAAACTGTTTTCCCTTTTTAAATCTTTTCCATATATATCATTTCGTAATCTCTTTCATTAATTCACATAAGGTTAAAGGTAACATAATACCTTATTCTTAACTTACTTCTAAGTATAATTTCATTCTAAGTTTTGAATTTTGTAACCCATATTTTTTCTACACTCTTTCAATTATTAAACCGTATATATTTTTTTTATTAAATAAATCCTCTATTTCCACTCTAGGTTTTAGACTTTAACATTTAATTTAATCATTCAAGATCTTCTTAATTTTCGGGTTGTCACACTGATCGTTCGTAAGAGTGTACTGATTCCCAAAGGTGATTCCAAAGATAATTGACTGAGAACTAACATCTTTCATACAACTTGCACCGTAACAAATAAAGTCTGCAAGTTAATCATTGACAACGATAGTTGTGAGAAATTTGTGTCCGAAGAGGTTGTTAAAAAACTGAAGTTGAAAATGGATTGATATTCCACACCATATAAGTTGTCGTGGTTGATAAAAGGCAATGAAATAACAGTGGATATGTAAGACCCCAACTTTTTATGAATAAAGATTTAATTTGTTTCTAAATGTTATTTATAATAATGTGTGAATTTGATATAATGTTATAGTTGTGGGTAATATTTATAAATTTTGTAACGTAAGTAAGTTATCATAAAATATTCGTTTAGTCGGGGAATATTTATTTTATCAGGGAATATTCGTACGACGGCACAATCATTGGTGGACCGCACAACGGAATTACTGTCGGATTTAGAAAGTGACAGAAATAACCTTTTTATAAAAATAACGGTAAAACTTTTACCGTTAACTGTTGAAATACTCGGTGATAAAAGTACAGCAATACGCATAGTTGCACAGTAGCACACGGTATTGCACAGTATCTCGGATTATTGATGATTACGTAAGAAGTCACTCAGTTATACTCAATTATTACAACAGTAGTTGTTGCATAGTATCTCACATTATTGATTCAATTATTGTCACAGTATCATCTGCACAATATTTTATATTATTAAATCAATAATTGAGACGCCAAAGTTATTCATATTATTATTTATATTATTGACAATATCTAGAAAGTTCTGTCGAGGAAAGGGGTTTGATCATCTAATTGCGCGCTAATAAGGAGAAGTCCTTATCGGAAAGCTCCCTCTTTCCTAGGAATGATCTGCTTGTTAATATTGTGAGTTATAATATTAATGATCAATAAATGTTATTAAAAATGTGTTTAGTGAAGCCAAGTGAATTGAGATAAATAGAGGGTTTTTTTATGAAGTATTTGTTGTAAATTTAGCTTATTACATGAACCCCCACTTACTCATTTTTCAAAATCATCGGTAGAAAAAATTATCTCAATTTTGTTTTATTACTAATAACTTATATATATATATATATATATATATATATATATATATATATATATATTATCAGTAATAAAACAGAAAACTTTTTATATAAAATAGAATACTTTTTATATTATATATAAAGTTATTCGCTTTATTAGATTATAAATAAAATATATTATATTTTATTTAAAGTTTTCGTTTTATTAGAATATTTTATTGCATAGTGTTGCATAGTAAATCAAATTTTTTCGCCGGTTGCAATGCCCGTGAATTCGTTACTGTTGGTCCGGGATTATTTTTCTTAAATAGTTCCCTGCCATTCTCCTATAAATAGGATGCTTAGTTTAGAAATAAAAATCACACCAGAATAAGAGAATTCTTCTTCTATAATATTGAGCGTATTTCTTTTGAGTTTAAGAAAACTTTGAGTGTAGAAAATAGTACAAGTTTTCTTCAAGAATATCCCCGCTATACCAGTCAGAAATACTCTCCTTTTAAGGTAAGTGGTATTATTTATTTTATATTCGTAAGAGGTATTTATTTCGTATTCGTAAGGAATATTATTTTCGTTCAATATTCGTAAAGAATATTATTTTCGTTCAATATTCGTAAGGGATATTGTCTTCGTTCAATATTCGTAAGGAATATTATTTTCGTTCAATATTCGTAAGGGATATTATTTTTGTTCAATATTCGTAAGAAATAATATTGTCTTTCATACTCTGTAGTATGTAAGTAATATTATTTCGTTTTATATTCTTAATTCTACATTTATTTTGATAAGTATTGCTTCTATACTTCTTGAAATTAGTAGAATATCATTAAAATTTGCGCTTCATCTAGCTAGTATTGTTTCACAGAAATATTTTTCTGAACATTCTTGTTAAATTTTAATATTTTTATGCCGGGGTACTATTCACTCAGTACTATTCACGGGGTACTATTCACCTGGGGCACTATTCACGATAAAAAATGATTTCTTTTCTATCAAAATTATTTTTGATACATGAATATTATTCTTGAATTTTACTCCACAAAGCAGTTATCATGTTTACAATTTAGACATTCTTGAACTCTAGATAAATTGAATTACAAATCTTTAAAATTTATCCTTGATCTCACTTAATTGAATTCTTATATCATTGTCATCATCTTCATGCTTATATTGTAATGAAAGTCATCTTTGGCCCGTAGTGCATAGATGGACTGTTGATTGATATGATTATGATCATAAATTATGTATCGGTATAATCATAACCTGTAATGTTACAAATGATGTGGTAAAGTGTTAGGTTTGTAATATTCATGAACACAATCAAATTGCACAAAATAAGCGGAAACGTGAAAAAATCAGAGTTTTAAAATTTTACAAACCATATACCCGGATCATCCTTTATGCACAATTATTAATTAAACGAAAAGAAGAAGAACAAGAATCATACCCTTGAAGATCCGAGCTTCCTCAGGTACAAGTTCACCTCCAAATCCTTTCGCGTTCAACTTGAATCCACCGGGTTTGGTTCCTTCCTTTGATCAACGTTAGCCACCCAAATGTTTGGCCTATAGAGGTGATCCACCAAAGAAGAAGAAAGATTCAAGAAGATGGGTGTTTGGCAAAACCCTAATTTTTATCTCTCATAGAAAAAGAGCGTACTCTCCAACAATTAGAATAGTCTGTTGTGAAAAAGTCAACAACAACTCTCCACCCATAATAAGACTCCTCTTATTTATAGATGTGGGCAACCCTCCTTAACAATTAAGAAATTGAGTTTTATTTTAATTAATTAGGCTCCCAATCTTATTAGGAATAGTTAATTAAACTCTTTTAATTAATTAGCCTCCTAATTTTATTAGGATATTTGAGAGTACTTTTATTAATTAATTCCTAAACTCCTTTAGAAATTAAAAAATAATAATAGTAATAATAATAATAAGACTCCTCTTATTAATTTATATTTAATATTTCTAAAATATTCAATAATAAATATTAAGCTATTTAATTTATTCTATCACCATAGATTAAATTAAATATACTTAACTTATTATTACGATTATGCCATTAACTTCTTAAATAATTATTCTTCCTTTTATGGTGTGATCCTTTAGGTTCTCTATATTAAACCGGTTGTGAATAAATCAATTAGAATAATTCTAATCTTATTTAAATAAATAAATTAAATTATTAATTTATTTAAATAAATAATATTTATTCTATAATAGGGATAAGCCTCCCTAGCGATTAACGACTTTTCAGATAATATAGATTTCAACATTAATCATAAAAGAATCTTTGAGTAAATAGTTACCGTACAATTCAATCTTTCCACCATACAATGTTCCAATTAAATATAAGACATAGAATTACTGTCAAGTCTTATTTTATTTAATTATATGTATTTTGACTCTTAAATGCACAACTCCAAATAATGTAAATTAGAAACTCCTTTCTAATTTCATTCTGCCTTGGCCAAGGACTACTGAGTTGTCATTTATCGGATCACATAGGAAATTTCTCTTTTTTTACTAGAAGCTGTAGATTTTTTATTGATCATACATTATCTCCATGTACAACTTATTATACCCAAGCATACCCTTTGATATACCCTAAGGGTCTTAAGAAATAAGTCAAAGTATAACTCATCATACACAAGATACTATGATGACCTCAAGTCCAAGGATTATTTGTACTACTATCACTACAGGAATTTCTATTGACAGGCAAGTTAAACTCTATTAGGTATTCCTTAGCGAGCCACGTTCAGTGAACTTATTCTCTAATAAGCACATACATACTTGCTTTAGTGTCTTTACACAAATGATCATGAGATCAATCATCCTCATCCAATGAGCAAGCAACGTATGTACCAATCTATCTGGATTCACTAATCCCCAATTTAGTAATCCAACGATTGAGAACTATTTTAGTTTTAAGCTTTCTAAGAATTTAGATCTCATTAGAATGATCATCATCATTATTTTAAAAGCATTGCTTAAAACTATGAGTTTATCACATATTATAAAGCAGCATCATGTAGATAATTAAAAGCCTTTAATAAATTAATACTTTTTATTAATAAATGAATAAGATTGTTACAAAGTATATGCTTTATCATCAAACATGATTGGTTTGTGTGCATACTACTTTTAAAAAGTTCTCATTGGCCCGTAGTGCATTGATGGACAGTTGTTTGGCATGATCATGATCACTGGTGATATTAACGAATATCCTTGACCTGTAGTGCTTGGATAATTCGATGATGTGGATTATTTATTGAGCTGTGTTACAACGATAAAATATTGATGATGAACTTTTAAATCATAGAAGATAGTAGATATCATGCTCTTTTTGACTCTTCTAATGGATTGTTTGTTCCGCTGCAGTTAAACTTGTTGTCTATTGTATTCTATCAATTTTACACTGTTGAAGGCTAACAATAATTTATTCTCCATTATCTTAGTCATAATATTCTTTACTGGACTAGTTGAGCTCACCCTTTGCTTTCATTGTTCTTTTCAGGAAATGAGAACATAACTAGAACTATTCGGGGAATGGAGTGACGGTCCGAGATGGTGGCTGTAGTAGTCCTCACTATTCTATAAAATAGTGTGATAATAATTGTAATGAGGACTCCATTTGAGTTTGGATATTGTCTACGAGACAATATTCGTGTTAAAACTCTGCACGACACTTAACAGTTGTATAAATTAAGTTTGTATTTGAATTATGTACCATATATTTGGCGACTCAGGATGGGTTGTGTATACCTATTTTGGGGCGTTACAGGATTAAAAGTGCTTAGTGTCTTTTTCCATCGACAAGAAATACTTTGATAGTGTGTGGTGCGATGTGGTGTCAATGGATGCATGCCATGTGTTTTTGGGTCGATCTTGGTAATATGACCGAAGAGTCATTTATGGTTGTCAGAAGAATAGTATTCCCTTTGTATTAAAGGGAATAAGGTTGTACAAACACCTCTATGAGAAGAAGACAGTTCTGCTCGAGCAGTCAGGAATTCGAACCTATTATCCATGACTAGATTCCTAACAAAGGTCGATCATGAAGGTGTGATGTATGTTGTACTTCCTTGTGGGAGCAGTTTGACAAATGAAAGGTCTAAAGTGCCAGTCGATGTGCCAAATTTGCTATCAGAATTTGCTGATCTAATGCCAGTAGGGCTTCCATCGGGGTTATCGCCGATGAGAGTCATTCAACACTAGATATATATTGTCCAAGAATCGAGTTCACCGAACAAACCAGCCTACAGACTCAGTCCCAAGGAGTCCAAATAGCTACAGAGATAACCTGGTATTCTTGTTGTTACGCTATCGAATTCACATTTAGCTAATTAAAGGAAAATTATTTCAGTTCCCGAAGCACTTTCTCGTACATTTCCCATTCTATTTGTGTCAAACTCGAGGACGAGTTCTTTTCAACCCGGGGTGACTAATGCAGAAGGATTTGAGGCCAATCCTATTGGATAGTACATTGATGACACTAAAAGACCATGATTTAGTGGATCAGCGCAACAGTGTGAGTTGAATTCGGGGTTTCGGCTCATGTCTTTGGGGTCGAGAGTTCAGCTTCGGGAATGGCGTCATGACTTCGAGTATGGCGAACTTCTTCGGAGATGGCATCATGACTTCGGGGAGATCAGATTGATTGGTTATTATTATTATTATTATTATTATTATTATTATTATTATTTATTTATTTATTTATTTCTTTTATGGTAATATTTATTAGAAAGTGAATTCTTTTATGGTAGTAGTATTTTATTAGGAAGTAAATCTTTTATTCTATTACGTAATTAATTACTGTAGGAGTTGTTACCTATTAGGACTTTGTTGCTATAGTTATTTGTTACTTATTGGAATTTTGTTTCCATAATTATAGGAATTTTATCTCATTTTGAAAAGGAAACCTTTAAGCTATAAAACCCGGCTTGTGGATTGAATTACGGAGAGTTTTTATTTTTTGATAAATATAATTTACACATTAGAGAGATTTCTCTGTGTTTTGATGAATCTCTTGTTTCTTTGCCTGTGAATTTATTTGTTTACCTAGCTCGCAGGATAATCGTTATTCTGTCTGGCATCAGAAACAATATTGGGTGAAAACCAAGTTAAAGGAACTGAAACAATACGAAGTTAAGTTTGTCTTTCACATTTGATAAAGATTATGTATTGTTTAATCATGCATTTTATTGTTCCTTCTTATTTTTAATGGTATAGATGGTGTATGCTAATTTTTAATTCATAGCAAATAATGAATCATTTTCATATATATATATATATATATATATATATATATATATATATATATATATATATACTAGATCCCACAACCAAATTGGCGTGGAAAAACCAAAATCAATCCAACTATTTATTTTTGTGTTTATCTGAGAGAGATACTCACTAGTTGTGCTTAATTTATACTCTTACTACTTGTTAACACTTTGAATGCTATTGTGCTTAAATTTAATTTGCTTATTTTAAGAAGCATTTTACACAAACAAAATATTTTTTTTATAAGGGTATTTGAGTTTGTATGATCCTATTGTGTTTGCGAGGAAAAGAGTGATCCTTAGTCCAAAACCCAAGTCTTAGAAATGTCAACGAGAAATTGGATCTCTAATGTGTTGATCATCGGCAAAGCTACATATACCCTTATAGGGTCAATTGATCTCACTGGAAAAAATAATTAATTTATAATATAAAGAAAGTTTTAAAAATTTTATATAAATTGATCCCATTAAAATTTTATAAATTTTCTATTATACAGGGTTAAATTAAAAATTTATAATTTTGTCAATCAAATTTTAACCACATATGACTCATATCCTCTCAATATATGTATATCTCTATAATATTTTAAACTAAATAATAGAATAATTTATATTATTTTTGAAAATAATTAATGAATTAATTACTTATGAACAATTGTGCTTAAAAAAAGTCAATCATGAGTCAATATAGTGAGTATATACCATATAGTATTACTTATTATATTGTCATTGTAATATAATATATACCATGTAGCGTTCGTGGGTTATTAGTTTTCACCTTCCGCTAGACGAACTGGTGGACGAGCAATTTCCTTTTTTAATCTGCGCCCTTGATTAGTGGAATGAACGGTTATGATACTATTTGCCCAATTTTCCTCCATAGCAAATACTTGCTATGGATCATTTCCCTATATATATATGTGTGTGTGTGTGTGTGTGTGTGTGTGACCTGAAAATACAAAAGAATTAAAAAAAATTGGCTTGGGAGCACTGTCGCCGAACCCCCGCCAAATTATTTATAACTTAGTAATAATTTTGACCCCAGTAAACATAATTCGTGCCTTCGCCCCTGGTGTTGATGTGATAAAAATTAGTAATTAAAAGTGCACAACGTCTATTATAGACTTGACAAATACAAGTCGAACTACAGAGATTAGATCAATTCTTTAATATATCCTTAATTAATTATTATTTCAGGCAATTTAAAAAAATATATAGTGGAGATGATTAATAACTAAATTATGCAAACTAAAAATTAATAATGAAAACTAGTAATGGAAAAAACTACCTAAGAATCTGAATTCACTAAATATTAACATAATAATTTTTTTCTTATTTTTCAAATTAATTCCCAAATTATTTTCTCTTTCCTTTTAAAAATAAGGATTCATATAATTAATATGAGCAAACATAAGTTATGAAAAATTCACAGATTAACTATAATTTATCAAAACCTCATAATTAACATAAGAATCATGTATGAATTTTAAACGAATGTAAATATGAATGAGAAAATAATTAGACATTAATATTGGAACCCAAAAAAATTATTAATATGAAATAAATAGTTTCATCATTATCCTAGGTATTAGAAATTTAGTAGTCATGGAAATTTCTAATTAAAAAAATTAAAACTAAAACTAATATTTGCATGACACAAGTTACTAATAATAATTAAATACTCTAAATAAAGTTGAGAGAACTTGAAAGTATATGTATGTAAAGTGCAGTAGATTAATGAAGACAATTCACATGAAAGAAATTAATAATTAATATTATCATACTGAATACATATAAAGCAAGAAGAATTATGTAAATATAAATAAATTGATAAACTATATATTCAATTTGATCCTGCTGTGACATGGAAAGGCGGAAAGAGTTCGAAGGAAAGGAACTATATATATATATATATATATATATATATATATATATATATATATATATATATATATCCTGCGTACAGGAGGGAAAAGAAAAACCGAAAATTCTCTCTTCAGCCGGATGGAAAGAAATTAAAAAAAGAAGAAAACAAAAGTGTAACCCCCTTTCTCTAAAATAAAGAGACCTATTTTTATGAAAAAATAAATTATGGCCTAATTTATGGTATATTGAACTTGAATTTTTTTTTTATTTCTTTATCTCTAACTTGACTTCAATTTCTTCATGATAATCCTTCAAGAGTCGTTCATATTTAAAAATTAAAACAATTATCTTTTATTTATTCACCAAGATAAAAAAGATAAGTCCTACAATATAAAATGTATTAGTTAAATAAAATAAACATATAAAAATAAAAATAAAAATATTAAAATGTATAAAGAATGTGTATATCGTGTGCTTATGAGGAAAGGGAAAGACCTTGAGTTCCGAGACCAAATCAACAGTACTACAAAGCTCAGGATTCAGGTACAGCTTACTTTGAGGAAGGAGTGGGGAGCGACGGTCCAAAACAAGAAGTTGTAATTTATAATTAGAAGTTTGTCTATAAAATTTTATAAATGTTTCTCTACCTATTGAATGAGAGGTTTATCATAGTGATAAGATAACAAAATAGTAATTTAGAATTGAAAGTTTGTCTATAAAATTTTATAAATATTTCTCTACCTATTTAAATGAGAAGTTCGTAACCATTTTTAGGAAGTCTATTTTTTTTTTTTTGGAAGTCACCCCATTTTTTTGAACTTAAGACCTAAAGGTCACAATATCTTAATCTTAATCACTAGGCTGAGATCTCATCAACTATGAACTCTATTGTGTTATTCTCT
The DNA here is from genome assembly GCA_016801055.1 of Panax notoginseng. Taxonomy (NCBI): domain Eukaryota; kingdom Viridiplantae; phylum Streptophyta; class Magnoliopsida; order Apiales; family Araliaceae; genus Panax; species Panax notoginseng. Next base: position 203,968,535 of record CM029017.1, read on the forward strand.
ACATTAATAATATTCCACAATTAGCATATATAAGAGAATATTAAAGATTGAGTCATAGAATTCATCAATTCTACGAGTTATTTATTAGATTGAATGTACTTATTTGATTTGCCAGAATTATTTTGTCGTACCCAAACTAATACCAACCCAACTCATTTCATATAACATCTTGTTGTTGCATCAAAATAATTATGTGGACTAGGATTCATCTAATTCTTTGCATTACGCACAACACAAATATTACTTTTAATGACATCACGAGTAACACAATTAGTTGCGACGAATATTATTTGCATCACTAATATAATATTTTTATTACATTATCATAATTTGTCATTAATTAAAAGTATTCATTAATTGCTTATCCAAAGCACGACACATGTTAAGCATGCATTAAATAATATTAGTGAAAACACTAATATTATTAATTTCAAGACAACTTTAAAAAAGAAAATATTAATATTTAATTAATACTATAATTAAAACTCAGAAATCAATACTATAATTAATAGTTGAGGATATAGGCCCCATGAATCTCAACTGTTTTGCCTTTGCCAAAAAATAAATAAATAGGGAATTGATATTTCTAGCGAGAAAATTGATATTTCTACAAGTCTCTTCTCACATAAATAGTGAGTGGAGTCCACCTTTATGTGAGTGAAATCTTGTAAAAATATCATTTTTCTTTGTGAAAAAATGATATTTATTTTTTTTGAATCCATCTTGTTACTCAATTTCAAATATACTACCACTCGGTCGCATCTGGTGAACGTATATATCCCTTGTAGTATTCAGCTGATCTCCAAACATATATCCCTTGTGGCTATATTAACCCTAACTTACTATGCCTTTTCGAGTTAATATGGTCAGTCTATCCTGTTTGAACTGAATTTTTGTAGTATTCCATTTTAACAAGCTCAACAAGATCATTCTCAATGTAACAAGTAACACAAATAATTAACTATTAAAATTAGAAACTAATATAATTTATGAAGCCATAAAATCCACCCACAAACCCTAACAATTGCGAAAGTCTAACCTACCCTAACGATATGAAGGGAAACTTAGAAAATAAAGGTCTAAAATATCCAAAGTAATTGTTAAATTGATCGATCCAAGAAACTACTAAATTGACCTGGTTGACTCTTAATAATAAGCTTAGAAAAACTAGAATCTGATTTAGAATTTTGTGTTTTATAAAGCACTTTCATTAATCTGAACAAATTGCAAAGCTTACTATATAATCTTTCTTATGTGACTATAATCTTTAATTCTAGAGGGTTCAATCTACCTAAGATTTTTCTTCCTATCAGTATGGTTCGCCAGATAAGTGATCGACTCAATCCAATTTGAATCTCATTAATCTGTAAATTAACATCGAATAATTCCAATGAGCACTACATTCATATCGAAATAAATAAAGAGTTCTCAACCTAAAATCAACAAAACAAAACAACGTCATTAAAAGTTAATTAGGGAACTAATAATTCCACAAGGTAATTAATTATTAGATAGTTCCACAAAACCCCACTCAAATGAGACCAACATTCACGCGAGTAAATCCTTGCATACTATCTTCTGCGTCTTCAATTCACAAGGCCTCGAAATCCTCTCAAAACTATAGGATCGGTCTTGCTCACATGAATCTACACCCATTTTAATTATTTTAACCTAATCGTCTCGTTTGGGATAATTATATGAGCCACACTTGGTTGAATCATAAATATCTTTCAATAAGCGTATCTTTCTTCTAATGGGTTCTTCTTCCTCATCAGTATCATAATCAATTTTAAATGGGAGTACTGGCGGCTGATCTGGACTTGGCTCCACTAGGCTTAAACCTAGTACTTCTTTCTTTACATTCCTAGCCCTCCTTAAAGCATGTGGTTTCTTTGCAGCTTTGAGAGGTTTTCGAGGCCTCAAGTACTTCCGTGCCTTTGGGACAAACCCCTCCTCCTCCTGCTCACCACCTTCAAGTACTGAGTTGCACTCGGTTTCCAGCAGTGGCTGGTCATAAGGCACACATTTGATCTCATTCATGTTCTCCATCAATTTATTAATCTTGACGTAATCTTTGGCCCTTAGGATTGGAGGTCCCCTCAGTTCTGATACATTATTAGCCCTCCTTAATGCATATGGTTTCCTTGCGACTTTGAGAGGCTTCCGGGCCTTTGGGATAAACTCCTCCTCCTCCTGTAAACTACCTTCAACTGAGTTGCACTCGGCTGGCAGTGGTGGCTGATCATAAGGCACACATTTCTCCTTCGCGATCTCCATCAATTTGATGTAATGTTTCGCTCTTTGTATTGGAGGTCCCCTCAATTCTGATACATTTGGATATGTCTCTCCATATTTATCCATTTAGATGAGCTACAAACAAACAAGAGTCTACATTAATATCCAGGCAATATATATACGAGTATATATATATATATATATATATATATATATATATATATATATATATATATATATATATATATATATATATATATATGAAAAATGACATTTAGCTATGGCACTATTCAGTCAAATCTATTTATGATTGCTCTTAGTAGATTGGATAGTCCAAATTTAAAAATTTTAATCGATTGCTAAACACATTTTCGCTAAACACATTTTTTTTTAATATTTGAACTGTCTATGTCTCTTATAGACAATTAGAAATGTATTTGTCCAAATAATATAATTATAAGTATTTGCTATGAATCATTCATCTATATACATATGTGTGTGATATGAATAAGGATTTGTACTAAAATTGCAAAGTAGGGTGAAGAAACGAACCTGGAAAAAGCTGAATTCTAGAGAGAGCAAAAGAGAGGCTTTAGAGAGAGAGTTTGAGTAAAGTGAAATGGCAAGGTTGAACACAATGAGAGCGGCTATAAATAGTAGTTTTAAGAGTGGGGTAAGACGGATTATATATGAATAATGCTAGATACATAAATTATTCTACAAGTATTTTATAAATTACTGATGTGGCATACTCCACCTCAACATATTGTGTGGGGCCGAAAACTATATTGAAATAAGAGTAGTGCTACAAACACAAACTATTTTACAAACATTTTACAAACTGCTGATGTGGCATACTCCACCTCAGCGTATTGATCAACAAATTGTTTCAATGTAGTATTTGATCCCACACAATATGCTGAGGTGGAGTATGCCACATCAACAATTTATAAAATTGTTTGACACTAAATAAGACAAATCTTTATTAATTGCCATGCAAATGGATACAATTATTTTATTAATTAATAAAATTTAACGTTAAAGTTTGTTATTCAATTTGATCGATAATTAATGTCAGAATATTATTTATGTTAATAAATAAATAAATGTATTATCAATAACATTTAACGGATACTATTTATGTTAAAATAGTAAATATGCAATTAGCGATATTTATTTCTTTGACACTAAATAATTTCCTAATATTATCAACTATCCACATTAGATTTGTTCTGGGTCCACAACTTCAGTTTTTAATAATTAAAATTTTTTTAAAAAAATCCCTCTCTGAAAAGGTAGTGATTGCATAATTTTAACAATATTTTGTGAATTAAATTCATGATTAATGAAATTAATTTTCCAAGTATGAACAAGTTTATTGTGCCATGCATCTATATACGTTCTACTTGCAATTATTTAAATTTGCAATTTTATGAAAGGAGGATATATACCACGTTATACTTACTTATTAAATTAAAGAAAATTTATTGATCTAATAAAAATTATAGTGTTAGTAAGATAAATATACATATAAAAAATCTCAACATTACAACTAAAAATAAAAAGCATTTTTATTAGTAGATTTAATTTACACTGCAACGTACGTACTTCATAAAAATCTATTTACACTGCAACGTACGTACTTCATAAAAATAGATTTCAAAACGTGTGGAGTATTTTTTTTTCCCGTGAGAGAGTACTTAAGAAATTTTTATATTTTACAGTGTATAGAGTTTTTTTTATCATTATTTTATCTATTTCAATATAATTATTTCTACTATATGGTGTGACAATTTACTATCTCAAGAAAATTTTTATCATTATTTTATCTATTTTATGCGATTCATTTGTTTCACCTTTTATTTTATGTGGCACGTTATATGTATTATTCCTCATTAAATTGTGTGGAATTTGTAATTAATATTTACTATTTTCTACATAAAAGAGACTTGTGAGTTTGTGCCAATCCAAAAGAAAAAAAAAAGGGTCCTTATCACTAATATACAACAATTAGAAAGTATTTACAAAAATAAAACATACATAAAATAATTACAAAAATAACGCAATTCACATTAACAACAAAACAAATTGAAATTCAAAGGAAAACAGGTGAAGGGAGGGATATAGATACGATTTGCATTCAGTAGTAATCGTCCGAATCAGTTTCATAGTCGTCGTCATCATGCTCGTCAAATTCAAATTCATCTTCGTCGTCTTCATCTATAATGTGTTCATTATCCCAGAGTAGACAGTTATAAGATGGTTTCTTATCCTTCCACTCAGCTCCACATGTATAGCAAAATTCGCACCCAGATCTGCAAGAAGAAAGGATGCAAATGATAGACTAACACTACATTGTGAATCAACAAGACATGTGACATTAAAAATCATATCTTTATTTTCATCATTGGAAAGTCTACAAGCTTTGTGAATCAGTTAGCAAGACAATGCGAGAGAGAGATAAGAGAGTGATGTGTAATGTAATGTTGATAACCAAACTTTCGTACCAAAGTAACCAAACTTTTATACCAAGGTAACCAAACCTTTATACCAAGGTAACCAATCAACCTCCACGCCTTCAGTATGAATTGGTTACCTTAGTCTGAAAGTTTGGCAACCAACTGCATGAAGATTTGGCTACCAACTGCATCATATTCAAAATAAATTGGTAACTTAATAAAACTGAATTGGTTGCCTTGGTATGAAAGTTTGGCTACTCACTGCATGAAGGTTTGGCTACCAACTACATCACATTCAAAATAAATTGGTAACCTAATAACACTGAATTGGTTACCTTGATATTAATGTTTGGCTACCAACTGCACTATGAAAAAACTGCAGGTGTGGATGTGGATTGGTTACCTTAGTATGAAGGTTTTGTTACCTTGGTATGAAGGTTTGGTTACCTTAATGTAAAGGTTTGATTACCAACTGCACTATGAAAAAACTGAAGGTGTGGAGGTAGATTGGTTACCTTGGTATGATTGTTTGGTTACCTTGGTATAAAGGTTTGGTTACCAACTGCACTATGAAAAAACTGTTGTGGAGGTGGATTGGTAACCTTTGTATGAAGGTTTGGTTACCATGGTGTGGATGTTTGGTTACCAATCTCTTCTATCAGTTGTTGAAACTCTCATTTTAAGACCAAAATAATATTAATTATTAGTATATGTTTAAGAAAATAAATAAGAAAAGAACATAATAATATTTAGAGTTCAAAAAAAATACTACATAGGTACTTTAAACCCAAAGCTCTAATGGTTTTGATTCCTGTCATGCTAATTTTTCCTCTCTCCTACTAAAAGTGAATGCCCTGCATTTTCTTTTCAACCCATGAAGGTGGTAACACTGGATTCATTTCACACACTGCAGTTTTTGATTGCTGATCACTCGTCATTGAATTCCCCAAATTTGTCTTCTCGAAAAACTCTCCATATTTTTACTGTGCCGTCGGAGGAGCAAGTGAAGAGAGAGAAAAAAGAGGATGAAAAAGAGAGAGAGAGAGAAATAGGAAAATAGATAAAAAATGAGTCTGTAATGTTTGAATGTGTTTGAATAAGAAAATAATAATTAACGAGAAGAGATAAAGGAAATTTGTCATGTCAGACCATCAATACAAATTCTCTAAATTAAGAAATCCTAATTACACTAAAATTGTAAATAAATATGGGAAAGTGTATTACTTTTGTAATTATTTTATAGATGCACCATTATTATAATTATTTCTAAAAATGTACTAAAATATGTAATTAATTAATCTAATAAAATGATAAAATTATATGTTTTTGATAGACAATGTCCAGGTTTTTAATGTTAAAATCTTAAATGGCCTGCAAAAGAAAATAAAGTGATCAATGTTTTACTAAAAAAATTATGAGTGTTGTTATGTATCGTAAAAAAAATTTGTCAACTTATAATTGTGACGTAAAATATATGAGATTTGATACGATTATAAAATTGGTCTACCGTATTATATACTACCTCCATTCCTATATGTATGTCGTTTTAGACTTTTTTATTATTTCTAATTATTTGTCGTTTGTGGTTATCTAGGAGAATTGATCACTATATTTTTCAAATTATTCCTTATTACTCCACCTAATTTTTTGATCCATATTTATCATTATCCTATACTATTATACTCTTAAGTCTTTCTCTCCTTTTCCCGATAAGTGAGGTGAAGGGTATTATAGACAATTGATAGTATAGTTAATGCTTTTTAATCATTTTCTTAATTCTTGTGCACATGTCTAAAACGACCTATATTAAGGAACGGAGGGAGTATATAATTAAAAATATTATCACTAATAATTGTTTATTATTCTCGTAACTAACAACAAGAAAATTAAAACATATACTCCCTCCGTTCCTAAATAAGTGTCGTTTAAGATTTTTGCACATGGATTAAGAAAGTCATTTAATACTATCATTTAATAGTTAAAATATGCGTAAAATTCCATCACTACCCCTTTATGGGAAGTTGAAAAGTATTACACTCTGTTTTTGAGTTTTGAACAGAAAAGAAAATAATAGAAAACTTAAATTAGAACAGAAAAGAAAAGAATAGAAAACTTAAAGTTTTCCTTTGTGTTGTTTCTGAGTTTTTAATAAAAAAGAATAGAAAATTTAAAATTGAGGACATGAGTTGTAATTTAAAATTTTTTATATTAAAAGTTGAGGATAATATGAGAATTATAAAAATATTACTTATTCCAATTTCTTTTCCGTCAAAATCATGCCAAATTTGGACGAAAAATTTTGGCTGGAAAAGTGGCCAAGTTTTCTATCTATTTTTTTTTTCGTTTATTAAAAAACTCAGAAACATAAGAATTAGAAAGAAAACTTAAATCTTTCGTCCATTTCTTTTCTTTTTTGTCCATTTTAAAACTCAGAAACAGAGCGTAATACTAATGGTGAGAATTTATTGGGACAATGAGAGAATGTAGGGGTGATATAGGAAAGTAAATAAATTATTCTCCTAAAAAATTATAAACGACAAATAAATTGGAACAAAATTTTCACTTATTTAGGAATGGCTGGAGTAATAACAAAGATAGCGTTCATTTTCTAATTTTGACTGATACCAATTAATTACATACAAAAAGGGGAGGGGGCAATTGAATTATAGGCATTCTTATATAAACAAAAAATCACAAGTTTTTACAGTTTTTGATTATTAATTTATTATCATATAAACCACCCCACCCCGTCTAACACAATGTACCCCATTTGTAAAAAATTGTAAATTTTAAGAATATTAATTTGTTACGTGATTAACCTTAAATTTGTTATTTATTTGGTTTAATAGTGATAATATGTTAATAAACTTAAAAAATTTAGACTATCAATGTCTATATACTCTTTTTATAAAAAAAAATGACAAATAAAATTATTTATGTGAAATGAATGGAGAATTAGTATTTTATTTAAAAAAAAAATTACTGCTCCATCAGACAAATGAGGCAACCAAAAATATCCCAAAAGTCCTAAACAAAATGGATCTCAATTAATATAAATATCACCAAGTCCTAGTCAGCAATATTGTTACGTTGTGAAGGTAAAAGTTAGTGCTTTCAAAATTTTTGATATTAAATATTTTTCAAAGATATTTAATTAATATAATAATAACATATCAATTGGAATTTTTTTTTAAAGTGGAAGATACCCTAAAATTACTCCATTGTGAAAAGGTAGTCTCAACACTATGATCTCAAATTATATGTCACGGATTTTTAAGGTAATTGATATTGTAGAAGTAAAAATGATGTTAAGAAAAAAATATTGTTAAAATAATTATAAATTTTTTATTAATGTATATTTGTTTTGATAATATTTTTTTCTCTGACAATATCAACTATCATTTTAAGTATTATTTACATGACTAATCATAAATAGTGTAATCAATTAATATAATAATGACATTATTTAATACCAAATTTGTCACTCATTTTGAAAAGGAATTGAATTCATTCTAAACATAAAGAGTCCATGTAATTAAAGAATCCATGAAGATGGGACCCACATGTGAAAATATCAATTTCCTACCTTTTTTTTAGTTTCTTTATAACTTATTGTTGCAAAATTCAACCTCTTTTATCTTTAATTTGATGTAATTGTTTACACGCCGTTTAGAAGAATCGGTGAGACTTCTTTTCTCTTCTTAGATTATTGTTCACAATAAATTTATATCCTCACAATATTAAACGGGATTTTTTTTTATGATTCAAATTTTAGACTAAGTTTTACAATTTGGGAAAAGATTAACAAATAATTTATAAAAAAAATTACAAAGTAAAAAAAAGTGATTTCTCATTTTGGACAGAGAATTTATTCTTTTTGAATTATATGGTGTTTTGAGACTTGTTGTAGCGTTGTAGGACGAAGTAACTGCTATTTTTCCTCAATATCATTTTACACTAATAAAATATTATTATTATTATTAATGTTTAGAATATATACGCGCGATTAGAATTTAATTCTAATGATATATTTCAATTTAAAAGGAAAATTAATTGAGAAAAAAAATATTATTATGCATGATGATAAATTTATGTTCATATTAAATATCGAATAGTTGAGATAGAAAGTAATAAAATAAAATAAAAAAGAACTCGCACGTTATTCTACGTTATAGCTTAAAGTGATACGTTAGTCCCCATTATGAAATTAATCGACATATAACTTATTTTTCATTGGAAAATGGACCAAAACAAGAATTAGGGAAGAATTTAGCAAAACTTACCTTCACTATGTATTGTCTATGTTGATTCCCATTTTAGTGATAAATATACTTTAACTTGTAATTTTACACAATAAAAAAACAGGCATAACTGTTATATTGCGTTTAGATTGAAAGAATGAAATATATAAAAAACGGAATTGAATAATTTTAAGGTATTTTTATGTGTATGTTTGGTTATTGGTGATGGTGATGAGTATTGTTATTTAATGATAAAATTATCACATATATTCATTCCTTTGAAATGGATTTTATTCCATCTTCTCTACATAGAATAAAAAAACAAAGGGATATAATGAATTTTCATTCCATTGGAATTAGGACTGAGCAAAAAACGGGTATAACCGAATTACCGAACCGAATCGAAATAATTTAACCGAAATTTTCTGATAATTCGGTTATTTTTAACATTTCGGTTATATCCGAAATTATTTACGATTTTCGGTTAGTTTATACGGGTTTCACTTTTTGGTTGTTTGGTTTAACCGAATAACCGAATAATTACTGGGGTTATGCAATGTCTGAGCAGATTGAAGCTGCTACCAACTCTACAATTGATGGGTTTTTTCTCAGTGACTCAACAGACTCTGAGATGACTATAGCCAAAGAAGACCATGCACCCGATAGGAATACCAACTGTATGTATTTGATGAATCAAAACTGGTGACGACTAAGTTAACGAAAATTAATATTTATACACCTATCAGAACGAGTCTCGATCTGGCTTTCTCAGTGAAGATCAATCAAAGATTATATTTGCAAAATTATTTGATCAGATGTCAAGACTCTTTGAGGAAGAGTCTTTTCTATCAGAACCCTTTAACGAGACAAGGGGAAAGCTTTCGAGTTTACTGGAAACAAATCAAAACTCTGCTCATGTTGCTAGCCAAATAAGAGAAGATTTGAGTCAAAAGGTTGTAACTATTATTAATGAAGCTTGTAAATTCGGTGGTTATTAACCGAATAATTAAATCGGTTATTCGGTTATCATGTATTTCGGTTAGTTGTTCGGATATTTAAAATAATACAATTTCGGTTTTCGGTTATAACCGAAATGTTTATTCGGTTCGGATAATAACCGAATGGTCACTCCTAATTGGAATGATTTATCCTCCAAAATGATAATCAAATACATTATTTTTATTTTATTTTTTCCTCTATTTTATTCTTTCAATCCAAACGTACCATTACATTATGTTTTTTTACTTGGCATCATAAATATGAAGAATTAGATCGGGTTAAAAAAAGACCCATAAAATTTTAAATTAAATCCAAAGTATAGGGTTTTCATCATTTCTTAACAATAATTGTTGAGTAGTATTTTTACTACTTACTGTTTGTTGTTTCTTTCTCGGTCAATAAGTCCTAGCCAATAGGAGTTTACCAGTTCTTTAGGAGTATCCCAACGGTTGACAAGTTTGTTACTAAAGGGATTAGGTTTGCTATTTTTTCTAATTTGCTTGTTACTGTACTGCTATATATAACTCCTCAGTTAATGAATAATATATTGAAGTTGTGACGCCCCCAAAATAGGTCCATTCCACCCAACCCATTCCGAGTCGCCAAATACATGGTACAGAAAATAACTACAACTTTATTATTACAATTGTCGTGTAAAATACGACAACACATATACTGTGAGTTTAAATACAAATATTGTCATCTAGACAGTATTCAAACTCAAATGGAGTTCTCATTACAATTATCGATACACTATCTTACAAAATAGTGAGGACTACTAAAACAACTATCTTGAACCATCATTCCATACCCCGACTAGTTCCCGCTATATTCTCGTCTCCTGAGAAGAAAAATAGAACAAAAAGGAAAATGGTGAGCTCAACTAGCCCAGTAAAGAATATTATGACTAAGATAATGTACAACAAATTATCCTTAGTCTTCAACAGGAAAAAATCTGATAGAATATAATAGACAACAAGTTTTAGATCAATATTTGCAGCGAAAATAACAATTCATTAGAAGAGTTAAGTAGAGAATGAAGTCTACTTTCTTCTATGATTTAAAAGTACGTTATCGATATTTTATCTCTGTAACATCAATCAATATACGTCACGAATCAAATATTCATCTTTGCACTACGGGCCAACGATATTCATTTGTATCTCCAGTTGGTCATGTTCATCTCAACACCTGTTCATCTTTACACTACGGGCCAAAGATATTCATCATGTAATCGTTCATCTTTACACTACATGCCAAAGATATTCAGTTATATCATCATTTAGGACTGAGGATGATGAAAAATATTTAAAAAAAATGAATTCAGTGTGATAAAAGAACAATGATTAAGGATTCGTATTTTAGTTCATCAACGTTGTAAAATACTCCATAATAATCAATTGTGGAGCAGAAATAAAAAATGAAGATCAAAACATAGATCCAATCAAAGATAGGAACCATAATAAACAATCTTGGACACAAAAAAAAAAATTTAATTTTTCTGTGAATAGTGTCGTATTCGTGAATAGTGTCGTATACGTGAATAGTGCCGTATATGTGAATAGTAATCCCGACACTAAAAGGTAGAAATTCCATAAGAAAAAATTCTCATACTTCGTGAATAGTAACTCGTGAATAGTAACCCATGAATAGTAACTCGTGAATAGTAACTCATGAATAGTAACCCCGACATAAAAAAGTAAAAATTTTATAATAAAATTCATACCAATATTCCGGTATAATAATATTGAAAGAAATAATATCATTTACGAAAAAATAACATTCCTTATCTCAAAAGAACAATACTTCTAACTGGAATATCAGATATAATGTTGAAAGAAACTTGCACCGTATAGCAACACTCAAGATATCTAAATACTCACAAAAATACGCTCGATAATATAGAGAGAAAAAATTTCAGTTTATGGTGTGATTTTCAATTCTAACCTAAGCACCCTATTTATAGGAATATACTTAGAACACCAAAACAGAAAATTTAATAAAATAATATTATTTATTAAAAATCATACGCACAATTTGAATCCTAATTTCAACACATTTACCACACAAGTGGGGCCCACCAACTCACAAAAAATATTTTTCTAAAAAAAAATTTAAAACTCCAAAAATTAATTATTTCGGAACTTCAATAATTCATAATAAATAGTCTTTTTATAAAAAAATTTTGAGTCTTATGTCCATTCCATAGGAAATTTAATTTTATACAACTTTGTAGCTTTAAGTTTTTTCAAATTCTAAACAGAAATTGACCGAAATCCACATACGGACGATTTTGCAGGCTATAATCAAATTTCAATCAAAAATGGGGTCCACCAACATGTTTAACATGTTTTTAACATTTATTATAACAAAAATACTCTTCCTCCTCATTTATTCATATATTATACATTCATTGTAAAAATATCACAATTATTATATTATTTTATTATCACATTATACATTTATAATGTAATATAATAATATATATAAAATATCAATTTTTAACAATTGTCACTTTTCTAAAAATTCCTCCATTCAATACTAACAAAACATCTCAGCATTAATTCATTCATTTATATAAAATAAATATTTTCTTATCATTTTTATCAATAATTAATTATTCACAAATAATATTACAGAATCACAATAATGACAATCAGGTCGTTTCTAGGAAAGAGGGGGCCTTTCGGTAATGATTTCTCCTTACTGGCGTGCAATTAAATAACCTCTCCTAAACAGAACTTCTTTGGACATTGCCAATAATGCTATCTAATAATATTATTCAAATAATATAAATTATTGATCTGATAATTTGAAATACTGTGCAATGACAATTATTGAATCAACAATATAAAACATCAACGCAACAATTATTGAATCAATAAAATAAAATATTGAACAATAATTACTGTAACAATTATTGAGCAGTGCCTTCTTACATAAGAATCAATAATTGATGCAATACCGTGTGCTACTATGCAACACCGCGTATTACTGTGTTTTAACCACCGGGTATTCCAACAGTGTTAACGGTAACAACTACGCCGTTATTTATAAAAACTCATACATGTCGTTTTCTTCATCTAATCACTTTTCGTTATGGGGCCCACAAATAGCTGCGCCGTCGTATGAATATTCTTCGACAGCAAGAATATTCCACGACCAAATGAATATTTTCCGACAACAATGAATATTTTATAATCACTTGCTTATTTAAAATATTTGCGCATTTTACCCATAACTAACCACATTAATCGAATCAACCCCTTATTATTTCAAAATAATAAATAGAGGAAATTCTATTTTATTTATAAAAAGTTGGGGTCTTACAGAAGTCATTCATTTTCAACTTGTTTATTGCTTTATATTCAAACCAGTTTAACATAGTGGTATCAAAGCCCCCACTGGGCCTGAGGTAGAAAGAAAGAAGCAGTAGCTTACTTACAGCAGCAAGGACTTATGTCATTAGAGAACAACAATTATGTGCAACCTGCCATTCCTCGATTTGATGGCCACTACGACCGCTGGAGTATGCTTATAGAGATTTTCTTGAGATCAAAGGAGTACTAGGGTCTTATAGAGGGAGGAATTGTTGATCTAACTGGTGGAGTCAGTGGTGTAGTCTTGTCAAACGCTCAGAAAAAAGTGTGGGAAGATCAGAAGCTGAAAGATCTTAAGGCAAAAAACTACCTGTTTCAAGCCATTGATCGAACAATCCTGGAGGCCATCCTTGAGAGAGATACCTCTAAGAAGATCTGGGATTCCCTGAAGAAGAAGTATCAAGGCTCAACAAGGGTGAAACGAGCGCAGCTTCAAGCTCTTCGCAAAGAGTTTGAAGTCATTCATATGGAAGAAGGAGAGACTGTAACAGATTATTTCTCAAGGGTGCTTGCCATTGCCAACAAGATGAGGATTCATGGGGATAAAACGGAGAATGTCACGATAGTGCAAAAAATTCTTTGATCCATGACCACCAAGTTTGCTTATGTGGTCTGTTCGATCGAGAAATCAAATGATGTTGATAAATTATCTGTGGATGAGCTACAAAGTTCTTTACTAGTGCATGAACAAAGAATGGGCAGCAACGTCCTAGAGGAGCAAGCTTTGAAGGTTGCAACCTATAGAGAATTAACCACTTGGAGAGGATCAGGAATAGGCCGAGGTTGGAACAAAGGAAGAGGAAGAGGCAGAAATTCTTTCAATCCAGTTGGCAAAATCAGGTATTGAGTGCTACCGTTGTCACAAGTTAGATCATTATCGTTCTGAATGTCCTATAAAGTTTAACACAACAAAGGAAGAGAACTCTAACTTTGTTGAGACAGAAGAAGAGGTGTTGTTGATGGCTTATCATGACAACGAGGTACCACTTTCAAATAAATGGTACTTAGACTCTGGATGCAGCAACCACATGTGTGGGAATAAAACCTTGTTCTCTGAACTGGATGAGTCTTACAGAGACACTGTCAAGATTGGAAATAACACATAAATTACTGTTATGGGGAGATGAGACTTCAAACTCAAGGTCAGAGATCATACGGTGACAATCTCAGGTATCTTTTATGTTCCGGAGTTGAAAAGTAATCTCCTTAGCATAGGGCAGTTGCAAGAAAAGGAATTTTCTATTACCATTCAAGGAAGCTGTTGTCAAATCTGTCATCCAAAGAAGGGTCTGATTGCACAAATGAATATGACGGCCAACCGACTATTCCCAATACATAATGGAGATGATATGCAGACATGCCTTTCTTCAAGAATTCAAGATGCTACTTGGTTGTGGCACTTCCGCTACGATCACCTGGATTTCAATGGCCTAAGAACTTTGCAGCAGAGAAACATGGTAATGGGACTTCCTCATAATACCTGTCCATCAAAAACTTATGAAGAATGTGTTGTGGGGAAGCAGCTTCGTGACCCCTTTCCAAGAAGGAATGCATGGAAGGATTACAGCTGATTCACTCTGACATCTGTGGGCCAATTAACCCAGTGTCAAAAGGCGGGAAGAGGTACTTTATTACTTTCATTGATGACTATAGCAGAAAAACATGGATATATTTCTTAGAAGAAAAGTGTGAGGCCCTTGTTATGTTTAAAACCTTTAAAGCTTTCATTGAGAAATCTATGGGAAAAGCAATTACAATTCTTCGCACAGATCGTGGTGGTGAATACAATTCACAAAAGTTGGCAAGTTTTTGTGCAATGTATGGGATTCGCAGGCATCTTACAACAACATATTCACTACAACAAAATGGTGTAGCGGAGAGAAAAAATAGCACAATTATAAATATGGTGCGACGCATGTTGGCAAGAAAGAGTGTCCCAAAGAGTTTATGGCCAGAAGCAGTTAATTGGAGCATTCATGTGTTAAACAGAAGTCCAATCTTGCTGTGAAAGACATGACACCAGAAGAGGCATGGAGTGAAAAGAAACCTACTGTTGATCATTTCAGAATTTTGGGTGTATCGCGTATTCCCATATTCCAGACCAGAAGAGAAAAAAGCAAGATGACAAAGGAATGAAGTGTATCTTCCTTGGAGTAAGTGAAGAATCCAAGGCATACAGGCTATTTAATCTTATTTGATGAAGAAACTTCATGGGAATGGAATTGTGTTGAGCAGCAGCAAGTACTTGTCACTCTAGATGAAAAGGGTGAGTCAAATCAGCAACTATCAGCTAATGAGGTTCCCTTGCCGACAACTCCAACTGTGGTTACTCCAAATGAAGATCAATCCTCAGGTGCACAGGGCCAAAGAGATCAACGTACGAGAAGAAGACCGATATGGATGAATGATTACGAGAGTGGTGGAGAGCTCTCAGATGATGAAACCTTGGCCCATCTAGCTCTATTTGTAGATTGTGATCCCATAGCATATGTAGAAGTAGCAAAGCAGGCTAAGTGGCAAAGAGCTATGGAATTAGAAATTGATGCCATAGAGAGGAACAACACCTGGGAATTAACCGATCTTCCAAAAGGGCAGAAAGCAATCGGTGTGAAATAGGTGTACAAAACTAAGATCAATGAAAAAGGAGCAGTGGACAAACATAAGGCACGTCTGGTTGCTAAGGGGTACAAATAGAAGTTTGGAGTGGATTATAAGGAAGTGTTTGCTCCGGTGGCTAGGATGGATACCATTCGACTTGTGATTTCAATGGTGGCACAACACTCATGGCCTATTTATCAACTTGATGTGAAATCAGCCTTTTTGCATGGAGATCTTCAAGAGCAAGTATATATTAATTAACCCCTTGGTTATGTGAAAAAGGGAAGTGAGGAGAAGGTATACAGGTTAAAGAAGGCCCTATTCGGTCTAAAACAAGCACCACGTGCTTGGTATAGTAGTATAGATTCTTATTTTTCTAATGATGGCTTTCAAAGGTGTCCATAATAGCATACTTTCTACATCAAATCTGGAGTTGCAGGGAGGTTCTTGGAGGTCTGTTTGTATGTAGACGACCTCATCTACACAGGCAACAATGATGAGATGTTCGCTGAATTTAAGAACTCTATGATGGCTGAGTTCGAGATGACTGATCTGGGAAGATTGCACTATTTTCTTGGCATAAAAGCATTACAATCATCGGTTGGAATTTTCATCACACAAAGAAAGTATGCTCTGAAGGTTTTGGAGAAATTTGAGATGAAGGATTGTAATGCAGTTGCAATCCTAGGAGACCCAGGATTGAAGTTAACTATGGATCCTGATAGCAAGAAAGTTGGCAACACGTTCTTTAAGCAAATTGTCGGAAGTTTGTTGTATCTTACAACCACAAGGCTTGATATCATGCTTTCAGTAACTCTCATCAGCAGGTTTATGGAACATCCGACCGAGCAATATCTCTCTGCTGTGAAAAGAATCCTGTGCTATATAAAAGGTACATTTGATTTTGGTGTTCTTTATAAGAGGGGAGAAAAGTCAGAGCTTGTTGGGTTCACAGATAGTGATTATGCTGGTGATGTTAATGATAGAAGAAGCATACCTGCTTATGTTTTTATGATGGGCTCAGGGCCAATTTTATGGGCTTCAAAGAAACATCGAATTGTGACCTTATCAACTACTGAGGCTGAGTTTGTTGCAGCAACAACTTGTGCTAGTCATGCCATTTGGCTGAGAAAGTTACTTGAGAAGTTGAGTTATGAGCAACAAGGTCCAACAACAATTTATTGCGACAACATGTTTGCTATCAAGCTCTTAAAGAATCTGGTCTTTCATGGAAGGAGCAAGCATATAGATGTTAGATATCATTTTTTGCGTGATCTGTGTAAGGATGGTGTGATTGATATGGTCCATTGTAAAACTGAAGACCAGTTTGCAGACATACTAACCAAGCCTCTTAGGTCAGCTGTGTTTGTAAAACTCAGAGGTCTAATGGGTGTGTGTTCAAGGAAAGAAGTGATTGACAACGGAGCAGATGAAGGTTGCATCTTTCTATGTAAACTGCTGCTTAAAGAAATTTAAGGCATCAGTTTAAGGGGAGATATGTTGAGTAGTATTTTTACTACTTACTGTTTGTTGTTTCTTTCTCAGTCAATAAGTCCTAGTCAATAGGAGTTTACCAGTTCTTTAGGAGTATCCCAACGGTTGACAAGTTTTTTACTGAAGAGAGTAGGTTTGCTATTTTTTCTGATTTGCTTGTTACTGTACTGCTATATATATCTCCTCAGTTAATGAATAATATATTGAAGTCATTCAGATTCAACTTGTTTATTGCTTTATATTCAAACCAGTTTAACAATAATGGCATTACTCATTCACAATGATCTCATTTCCTCTCTCCAACTCCCTTTTTAGTTTCACAAAAATAATTTTATTTAATACTTTTTTAATAGATTTGAAAAACAAAATAGCATGTCCATACCGCCTCAGTCCTCGACGTTTGTAGTCCACCACTAAACCTCGTCTTTCATTTCTTCTTTGTCACCTCAAAATATAATTTGGATTGAGCCGAATGTCGAATCCCAAGCAAGAAATCGAAACACAGATAACAATACAAAAGCCGCGTTTTCTGTCCAAATCAGAACTACAACTATGTGGAAAAGCATTAATTCAATGGAAAAGCATTAACTCTGTATACTTTCTACGTCCAAAAATAAAAAGGTTCCTAATTTCATAAAATGTAGATTCAAAAAAAAAAGGACAAAAAAAGAAAACTTTATTTTTAAAAAAAACATAATTTTTTTTAAAATGATTATGAAATATAGATTCAAAAAATAAAGTTTGCACATTAAATAAAAAATAAATTTACACATCTTTTTAAAAATAAAAAATTTATATTTACTTTTTTTGAATCTATATTTTATGAAACTTTAGTCATTTTATATAAATAATTTTTTTTTATTTTTTCTGAAAAAATAAAGTTTTAATGTTTTTTATTTTATATTTTTTTTAAATCTATATTTTGTGAAAATTTACTCATTTTTCAAAAAATATAAATTTCTATTTTTTTCTGAAAATAAAGCTTCATTTTTTTGTTTTACTTTTTTTGAATATATATTTTATGAAACTTTACTAATTGTATTTTAAAAATAAATTTTTTAATTTTTTTGGAAACAGTTTTATTTCTTTGAATCTATATTTTATTAAAATTTACTCATTTTTACAAAAATAAAAATTTCTACTTTTTATGAAAATATTGTTTTTTATATATTTTTTAATCTATATTTTATTAAACTTTATTCATTTTTTAAAAAATAAAAATCTTTTTTTTGAAAATAAAGTTTTAATTTTTTTATTTTATACTTTTTTTTAAATATATATTTTATGAAATTTACTCATTTTTAAAAATAATAATTTCTATTTTTTTGAAAATAAAGTTTTATTTTTTTGTCTTACTATTTTTTGAATCTATATTTTATGAATTTTTACTCAAATTTTTTTTTAAAAAAATTTATTTATTTTTCTGAAAATAAAGTTTTGTTTCTTTGAATCTATATTTTATTAAACTTTAAACATTTTTACAAAAATAAAGTTTATTTTTTTTATTTTTTTATATCTATATTTTATGAAACTTTACTCATTTTTTAAAAAATAAAAAATTCTATATTTTTTTGAAAATAAAGTTTTATTTTTTTGTTTTACTATTTTTGAATCTACATTTTATGAAACTTTACTATTTTTTAAAAAATAATTAATTTTCTTTATTTTCTAAAAATAAAGAATTATTTTTTAAATCTATATTTTATTAAACTTTATTCACTTATTAAAAAATAAAAATTTCTATTTTTTTGAAAATATAGTTTTATTATTATTTTTATTTCTTGAATCTATATTTTATGAAATGTTACTAATTTTTTAAAAATAAAAAATTCTATTTTTTTTCAGAAAATAAAATTTTATTTTTCAAATCTATATTTTATGAAACTTTACTCATTTTAAAAAAATATTTTTTTTCTAAAATTAATGTTTTATTTTTTTGAATCTATATTTTATAATATATTTGATGAAATTTTATTCGTTCTTTAAAAAAAAATTATATTTTTTTCTGAAAATAAAAAATATAAAATCGGGTAACTTAGAGGGACAAAAGTGCAAAAAATATCAAATCGGGTAAAAGATAAATAGGTCGGGTTGGGTTGGGTTACAGCCAAATCGGGTAAAAGGGACAGAAACTGTAAGACCCCAACTTTTATAAATAAAGATGAATTTTCTATAAATATCATTTTTGAATATTATGGAGTTAATTTGATATAATGTTATAGTTTTGGGTAATATTTATAAATTTTGCATAGTACGCAAGTTGTTATATAATATTCGATTGGTTGGGGAATATTTGTTTTAACAGGGAATATTCGTACAACGGCACAATCATTGGTGGACCCCACAACGAATTATTGTCGGATTGAGAAAACGACAAAAATATTTTATTAAAAATAACGGCGAAAGTTTTACCATTGATACTGTTGAACTACTCGATAGTAAAAGTACAGTAATACGTGTGGTTGCATAGTAGCACACGATATTGATTATTAATGCTTATGTGAGAAGTCACTCAGTTTGATTCAATTATTGTCAGTTAATAATATGAATTATTTAGCGATAATAACGTTTTATTTTATTCGTATTATTAACGTAATAAAACAGAAACATCTTTTTATATAAAACAAAATACTTTATTAAAGTTATTCTATAAATAGAATATATTATATTTTATTTAAAAGATTTTTCTTTAAATATGGACCGTCAGATTAAAGTAATCAATCTGGACCGTTCATGGATTAGTTACTATGCATTCTATTTTTCTATAAATAGCAGCTCATTCCTTCATTATTTCTTACGAATTCACTGAACTCTAGAGAGAGAAACTATAGAGAGAGAGAGAAGAATAGTATTCTACTACTTAACTACTTCCTTATTTCAGCTCTTCTTTAAAACGGTAAGGGGTGTTATTCTTTCTTATTCATGAAGAGAACTGTTGTTATTCCATATCTTATTATTCTGTTGGAATAACCTGTATACGCGGTCTACCCTATACTTGATGACATTCTTCTATTATTCTGTTGGAACATCCTGTCTGTGTGTTTTACATCGGACCTGGTTCCGTTTTTATTATTAATCTGTTGGAACATCCTGTCTGTTTTCGTTTTTATTATTAATCTGTTGGAACATCCTGTCTGTGTGTTTTACACCGGACCTGGTTCCGTTTATATTATTATTCTGTTGGAATATCCTGTCTGTGCGTTTTACGCCGGACCTGATTCCGTTTTTATTATTATTCTGTTGGAACATCCTGTCTGTGTGTTTTACACCGGACCTGGTTCCGTCTTTATTATTATTCTGTTGGAATATCATGTCTGTGCGTTTTACGCCGGACCTGGTTCCATTATTTTTTATTTTGTTGGAATAACCTGTCTGTGCGGTCTATCGCATGCATGGTGATTTCTTTTGTTATTTCATTCTTTATTATACTCAGTTGGTTAAGTTTTAACTTCTATACTCCATGAAATTTGTGGAATATCCTTGATAATTGCATTTCATCCAGTATCTTTTCATGAAAATATTTTTTTAAACATTCTTGAATTTTACTCCACAAAGCAATATCATGTTGACAATTTGGACGTTGTTAATTATTGGATAAATTAATTCTTGAACTTGTTTTATTGAATTCTTATATCATTGTCATCATCCTCATGTTTATAAAATGTTGAAAATCATCTGTGGCCTGTAGTGCATAGATGGACTTGGTATAATTATGACCAGGGATTATTCGGTATAATCATGACCGTAATGTTACAAATGATGTAAGACCCCGAATTTTATGAAATAAAAGTATGCAATTTTTCTTATAATTACTATTCAGTAAATAGTTAAATTGATAAAAGTTTAAAGTTATGAGTGAAATATGATTTTTTTTTTCAAAATAAGCAAGTGGTTATAAAATAATCATTGTTGTCGGGGAATATTCGTTTGGTCGTGGAATATTCTTTCTGTCGGAGAATATTCGTACGACGGCGCAGCTATTTGTGGGCCCCATAACGAATAACTGTCGGGTGAAGGAAAACGACAAATTTGAATTTTTACAAATAACGGCGTAGTTGTTACCGTTAACACTGTTGAAATACCCGGTGGTTAAAATACAGTAATACGCGTTATTGCACAGTAGCACACGGTATTGCATAGTATTTTTGAAATTATTGATTCTTACGTAAGAAGGCACTACTCAATAATTGTTACAGTAATTACTGTTCAATATTTTATTTTATTGATTCAATAATTGCTACGTTGAAATTTTATATTACTGTTGTTTCAATAATTGTCACTACACAGTATTTCCCATTATCAGATCAATAATTCATATTATTTGAATAATATTATTAGATAACATTATTGGCAATGTCTAGAAAGTTCTGTCTAAGGAGAGGTTTGGTCATCTAATTGCGCGCCAGTAAGGAGAAATCCTTATTGGAAAGCCCCCTCTTTCCTGGGAACGACCTGGTTGTCATAAATGTGATTCTATAATATTATTTGTGAATAATTAATTATTGATTCATATGATAAGGAAATATTTATTTTATGTGGATATAAACGAGGGATATATTTTTGTGATTAAAAAATAAAGGAGTTAATGTTGAGATTTTTATTCGTATTTTTGTCGGAATGGAGGTATTAAAAATCAGGGTTTTTGAGATATTTTGCGGGGGTTATAATTTTTAATCCGACCGTTGGATCGTGGTAATTTTTGGATATGTTATACATATATAAGTTGAGTATATGTCCACAAATTTTGAACCGTTAAAAATGAACGTATGATTTATTATGAATTTTACGAGATGACTGGTTCAGAAATTGTTGAATTTTCAGATTTTATCATTTTGATGGAAAATTCTAGAATTGGTGGGCCCCACTTGTGGTTGGTGAAGAAATGTGCTGAATTATATTTCAAATGTGGTGGGTGGGAATAGTAGCAGGTAAAGCCATCAGGTTGCAGGTCAAACCTACCAAAATTTTCCTATAAATAGAGGGCTAAGTTAGAATTGAAAATCACACCAGAAACATAAGTTTTCTCTCTTTCTCTCTCTAGATTATTGAGTGTATTTTGTGAGTATTTAGATACTCTGTGAGTTTCTATTCATCAGTGCAAGTTTTCTTCAGCCTTATACCGATCAGAAGTACTGCTCTTTTGAGGTAAGGGATAGTAAGGGATAGTAAGGGATTTTAAGAGTTGTTATATTTTTCAGTTTCGTAATTTTTCTGAACTTTAAAAATTCTGGAAAAATTTGAAATGATATTTTGATGAGTTTTATTGATTGTGTCCAAAAATGGTGATTTTTGGATGTATAGATTGAGAGTTATGAATTTTATGAGAAAAGACTATTTTAAAAGTAACTGCTTATAATTCCTTGTGGTTAACTCCAAAATTGATGAAATTTTTATTGGGAGTACATGTATATGATAGAAGTATACTCTGTAAATTTCAGAATTTTTAGACAAAAGTACAATTTTTGATAAATGTCTAAATATTCGGCTATTTTGGCCATATGAAAAATAGTAAATGACTTTTAAAAATTCTGAGAAAAATATATGTTCACTATGGGACTATATTATGTTAAATCCCAGAAAAGAAATATTTTTGAAATTGATTTGGTATTTTTTTATGAAAATGGTCTAGTTATGAGTTAATGAATTAAATATATTTTGTGAAGTAAGAAAATTGGAAAATAGGATTTTATGACTTGAGAATCCTATATGAGGTATATGCAGATTTTTGATGAGAGTTTTGGTTATTGATGATGAAATTGTAAGAGTTGACATTTTATGATGATTAAATGCATTAATTAGTAAAGTGTAAACAATTAAAATAAATTATTTATAAATTTAAGTAATGTTATTCTTTCAATATCATTATACCGAAAAATTGGTATGAATTTTATTGTAGAATTTCTATCTTTTGTGTCGGGGTTACTATTCATGAGTTACGAATATTACTCTTGAGATTAAAACTATATGTTGATCATATTATTTTTATCATCATATATAATATTTTTATAACCCTGATGTTGAAATTCTCTTTCACTGGAGTGTAAAGATGGGTAGATTATTGGTATGATCATGACTAGGGTTCTCTTTGGCCTGTAGTGCAAAGTTGAATTGTGACTGGTATGATCATGACCATTGAATTTATAATTGAATATCTTAAGCTTAAGTGCAAAGGTGAATTGATCAACATGGTTATAATTATTGTTTATATAAATTCTGAAATGATTATATATTTCTTTGAGATATGAATATATTTGGCCTGTAGTGCAAATATGAATTGTTGAAGAATATCTTTGGCCTGTAGTGCAAAGATGACCCGTTGATGAATATCTTAAGCTTAAGTGCAAAGGTGAATTGATCAACATGGTTATAATTATTGTTTATATAAATTCTGAAATGATTATATATTTCTTTGAGATATGAATATATTTGGCCTGTAGTGCAAATATGAATTGTTGATGAATATCTTTGGCATGTAGTGCAAAGATGGCCTGTTGATGAATATCTTTGGCCTGTAGTGCAAAGATGAACTGTTGTTGAATATCTTTGGCCCGTAGTGCAAAGATGGTTTGTTGATGAATATCTTTGGCCCGTAGTGCAAAGATGGATTTGTTAGTATGATTATAAACAGGAATTGTGATTTGGTATAACCATGATCTTTGATGTTTCAGGTAAAGACAGGTGATGAAAATATTCTTCGTCCTGGGTGCGAAGAAAAATTTATAGTCACAATTATGATTATGAGTTATTCATATGATTGTGGAAAGAAACTGTTGAGTGATGTTACATGGATAAAACATTGTTGGTGGATTTTTAACATGGAGAAGATAATAGACTTTATAGTCTATTTGACTCTTCTAATGGATTGCATGTTCCGCTGCAACTATGGTTGAAATTTTTTTTATCATCTACCATATGTTCTAAATCTCTGATTTATTATTGATGAAGACTATTGATAATTTATTTATCTTTAGTCATGATATTCTTTACTGGGCTAGTTGTGCTCACCCTTCTGTTCACAATTCCTTTCAGGTAATAAGAGTGTAGCTGGGTCGAGCGGGGGTAACAAGAGAATAGAACGGTGGTCATCATTTAGTAGTTATATTTGGTGAAGAAAATAGGGTGAGGCGAACCCAACGTTGGAAGGGTGTTTTGTCACTATCATACAAGATGTCTAATGACATACAACCTCGTGTCATCATAGGACAGGGTTGTGCTCATCCACTTGCTGAGTATATCTATGGGCACTACCTATATAATCTTGGTGTTTGTTTGAAGTATAATTCTCAATTAGAGACAGTGGAGATAATGATAAGTCAAGAGAAGACTCACCATTGGGAAGAATATGATAGTAATCTTCTCGTTTTTCTTTGGGGTCTATTGGGTCAACCAAGGATAATTCTGTGGCCATATGATATCTATCATAACCTAGACGCGTGGCCTCCCATGTACGAAGGTTTCCTTAAGCACTTCCCAAAGATTCTAATTTCTAAAACAGTTTTTGACTATACCTTTATGTAAGGTGTCATTGTGAGGTGATGTCCACGGTTGGAACATGAGTCACATTTGGTATATATTTGTATCCAAACTCATAGCATATGTGTTGTTGTATTTTGCACGACAATTGTTGTAATAAAGTTGTAGTTATTTTCTGTACCATGTATTTGGCGACTCAGAATGGGTTGGGTGGAATGGACCTATTTTGGGGTCGTCACAAATGATGTGGTAAAAGTCCTCATTGGCCGTAGTGCATTGGTGGACAGTTGTTGGCAAGATCATGACCATTAATGAGTACACGAATATCCTTGGCCATAGTGCAGGGGTGATTCGATGATGTGGATTATTTTATTAAGCTGAGTTCCAGCGATCACAATGTTAAAAAATCTTTTAAATCATAAAAGATAGTAGAGTTTATTTTCTACTTGACTCTTTTAATAGATTGCTTGTTCCGCTGCAGTTAAACTTGATGTCTATTATATTTTATCGGTTTAACATTGTTGAAGGCTAATGATAATTTATTCTGCATTATCTTAGTCATAATATTTCTTACTGGGCTAGTTGAGCTCACCCTTTCTTTTACTGTTCTCTTCAGGAAATGAGAACGCAGCTGGGGCAAGTCGGGGAACGGAGTGATGGTCCGAATGATAGTATTAGTTAGTAGTCCTCATTATTCTATGTAATAGTGTGTTAATAAATGTAATAAGGACTCCTTTTGAGTATGAATACTCTCTAGAAGATAATATTTGTATTCAAACTCACAGTTTATGTTTTGTCGTATTGTACACGACAGTTGTATTAGTAAGTTGTATTTGTATTCTATACTATGTATCTGACGATCCAAGATGAATGATGTATACCTAATTTTGGGGGCGTCACAGAAACGCCAAAAAAATTCACTTTAAGGACCTAACTGACAAAAAATAAACTTTAGGGACGACTTTGAAAGTGTGTGACAACTTGGAGGAACATAAGTGTCATTTAGCCATATATATATACTACATCTTCAATTTATTTTAACTGTGAAAAATTAAGCAAATGCTACTTAGTTTATTTCAATTATTTTATGTTAATTTAGTTAGCCATAATTTATTTTATATTGCTTTATTTTATTTTAATTTTTTGATTTGATTTTCTATTCTATTATATTATCTAATTTTTTTAAAAAAATTCATTTTATTAAATTAAATTAATTTTAATTTATTTTAATTAATTATTATTTTTTATTTTATTTTGTAATTTATTATCTTATCTAATTTTTTTAATTTAATTTAATTTTATTTTATTTGTATTATATTATTTTACATAATTAAATATAATTTATTTTATTTTATTTTATTTATTTATTAGATATGATTTAAGTTATTTCATTTAGTTATCTGTTCTTTTCTTTAAATTATTTCTTATTACATTATATTATATTATATTATATTATATTATATATTTTATTTTATTCAATTTTATTTTATTTCATTTCATTTCATTTTATATTAACTATCTTATGTTATTTAATTTTATTATCTTATATTATATTATTTAAATTTAGTTTATATTATAATATTATTTTATTTTTTAGTACTTCTAAACTAAGTAAATGCTACTTAGTTCATTTCAATTGATTTTATTAGTAGAAAACTAAGTAAATGCTGCATAGTATATTTTAATATCGGAAACTAATTAAAATTCATAAATAAAATAAAGTAGGGCCCACATATATTGTTATTTAAGAATTCTGACAGAAATTTCATTGGAAATTCTTTCGAAAATAGCAAATATACCAAGATTTCACAATACCAATTCAAATACTAATCAACAAATCCGATGAACAACCAACATGTGTATATAATTCAACAAAACAACTCAATATCTCAATATCAAATTATGAACATGCAAATTGCACAAATTAAACCCAACTTGAATAAATTATTAGATTCATGGCTAAAAGCAGTAACATATATACAACTACTATTGCATAAGTATAACATAATATTCAGACTAACATAAGTTGATAATCAAACCTAAATATCCAAGCTGCTAATTAAATTCAGGAACAAAAATGGGAAACAAATTACACTATACCAATATATGCAAGTTACAAGTTAAATTGAAGAAAAAAATGGGGAAAAAATTGCAACTCAGCGAGATATGCAAGCTGCTAGTCAAATTCAGGAACAAATTTGGAAAAAAATTACCTTTAACCCTTAATATCCAAGCTAATAACAAAATTTAGGAAACAAATTCAAGCTAATAAAGGAACAATTAGGGCAACCTGAAATATCCAAGCTAATAAAAAAAATTTCCAAACAAATTTGGGAAAAAAATAAAAGCACAAAAGTGGGTTAACCTTTAACCCTTAAGCTTATTGTGATGAGCAGAGGTGAGTGGGACCACACAGTGACGTCGGCAAAGCACAATGGTGATGAGCAGAGGCGAGAGATGGAGACCACGGAGTAGGAGGAGGACGACGTCGAGTCGAGAAGAGAGGAGGAAGGAGGGGATATTGTCGAAAAATTAGAGAGGATGGGGATATCTCCAGAAAAGGGAGGAGGAAGAGGTGGCAGTGAGTAGGGGTGAGAGTGAGCAGAGGTGTGAGAAAGAGAAAGAAAATGTTGGGTGCGGCGGGGAGGGGAAGAAGCGATTTAGGGATTTAGGGATTTAATCAAGCTTATTTATGATAGAATCATCGTCGAGGTTACTTCTTTCAGAAATAACTTAATTACGATGAAATTTTCGTCGAACTTAATATAGATTCTGTCGAATAATTTTCGCACATGCGCCAAATGTTCGCGCCATTGGGTAATGTTATGCTTGACAGATTTTCGTCAGAAATATATTATTATCGAGGGATTTATTTTCGAGGAAATATTATGTCGTAATTACGTCAATGTCGACGGAATATATTCCGTCGGAATAAAGTGATTTCCTTGTAGTGTTTTGTAACAACCCCACAATCGGGACTATTTCCCTTCTCGATCTTATGCGTTAAAATATGTGATCTAGCTTTAAAACATTATTCAATGTTAAAATAGCTAAAAATGCGAGATAATTTATAACTTTTATGTCTTTCTTTCCTTCGTTCCCTGAATCACAATCTTTACAATTATATTTTTTAGAATCATATTTATTAAATGATTCCTCTTATCAGAGTGATATGGGTATATATAACTCATTTCTTAACTCATATCCTGTCTTATACTGTATCATTCCTATAAAACATTACGTTTTAAGGTAATTACCAAAATATATTTCAATCTTAACACAAACATTTTTAATTTATCGAATAACTCAGTATTTGCATAATTCTCATTTACACATATCAAAAATCGACATTTCGATATAATATAGTTCCTACTTAAAAGGAACAACTTTCCTACACGCAGACTTCTATTCTTTATCATCTGGATGGCAAGAAATCGTGTCGCTTATCATACGTGCAAAAACTATATTTTTGCAAGATTGAGCTCGATAGCCCAGCAAATCTAACAGTTTTTATGCTTCATATAACACGTATGTTCAACATATATCTCATAATCCTTTATACCATTCATGCATCATCACTTTAAACAATATATGTTTATATCATATATCACATATATATTAAGTTCCATAACTTAATTAGCTTAGTCATATATTGAAATTCACAATCTATAGCATGTAACATGTAATTCAACATATTCTTAAAGATCTCATACAATAACCAATTCATAGAATCACAAGGAAACTGGAAGACTTGCCTTGATCGATGACTATCGAGTTAAATCTTAGTTTAACTTCACCTCACGAATCCTACACAGTTATGTTCACCTGTATATGTATACATTAGCCTCATATTCACATCACATATCTTGTACAACTATAAACATTCATATAAGCCATAACAACACCTCTGTATGTTTGTTTCTGAAAAAATTTCTTATTCCTTTAGAAATTTCAGAGTTTTGGCTTAATATAGCCATAAACTTGGAAAAAGTTTCAACACAACTTTTAAAACGTTAATACATTGTATTTATAGTTTATAAACCTTTTATAATGCATTTATGGACTTTACACGCATCTATATGTAGACTTATAGTCATATAATGCATCTGTACCTTTACTTTGCGTATTTATAGCTTATTTTCGCTTTTATGAGTAATTTAAATGCTATTCCAAATGAATACTAGCTTTCTAGGCTTAATGCATTCATATAACATTACTTTTCCCCATTTCATGTTTACATGAGGTATATATATGCTTTTGCATATACGCCTCTTATAATGTCAAACCTTGCCTCATTTACTTGGCTTATAGGTAATGACCCAAAAAATTCTATATAATATCCAATTATTATAATGTCAAATTTTGAGTATAATTTTTTTTTTCTCCTTTTAATTTTACTTAATTGATGCGGCATTATAATTATTTACTACTTAATAATTTGTTAAGTAGATTATGAATGGTAAAGTAAGGGAATAATGATATACATTATTATAATGATATTAAAATATCAAGAATGAAAAGGAAAACCAACATGGTTTAATTGAGAAGGATTCTCGATACTAAGCTACTTATGTGTCCGAGGAAATAATTATACTATGATATAATCAATTCCATCCAAAAATATTATTTAGTAACAAATAAGGTAAATGGTGTGTACTACCATGGATATTTGAATTATATGGAACCTATATTTTGAAGATGTGAGTGCTATATATTTTGCTAGCCCAAATAAAAGTGATAGATAAAGTCCATGTATATTACCAGGTAATATGAGCCCATATTAAATATTGGACCAGATTAAATGGGTTTATGTGAGCTTGCAAATATACAAATTTAAATTTTAGTAATTATAGACACATGTCTTACTTAAAGAGGTGTAAAAAGAGTCCAAGTTATATAAGTGGTCCAAATGAATTTTCATGTAAGTTTGCATGCCTTCCTTATTTTATTAAAATATGAGATGAACATACTAAGCCCAAATTGAAGCCATTTATGTTCCTTTTCTTATCCAATTCGGCAGTTCACTTTGAGAGGGGGGGGATAAGGAACTAAGTTGGGATTAGTTAGTTCATTAGTCAATTAGTTGGTTATTATTCAATTAGTAGCTATGTAATATAGGTTGGCTGATTGGAGTTGGATAGGGGCCAAGTAGAGTGTCTCAAGTTCAGTCTAATAGCAGCCAACTGACTATTGTGTCAGGGGGATGAATAGAAGCCATAACATAGCCATGTAGAGCAACAATGGAATGCAGGTTAGGGGCCAAGTAGACTGATGAGAGAGAGAGATTAAAATCAGCCATATATGGCAGCACATGGCACCCCAATTCAGCTGGCTACGTATAATCTCTAAGTTCCAAAATCAGTAGCAGTAGAGTGAAGGAGAGCTACGGTTGGGTAAGAAGAACTGAGCAGCCCGACATCATTAACCTCTAAGAGCCCAGCAAAGTAAGTCATTCAGTCCTTTTCTATTCCTTTTCCATGTCATATTGATAGTAAATTAGACTATAATGGGTGAATAACTTGAATAGGCATTACATGTATATATATGGACTGCACTCTACGTGTTTGATAAAATGCCAAGTGTTGACTGTTATGTTCTAAAAGCATGTTAGCTATGCAAACAAGTCCAAAACCATGTCCATATGCTAAGATGATAAACCCATGTATATATGTATGCTTATATGCTAAAAGGAGAATGGATAAGATTAACTTGAATAAGTATATATGAGGTTTCATCCTTAAAATTTAAGTGAAAAGATGACTGTTTTGGCTAAGTTCAGAACCTGAACTAATAGGACAATATAGAAGTCATAGAATGCCTATAAGAAGCATTTAAAAAGTAATCATTAACTTAGTTGAGGTTCATATTGAGTGTTACTCAATTTTCATGTATAAAACCATAAACAATAATAATAAGCTTTATAATAGCAATGAACACCAAAATGAAGCACCACCATACTTGAACCATGTAGACAAGTTTTAATGGTTATAATATGGCATAATTAAGCTACACATGCTATAAAAACCAAGTTTAAAATGTTTTAAGCATTAGACTTGACAAAAATCTCATTTTTAGCCTAAAAATGGACTGTTTTGAAGAAATCTTGACACCTGAACTTATAAGACTATGATGAACATATATAAAGATGCTAATGTATGCTTATAATGGTTCCCAAACTTTGTCAAGACCAAAACTATTAAGAAAACCAAGTTAGGATCTACTTTCAAGCCTAAAATGAGTTTTGATAGGTCAAAATTGGTTAAGTGATTAAATAAAGTGTGGTGATGCTAAAAGTATCCTTAAGTATCTTAAATACACGTGTCTAGACCATCCAAGTAGCCAAAATTGGGGAAAAAATGGAAAAATATCAAAATTAGTTTTTGGGAAAAAGTGTTAAACTGTCTTGTTTGAGCTTCAGTTAAAGGAGGCCTAACTGAGATGAATGAGGAACCTAAACCCTTATTAAAATACCTTGATATGCAGTTTAGAAGTAGAGCTAGATGGTTGAGCCAACAGCTTAACCAAGAGATTCAAACAAATCATCAAAGTAGGCAGTAAATTCAACTCTGCTACAGTTGGATAGTAGAGTGAAAATCGTAGAGTGAAAAAACTTATTTTGGCTTGCTGTTTTAAGATGCTTTATTTAGTTGTTCCAATGGTCCAATGATGGAATAAAATACTACAAAGTAAGGTCTATAGGTATGCCCAAAGTTAAGATCTAAAAGATTAATCCAAAATTCCTAAAACTCATCAAAGTAGCCTTGAAAATCATAAAAACTGCATATTTTGCTAAGTCAGAAAATATGTAAAACAACCCATTTGGGGTCTGTTTTTGAATTACTTAGCTTGATAGTTTTAAAGACCTAAACCAACAAATAAATACTATGATATGAGATCTATAAAATTTCACAAATGGGAGATTCAAAAGGTTACTATAGAAATTACTAAAAATCCTCAAAGGTAACTCAAAAATCATAATTTGTGTTTTTGAGTTATATATTAAAAGTAAAGTTTAAGACTTATAAATGTCTAAACATGACTAAATAAGATAATAAAAATGTTTTATTGTGACAACCCCAAAATAGGTCCATTCCACCCAACCCATTCTGAGTCGTCAAATACATGGTACAGAAAATAACTACAACTTTATTACAACAATTGTCGTGCAAAATACAACAACACATATGTTGTGAGTTTTGATACAAATATATACCAAATGTGACACATGTCCCAACCGTGGACAGCACCTCACAGTGGCACCTTACATAAAGGTATAGTCAAAAATTGTTTTAGAAATGATAATCTTTGGGAAGTGCTCAAGGAAACCTTCGTACATGGGAGACCATGCATCTAGGTTATGATAGATATCATATGGCCACAGAATTATCCTTGGTTGACCCAATAGACCCCAAAGAAAAACGAGAAGATTACTATCATATTCTTCCCAATGGTGAGTCTTCTCTTGACATATCATTATCTCTACTGTCTCTAATTGAGAATTATACTTCAAACAAACACCAAGATTATATAGGTAGTGCTCGTATATATACTCAGCAAGTGGATGAGCAGATCCCTGTCTTATGATGACACGAGGTTGTATGTCGTTAGACATCTTGTATGATAGTGGCAAACCACCCTTCCAACGTTGGGTACACCTTACCCTATTGAATTCACCAAATATAACTACTAAATGAACTTTTCTATACTGCTTCGGGAGAACATCCACAGCTAGAGACCACCGTTCTATTTCCCCGTTACCCTCGCTCGACCCAGCTACACTCTTATTACCTGAAAGGAATTGTGAAGCAAAAGGGTGAGCACAACTAGCTCAGTAAAGAATATCATGACTAAAGATAATTAAATTATCAATAGCCTTCATCAATAACAAATCAGAGATTAGAACATATGGTAAATGATAAAAATTTCAACCATAGTTGCAGCGGAACGAGCAATCCATTAGAAGAGTCAAATAGACTATAAAGTCTATTATCTTCTCCATGTTAAAAATCCACCAACAATATTTTATCCATGTAACATCACTCAACAGTTCCTTTCCACAATCATTTGAATAACTCATAATCATAATTGTGACTATAAATTTTTCTTCGCACCCAGGACGAAGAATATTTTCATCACCTGTCTTTACCTGAAACATCAAAGATCATGGTTATACCAAATCACAATTCCTGTTTATAATCATACTAACAAATTCATCTTTGCACTACGGGCCAAAGATATTCATCAACAAACCATCTTTGCACTACGGGCCAAAGATATTCAACAACAGTTCATCTTTGCACTACAGGCCAAAGATATTCATCAACAGGCCATCTTTGCACTACATGCCAAAGATATTCATCAACAATTCATATTTGCACTACAGGCCAAATATATTCATATCTCAAAGAAATATATAATCATTTCAGAATTTATATAAACAATAATTATAACCATGTTGATCAATTCACCTTTGCACTTAAGCTTAAGATATTCAATTATAAATTCAATGGTCATGATCATACCAGTCACAATTCAACTTTGCACTACAGGCCAAAGAGAACCCTAGTCATGATCATACCAATAATCTACCCATCTTTACACTCCAGTGAAAGAGAATTTCAACATCAGGGTTATAAAAATGTTATATATGATGATAAAAATAATATGATCAACATATAGTTTTAATCTCAAGAGTAATATTCGTAACTCATGAATAGTAAATCGTGAATAGTAACTCATGAATAGTAACCCCGACACAAAAGATAGAAATTCCACAATAAAATTCATACCAATATTTCGGTATAATGATATTGAAAGAATAACATTACTTAAATTTATAAACAATTTATTTTAATTGTTTACACTTTACTAATTAATGCATTTAATCATCATAAAATGCCAACTCTTACAATTTCATCATCAATAACCAAAACTCTCATCAAAAATCTGCATATACCTCATATAGGATTCTCAAGCCATAAAATCCTATTTTTCAATTTTCTTACTTCACAAAAACATATTTAATTCATTTACTCATAACTAGACCATTTTCATGAAAAATACCAAATCAGTTTCAAAAATATTTCTTTTTTGGGATTTAGCATAATATAGTCACATAGTGAACATATATTTTTCTCAGAATTTTTAAAAGTCATTTACTATTTTTCATATGGCCAAAACAGCCGAATATTTAGACATTTATCAAAAATTGTACTTTTGTCTAAAAATTCTGAAATTTACATAGTATACTTCTATCATATACATGTACTCCCAATAAAAATTTCATCAATTTTGGAGTTAACCACAAGGAATTATAAGCTGTTACTTTTAAAATAGTCTTTTCTCATAAAATTCATAACTCTCAATCTATACATCCAAAAATCACCATTTTTGGACACAATCAAGAAAACTCATCAAAATATCATTTTAAATTTTTCCAGAATTTTTGAAGGTCAGAAAAATTACGAAACTGGAAAATATAACAACCCTTAAAATTCATTACTATCCCTTACAACCCCTTACCTCAAAACAGCAGTACTTCTGACCGGAATGTAAAGCCGAAGGAAACTTGCACTGAATAGCAACTCTCAAAGTATCTAAATACTCACAAAATATGCTTCATAATATAGAGAGAGAAAGAGAGAAAGCTTATATTTTTGGTGTGATTTTCAATTCTAACTTAGCCCTCTATTTATAGGAAAATTTTGGTAGGTTTGACCTGCAACCTGATGGCTTTACCTGCTACTATTCCCACCCACCACATTTGAAATATAATTCAGCACATTTCTTCACCAACCACAAGTGGGGCCCACCAATTCTAGAATTTTCCACCAAAATGATAAACTCCGAAAATTCAATAATTTCTGAACCAGTCATCTCGTAAAATTCATAACAAATCATACGTTCATTTTTAACGGTTCAAAATTTATGGACATATACTCAACTTATATATGTATAACATATCCAAAAATTACCACGATCCAACGGTCGGATTAAAAATTATAACCCCCGCAAAATATCTCAAAAACCCTAATTTGATTTTCAATACCTCCGTTCCGACAAAAATACAGATAAAACACCTCAACATTAACTCCTTCATTTTTAACCACAAAAATATATCCCTCATTTATATTCACATAAAATAAATATTTCCTTATCATATGAATCAATAATTAATTATTCACAAATAATATTACAGAATCACATTTATGACAACCAGGTCGTTCCCAGGAAAGAGGGGGCTTTCCAATAAGAATTTCTCCTTACTGGCGCGCAATTAGATGACCAAACCTCTCCTTAGACAGAACTTTCTAGACATTGACAATAATGTTATCTAATAATATTATTCAAATAATATGAATTATTGATCTGATAATAGAAAATACTGTGCAACAACAATTATTGAAACAACAATAATATAAAATATCAACGCAGCAATTATTGAATCAATAAAATAAAATATTGAACAGTAATTACTGTAACAATTATTGAGTAGTGCCTTCTTACGTAAGAATAAATAATTTCAAAAATATTGTGCAATACCGTGTGCTACTGTGCAATAACGCATATTACTGCATTTTAACCACCGGGTATTCCAACAGTGTTAACGGTAACAACTACGCCGTTATTTGTAAAAACTCAAATTTGTCATTTTCCTTCACCCGACAGTTATTCGTTATGGGGCCCACAAATAGCTGCGCCGTCGTACGAATATTCTCCGACAGAAAGAATATTCCACGACCAAACGAATATTTCCCGACAACAATGATTATTTTATAACCACTTGCTTATTTTGAAAAAAAAAATTCATATTTCACCCATAACTTTAAAATTTTATCAATTTAACCATTTACTGAATAGTAATTATAAGAAAAATTGAATACTTTTATTTCATAAAATTCGGGGTCTTACAATCTCCCCTCCTTATGAAATTTCGTCCCCGAAATTTACGTACCTGGTAATTCAAAGAGTTGAGAATACCGTGCTTTCATTTCAGATTCCATATTCCCTGTCATCATGATTTCTCCATTGCTCATCTCCTGTATTTCAGATATCTTTCTAGAATACAGCTTCAAAACAAGGGTTAATTTAACAAATTAACATATCACATAATATCTCGATATTATGACTGACCAACAAATAAGCTTAGGTAGGACACACTAGCAAAGGATTTACTCATCTCTCCCCTCCTAGTTATATTCCCCGATCTCCGCCAGAGATCATATCCCTAAGCTCTGATACCACCTGTGACAACCCCAAAATAGGTCCTGTAAGACCCCAACTTTTATAAATAAAGATGAATTTTCTATAAATATCATTTTTAAATATTATGAAGTTAATTTGATATAATGTTATAGTTGTGGGTAATATTTATAAATTTTGCAAAGTAAGCAAGTTGTTATAAAATATTCGTTTGGTCGGGGAATATTCTTTTTGTCGGGGAATATTCGTACGACGGCACAATCATTGGTGGACCCCACAACGGAATTATTGTCGGATTGAGAAAACGACAAAATTATCTTTCTATAAAAATAACAGCTGAGGTATTAGTTAAAATCGTTAAAACTGTTGAACTACTTGGTAGTAAAAGTACAGTAATACGCGTGGTTGCATAGTAGCACACGGTATTGATTATTGATGCTTACGTGAGAAGTCACTCAGCTATACTCAATTATTGCTACAGTAATTGCTGCATCATATCTCTTAAATTATTGTCATAGTATCATCTGTATAATATGTTATATTATTGAGACGTTGTGGTAAGTTTGGTTATTTTATGGGGGGCCATATGTCATCATCTAAGAGTCTCTTCGTCAATAGTAATTACCTTCGTCAATAGTATTTACCTTGGTCAATAGTAATTACCTTCGTCAATAGTATTTACCTTGGTCAATAGTAATTACCTTCGTCAATAGTATTTACCTTGGTCAATAGTATTTACCTTGGTCAATAGTAATTACCTTCGTCAATAGTATTTACCTTGGTCAATAGTAATTACTTTCGTCAATAGTAGTTGTCCCTTCAATATTACCAAGAGTCATTTGACCCTTCGTTAAGACCAAGAGTCATTTGACCCTTCGTTAAGACCAAGAGCCACCCTCAGTTTTTTTATAAATAGAGGCCTAGGGCTTCATTATTTTTCACGAATTCATTCAAGCTATAGAGAGAGAAAGTATAGAGAGAATAAGAGAGAGAGAGACTAAAAGTATTCTGCTACATCACTTTTCCAATATCCAGTTCTTTTAAGGTAGGGAATATTATTTCTTTTATATTCATGAAGAGAACTTCTGTTATTCCATTCGTTATTATTCTGTTGGAATAACCAGTATACGCGGTCTACCCTATACTTGGTGACATTCTTCTATTATTCTGTTGGAACATCCTGTCTGTGTGTTTTACACCGGACCTGGTTCCGTTTATTATTCTGTTGGAACATCCTGTCTGTGTGTTTTACACCGGACCTGGTTCCGTTTTTATTATTATTCTGTTGGAATATCCTGTCTGTGTGTTTTACGCCGGACCTGGTTCCATTATTTATTATTCTGTTGGAATAACCTGTCTGTGCGGTCTATCGCATGCATGGTGATTTCTTTTGTTATTCCATTCTTTATTATACTCAGTTGGTTAAGTTTTGACTTCTATACTCCATGAAATTTGTGGAATATCCTTGATAGTTGCGTTTCATCCAGTATCTTTTCAAGAAAATATTCTTCTAAGCATTCTTGAATTTTACTCCACAATGCAGTATCATGTTGACAATTTGGACGTTGTTAATTCCTGGATAAATTAATTCTTGAACTTGTTTTATTGAATTCTTATATCATTGTCATCATCCTCATGTTTATAAAATGTTGAAAGTCATCTGTGGCCTGTAGTGCATAGATGGACTTGGTATGATTATGACCAGGGATTATTCGGTATAATCATGACCGTAATGTTACAAATGATGTGGTAAAAGTCCTCATTGGCCCGTAGTGCATTGATGGACAGTTGTTGGCATGATCATGACCATTAATGAATACACGAATATCCTTGGCCGTAGTGCAGGGGTGATTCGATGATGTGGATTATTTTATTAAGCTGAGTCTCAGCGATTACAGTGTTGAAAAACTTTTTAAATCATAAAAGATAGTAGAGTTTATTTTCTACTTGACTCTTTTAATGGATTGCTTGTTCCGCTACAGTTAAACTTGATGTCTATTATATTTTATCAGTTTAACATTGTTGAAGGCTAATGATAATTTATTCTGCATTATCTTAGTCATAATATTTCTTACTGGGCTAGTTGAGCTCACCCTTTCTTTCACTGTTCTCTTCAGGAAATGAGAACGTAGCTGGGACAAGTCGGGGTACGGAGTGATGGTCCGAATGATAGTATTAGTTAGTAGTCCTCACTATTCTATGTAATGGTGTGTTAATAAATGTAATGAGGACTCCTTTTGAGTATGAATACTCTCTAGAAGATAATATTTGTATTCAAACTCACAGTTTATGTTTTGTCGTATTGTACACGACAGTTGTATTAATCAGTTGTATTTGTATTCTGTACTATGTATCTGACGACCCAAGATGGGTGATGTATACCTAATTTTGGGGGCGTCACAGTTGGTATCAGAGCTTAGGGATATGATCCCTGGCTAAGATGTGAGAATAGAACTAGGAGGGGAGAGACGGGGAATTCCTTCGCTAGTATGACATACCTAAGTTTATTTGCATGGTATTTAATTGGTCGGTCATAATATAAGGATAATATATGACATATCAATTAATTTTTATTTTGTGGCAGTATCTGAAAATGGCATCTGAGAATGTTGAGAATAGCAATGGAGCACAGACGACTGTTGATTCACCACATATCAATAATCAGGATAATGTGCATCAGGAAGGTGTCAATCCTCATGCAAACAACAACACTGACCAAATGATGAATGATCAAATGTTCAGAGGCTTTATGCAATTCATGCAACAACAGGTGAAAGCGGCTCCTGTCCACAACGTAGGTGGAAATACTGGAAACTCTCAGGCGGTCACCGCTAAACAGTTTAAGGAGCTGGGACCACCGGAGTTTAAGGGAGAACCCAAACCACTTGTAGCTGAAACATGGATAAAGCAGATCACCAAGATATTTGATGTCTTGGGTTGCTCCGAGGAGCAAAAGGTTCCCTTTGCCGCCTTTATGTTGCGAGGAGAGGCAGATTACTGGTGGGAATCGATAAAGCGTACTCAACCTGCCGCACTGAAGATGTCTTGGGAGAAGTTTCCAAGATCTGTTTAACGACAAATACTTTCCCGAGAGTATTCGTCACATGAAGGAGGTGGAGTTCATCAAATTGGAGCAGAATAATATGACCGTGTCGCAGTACGAGGCAAAATTTGCGGAGTTATCCCGGTTTGCGTCCCACCTGGTGGATAATGAAGAAAGAATGACGCGGATGTTTTTAAGAGGTTTGAAGCCGGAGATACGTCAACATCTTGTTTCTCATAAACTGTGTTTGTATTCAGATGTTGTAAATAGGGCTCAGTTGGTGGAGCGCGATAACGAGACAACGCAACCAAAAGAGAGCAGCCGGCAAAATGATAATACCAGTGAGAGCAGTCATCGAAGCGGTGACAACAAGCGTGGAGGGAATCAACAGGCCAGAAATGGTAACCACTTCGGTGGTAATCAGGGCCAAAACAATAAGAATGGACATTTCAAGAAGAGGAGATTCAACAATGATGGAAAGACGTCAGCACCAGCACCTGTCGTTAAGGAAGGAGAACGACCACCTATCATATGTTTCAAATGCGGAGGGGAGGGGCACATCAGTCCAAACTGCGCGATGCCGTCCAAAGCATGTTATAATTGTGGAAGAGAAGGTCATTTAGCCCGATTTTGTCGTTTACCGAAAACAAATTCAGCTAGGATGGAGGCACCAAAAGCCGTCCCAGAAAAGTCAAAACCGGTTGTGCAAGGGAGAGCGTTTGTTGTGAACTCCCAGAGAGCAAGGAACCCGAATGAGGTCATCACGGGTAAGCTTATCATAAACTCTAAAGAAGTTTATACTTTATTTGATACCGGTTCAACCCATTCTTTTATTTCTCCTACTTGCGCTCATCGATTAAATTTGATTCCGGAGAAATTAGACTTTGACTTATCTGTGGAAACTCCGTTGGGAGAAACCTTCATTACCTCCACTGGTTATAAGTCTTGTTTGGTTCAAGTTGGTACCCACACATTACCTATCGATCTGATTTCATTAAAAATACTTGCATTTGACGTGATTCTAGGGATTGATTGGTTAACTACTCATTATGCAAAAATTGATTGTTTTCGTAAGGTTGTTAGCTTTCATATTCCTAATCGACCTATTATGCGAATTCAAGCAACCAAACCATTAAAATCAATCGCTGTCATCTCAAGCCATAAAGCTATTCGTTTATTGAAAAACGGATGTCAAGCTTTCTTAGCTCATGTCACAGATCTAAACAAAAATACGTCAGCTTTGAATGATATTTCTGTTGTTAATAAATTTCCTGACGTATTTCCCGAAGAACTTCCTGGCCTACCCCCAGAGCGTGAAATTGAATTTTGTATCGACCTTGAACCCGGTACAAAACCCATTTCCAAAGCCCCATATCGAATGGCTCCTATTGAACTTCAGGAGTTAAAGACCCAACTGCAGGAATTGTTAGACATTGGTTTTATTCGTCCTAGTACTTCTCCTTGGGGTGCTCCTGTTCTGTTCGTGAAGAAGAAAGATGGGAGTATGCGACTTTGTATTGATTATCGGGAGTTGAATCATGTCACCATCAAAAATAGGTACCCATTGCCACGTATTGATGACCTGTTTGACCAGTTGCAAGGAGCACAATTCTTTTCAAAGATCGATCTTCGTTCTGGATATCATCAGCTGAAGGTTAGAACTGAGGATATTCCAAAGACGCTTTTAGAACTCGGTACGGGCATTATGAATTCTTAGTTATGTCTTTTGGATTGACTAATGCTCCTGCTGCCTTCATGGATATGATGAACAGGGTATTCAAGGAATATTTGGATCACTTTGTGGTCGTCTTTATTGATGACATCCTTATTTATTCCAAAAGCCGTGAAGATCATGAGCAACACTTGAGGCTGGTACTCCAAAAGCTTCGTGAATACAAACTTTATGCCAAGTTGAAGAAATGCGAGTTCTGGCTGGAAGAGGTAGCATTCCTTGGGCACGTAGTATCAAGTCGTGGAATATCGGTTGACCCGGCAAAGATTGAAGCTATTCAAAGCTGGGAGCAACCTAAATCAGTGACCGAAGTACGTAGCTTTCTTGGTTTAGCTGGTTATTATCGGAGATTCGTGGAAGGATTTTCTCGAATCGCTACTCCATTAACTCAGCTGACTCGGAAAGATACAAAGTTCGGTTGGAGCGAAGAATGTGAGCAGAGTTTTCAAGAACTCAAGAGGAGACTCATTTCAGCACCTGTTCTAACAATACCATCTGGCTCGGAGGGATTTGTCATCTACAGTGATGCTTCGAGCAAAGGGTTGGGATGCGTTCTCATGCAACATGGAAAAGTCATAGCCTATGCATCAAGACAACTCAAGGAATATGAGAGGAATTATCCTACTCATGATCTAGAGTTGGCAGCTGTTGTCTTTGCACTTAAAATTTGGAGGCATTACTTGTATGGGGAGAAGGTGGAGATCTTTACGGATCATAAAAGCCTCAAATATTTCTTCACTCAAAAGGAACTCAACATGCGACAACGACGTTGGCTTGAACTGTTGAAAGATTATGATCATACCATTCAATACCATCCTGGAAAAGCGAACGTGGTAGCTGACGCATTGAGTAGAAGATCATATGCAAGTACGAGTGCAATATTGTCAACACAAAGGCCCATTTTGTGTGACTTGCAAAGGATGGAGATAGAGTTAAAGACTCCAGGGACCCATGTGATGATGGCGAATATACGAGTAGAACCGACTTTAATCGATAAAGTTAAAGCTGCTCAAGCTACAGACCTGGAGCTGATGCGTATGAAGAAGAAAGTGCAAGAAGGTGCTATATCCGGAAGCAAGAATCGATGAAGAAGGAATACTTCGAGTCAACTCCAGACTTTGTGTTCCTAACAACCCTGATTTAAAGTATGAAATCATGATGGAGGCGCACAACACACCGTTTGCAATCCATCCTGGAAGTACCAAAATGTATCATGATCTTCGTCATACATTTTGGTGGAGCAATATGAAGAGAGAGATAGCGTTGTTTATCTCAAGGTGTCTAACTTGTCAACGAGTCAAAGCGGAGCATCAAGTACCAAAAGGTCCATTGCAACCACTTGAAATTCCAGAATGGAAGTGGGAGCACATTACCATGGATTTCGTTACCGGTCTTCCTAGGGTTTCTCAAGGTATTGATGCGATTTGGGTCATTGTTGATAGATTGACCAAGTCTGCTCATTTCTTACCGATACGAGAAACTTATACACTTGAACGTCTTGCTCGTATGTACATAAACGAGATTGTAAGACTGCATGGTATGCCAGTATCCATAGTTTCTGATCGAGACCCAAGATTCACTTCACGATTTTGGGTTAGTTTACAAAAAGCTATGGGCACGGAGTTACGATTTAGTTCAGCATATCATCCTCAGACGGACGGACAATCAGAGAGGACTATTCAAACTCTTGAAGATCTATTAAGACTCTGTGTCTTTGACTTCAAAGGAAGTTGGGACAAGTTCTTACCATTGGTGGAGTTTTCCTACAACAACAGTTATCAAGCAAGTATTGGCATGGCTCCATTCGAAGCATTGTATGGAAGAAAATGTCGTTCTCCAGTATGCTGGGATGAGGTGGGCGAAGCAACGTTGTTGGGACCGGAGTTGGTACGTATGACTACAGAAAAGATTCAAACGATCCGACAACGTATAAAAACCTCACAAGATCGACAAAAGAGTTATGCTGATCTTCATCGAAAGGACGTGGAATTTGATGTAGGAGATCATGTGTTCTTACGTGTTGCTCCATGGAAAGGAGTTACGAGATTTGGAAAGAGAGGAAAGCTAAATCCTCGATTCATCGGTCCATTTTTAATCCTCGATCGAGTAGGAACTGTGGCTTATAGACTCGCTTTACCGCCAAGTATGTCTCGTGTTCATAACGTTTTCCACATATCCATGTTACGCAAATATGTGGAAGACCCGAACCACATTATTGAGTTAGAACCGGACGAAATAGCGGAGGATTTGACGTATGAAGAAGTTCCTGTTCAAATCTTGGATAAGAAGGAACATATTCTACGCTCCAAGGTTATACCTCAAGTTAAAGTTTTGTGGAGAAACCACGATGTTGAGGAAATGACTTGGGAGTTAGAATCAGAAATGAAATCAAGGTATCCTTACCTCTTCGACATACCAGGTACGTACCCTAATTTCGAGGGCGAAATTTCATAAGAAGGGGAGGTTGTAAGACCCCAACTTTTATAAATAAAGATGAATTTTCTATAAATATCATTTTTGAATATTATGGAGTTAATTTGATATAATGTTATAGTTGTGGGTAATATTTATAAATTTTGCAAAGTAAGCAAGTTGTTATAAAATATTCGTTTGGTCGGGGAATATTCTTTTTGTCGGGGAATATTCGTACGACGGCACAATCATTGGTGGACCCCACAACGGAATTATTGTCGGATTGAGAAAACGACAAAATTATCTTTCTATAAAAATAACAGCTGAGGTGTTACGTTAAAATCGTTAAAACTGTTGAACTACTCGGTAGTAAAAGTACAGTAATACGCGTGGTTGCATAGTAGCACACGGTATTGATTATTGATGCTTACGTGAGAAGTCACTCAGCTATACTGAATTATTGCTACAGTAATTGCTGCATCATATCTCTTAAATTATTGTCATAGT
The DNA here is from genome assembly GCA_016801055.1 of Panax notoginseng. NCBI lineage: Eukaryota > Viridiplantae > Streptophyta > Magnoliopsida > Apiales > Araliaceae > Panax > Panax notoginseng. Next base: position 204,012,310 of record CM029017.1, read on the forward strand.
ATCATCTGTATAATATGTTATATTATTGAGACGTTGTGGTAAGTTTGGTTATTTTATGGGGTCATCATCTAAGAGTCTCTTCGTCAATAGTAATTACCTTCGTCAATAGTATTTACCTTGGTCAATAGTAATTACCTTCGTCAATAGTATTTACCTTGGTCAATAGTAATTACCTTCGTCAATAGTATTTACCTTGGTCAATAGTATTTACCTTGGTCAATAGTAATTACCTTCGTCAATAGTATTTACCTTGGTCAATAGTAATTACTTTCGTCAATAGTAGTTGTCCCTTCAATATTACCAAGAGTCATTTGACCCTTCGACCAAGAGTCATTTGACCCTTCGTTAAAACCAAGAGTCATTTGACCCTTCGTTAAGACCAAGAGCCACCCTCAGTTTTTCTATAAATAGAGGCCTAGGGCTTCATTATTTTTCACGAATTCATTCAAGCTATAGAGAGAGAAAGTATAGAGAGAATAAGAGAGAGAGAGACTAAAAGTATTCTGCTACATCACTTTTTCAATATCCAGTTCTTTTAAGGTAGGGAATATTATTTCTTTTATATTCATGAAGAGAACTTCTGTTATTCCATTCGTTATTATTCTGTTGGAATAACCAGTATACGCGGTCTACCCTATACTTGGTGACATTCTTCTATTATTCTGTTGGAACATCCTGTCTGTGTGTTTTACACCGGACCTGGTTCCGTTTATTATTCTGTTGGAACATCCTGTCTGTGTGTTTTACACCGGACCTGGTTCCGTTTTTATTATTATTCTGTTGGAACATCCTGTCTGTGTGTTTTACGCCGGACCTGGTTCCATTATTTATTATTCTGTCGGAATAACCTGTCTGTGCGGTCTATCGCATGCATGGTGATTTCTTTTGTTATTCCATTCTTTATTATACTCAGTTGGTTAAGTTTTGACTTCTATACTCCATGAAATTTGTGGAATATCCTTGATAGTTGCGTTTCATCCAGTATCTTTTCAAGAAAATATTCTTCTAAGCATTCTTGAATTTTACTCCACAATGCAGTATCATGTTGACAATTTGGACGTTGTTAATTCCTGGATAAATTAATTCTTGAACTTGTTTTATTGAATTCTTATATCATTGTCATCATCCTCATGTTTATAAAATGTTGAAAGTCATCTGTGGCCTGTAGTGCATAGATGGACTTGGTATGATTATGACCAGGGATTATTCGGTATAATCATGACCGTAATGTTACAAATGATGTGGTAAAAGTCCTCATTGGCCCGTAGTGCATTGATGGACAGTTGTTGGCATGATCATGACCATTAATGAATACACGAATATCCTTGGCCGTAGTGCAGGGGTGATTCGATGATGTGGATTATTTTATTAAGCTGAGTCTCAGCGATTACAGTGTTGAAAAACTTTTTAAATCATAAAAGATAGTAGAGTTTATTTTCTACTTGACTCTTTTAATGGATTGCTTGTTCCGCTACAGTTAAACTTGATGTCTATTATATTTTATCAGTTTAACATTGTTGAAGGCTAATGATAATTTATTCTGCATTATCTTAGTCATAATATTTCTTACTGGGCTAGTTGAGCTCACCCTTTCTTTCACTGTTCTCTTCAGGAAATGAGAACGTAGCTGGGACAAGTCGGGGTACGGAGTGATGGTCCGAATGATAGTATTAGTTAGTAGTCCTCACTATTCTATGTAATGGTGTGTTAATAAATGTAATGAGGACTCCTTTTGAGTATGAATACTCTCTAGAAGATAATATTTGTATTCAAACTCACAGTTTATGTTTTGTCGTATTGTACACGACAGATGTATTAATCAGTTGTATTTGTATTCTGTACTATGTATCTGACGACTCAAGATGGGTGATGTATACCTAATTTTGGGGGCGTCACAGGTCCATTCCACCCAACCCATTCTGAGTCGTCAAATACATGGTACAGAAAATAACTACAACTTTATTACAACAATTGTCGTGCAAAATACAACAACACATATGTTGTGAGTTTGGATACAAATATATACCAAATGTGACACATGTCCCAACCGTGGACAGCACCTCACAGTGGCACCTTACATAAAGGTATAGTCAAAAATTGTTTTAGAAATGATAATCTTTGGGAAGTGCTCAAGGAAACCTTCGTACATGGGAGACCATGCATCTAGGTTATGATAGATATCATATGGCCACGGAATTATCCTTGGTTGACCCAATAGACCCCAAAGAAAAACGAGAAGATTACTATCATATTCTTCCCAATGGTGAGTCTTCTCTTGACATATCATTATCTCTACTGTCTCTAATTGAGAATTATACTTCAAACAAACACCAAGATTATATAGGTAGTGCTCGTATATATACTCAGCAAGTGGATGAGCACATCCCTGTCTTATGATGACACGAGGTTGTATGTCGTTAGACATCTTGTATGATAGTGGCAAACCACCCTTCCAACGTTGGGTACACCTTACCCTATTGAATTCACCAAATATAACTACTAAATGAACTTTTCTATACTGCTTCGGGAGAACATCCACAGCTAGAGACCACCGTTCTATTTCCCCGTTACCCTCGCTCGACCCAGCTACACTCTTATTACCTGAAAGGAATTGTGAAGCAAAAGGGTGAGCACAACTAGCTCAGTAAAGAATATCATGACTAAAGATAATTAAATTATCAATAGCCTTCATCAATAACAAATCAGAGATTAGAACATATGGAAAATGATAAAAATTTCAACCATAGTTGCAGCGGAACGAGCAATCCATTAGAAGAGTCAAATAGACTATAAAGTCTATTATCTTCTCCATGTTAAAAATCCACCAACAATATTTTATCCATGTAACATCACTCAACAGTTCCTTTCCACAATCATTTGAATAACTCATAATCATAATTGTGACTATAAATTTTTCTTCGCACCCAGGACGAAGAATATTTTCATCACCTGTCTTTACCTGAAACATCAAAGATCATGGTTATACCAAATCACAATTCCTGTTTATAATCATACTAACAAATTCATCTTTGCACTACGGGCCAAAGATATTCATCAACAAACCATCTTTGCACTACGGGCCAAAGATATTCAACAACAGTTCATCTTTGCACTACAGGCCAAAGATATTCATCAACAGGCCATCTTTGCACTACATGCCAAAGATATTCATCAACAATTCATATTTGCACTACAGGCCAAATATATTCATATCTCAAAGAAATATATAATCATTTCAGAATTTATATAAACAATAATTATAACCATGTTGATCAATTCACCTTTGCACTTAAGCTTAAGATATTCAATTATAAATTCAATGGTCATGATCATACCAGTCACAATTCAACTTTGCACTACAGGCCAAAGAGAACCCTAGTCATGATCATACCAATAATCTACCCATCTTTACACTCCAGTGAAAGAGAATTTCAACATCAGGGTTATAAAAATGTTATATATGATGATAAAAATAATATGATCAACATATAGTTTTAATCTCAAGAGTAATATTCGTAACTCATGAATAGTAAATCGTGAATAGTAACTCATGAATAGTAACCCCGACACAAAAGATAGAAATTCTACAATAAAATCCATACCAATATTTCGGTATAATGATATTGAAAGAATAACATTACTTAAATTTATAAATAATTTATTTTAATTGTTTACACTTTACTAATTAATGCATTTAATCATCATAAAATGCCAACTCTTACAATTTCATCATCAATAACCAAAACCCTTATCAAAAATCTGCATATACCTCATATAGGATTCTCAAGCCATAAAATCCTATTTTTCAATTTTCTTACTTCACAAAAACATATTTAATTCATTTACTCATAACTAGACCATTTTCATGAAAAATACCAAATCAGTTTCAAAAATATTTCTTTTCTGGGATTTAGCATAATATAGTCACATAGTGAACATATATTTTTCTCAGAATTTTTAAAAGTCATTTACTATTTTTCATATGGCCAAAACAGCCGAATATTTAGACATTTATCAAAAATTGTACTTTTGTCCAAAAATTCTGAAATTTACATAGTATACTTCTATCATATACATGTACTCCCAATAAAAATTTCATCAATTTTGGAGTTAACCACAAGGAATTATAAGCTGTTACTTTTAAAATAGTCTTTTCTCATAAAATTCATAACTCTCAATCTATACATCCAAAAATCACCATTTTTGGACACAATCAAGAAAACTCATCAAAATATCATTTCAAATTTTTCCAGAATTTTTGAAGGTCAGAAAAATTACGAAACTGGAAAATATAATAACCCTTAAAATTCCTTACTATCCCTTACAACCCCTTACCTCAAAACAGCAGTACTTCTGACCGGAATGTAAAGCCGAAGGAAACTTGCACTGAATAGCAACTCTCAAAGTATCTAAATACTCACAAAATATGCTTCATAATATAGAGAGAGAAAGAGAGAAAGTTTATATTTTTGGTGTGATTTTCAATTCTAACTTAGCCCTCTATTTATAGGAAAATTTTGGTAGGTTTGACCTGCAACCTGATGGCTTTACCTGCTACTATTCCCACCCACCACATTTGAAATATAATTCAGCACATTTCTTCACCAACCACAAGTGGGGCCCACCAATTCTAGAATTTTCCACCAAAATGATAAACTCCGAAAATTCAATAATTTCTGAACCAGTCATCTCGTAAAATTCATAACAAATCATACGTTCATTTTTAACGGTTCAAAATTTATGGACATATACTCAACTTATATATGTATAACATATCCAAAAATTACCACGATCCAACGGTCGGATTAAAAATTATAACCCCCGCAAAATATCTCAAAAACCCTAATTTGATTTTCAATACCTCCGTTCCGACAAAAATACAGATAAAACAACTCAACATTAACTCCTTCATTTTTAACCACAAAAATATATCCCTCATTTATATCCACATAAAATAAATATTTCCTTATCATATGAATCAATAATTAATTATTCACAAATAATATTACAGAATCACATTTATGACAACCAGGTCGTTCCCAGGAAAGAGGGGGCTTTCCAATAAGAATTTCTCCTTACTGGCGCGCAATTAGATGACCAAACCTCTCCTTAGACAGAACTTTCTAGACATTGACAATAATGTTATCTAATAATATTATTCAAATAATATGAATTATTGATCTGATAATAGAAAATACTGTGCAGCAACAATTATTGAAACAACAATAATATAAAATATCAACGCAGCAATTATTGAATCAATAAAATAAAATATTGAACAGTAATTACTGTAACAATTATTGAGTAGTGCCTTCTTACGTAAGAATCAATAATTTCAAAAATATTGTGCAATACCGTGTGCTACTGTGCAATAACGCGTATTACTGTATTTTAACCACCGGGTATTCCAACAGTGTTAACGGTAACAACTACGCCGTTATTTGTAAAAACTCAAATTTGTCGTTTTCCTTCACCCGACAGTTATTCGTTATGGGGCCCATAAATAGCTGCGCCGTCGTACGAATATTCTCCGGCAGAAAGAAAATTCCACGACCAAACGAATATTCCCCGACAACAATGATTATTTTATAACCACTTGCTTATTTTGAAAAAAAAAATATTCATATTTCACCCATAACTTTAAAATTTTATCAATTTAACCATTTACTGAATAGTAATTATAAGAAAAATTTAATACTTTTATTTCATAAAATTCGGGGTCTTACATTTATGATCTAAGATCTATATCATGACATGTTTAGGGTGAATCAAGTATGCTTTGTGAGATATATGAACTTTATAGGTGATGTGTGTCTATGTGTGCTACTTGTATGAAAGTGTCATATAAACTAAGCTATAAGAAGGTGTTGTGATAAATTATATGCCTATGTGTACTAAGCTATATTTGTAACTAAAAGCTGAATATATACTTGGCTAATGTTAGTAAATAACATACATATTAGTTATTGAATATAACTTCAATAACCATAGTAAAGTTATGTGTATCAATAATATAGACATTGTACTATAAGATAACTAAGAAAGTCGACATTGTATATATGTAGGCTACTCAATGGCAAGTCACTTTCTTTATTAAGGTTTAAAATACGTAAGAGGCAAGTACATCAACTTTTCTTACTCAAATACGTTTATATTGGAAGTAATTAGTTCAAGAGCTTATCTTTTCAAGTTATTGAATATATTGAACTGCAATACTTCATATTTAATTATTCTTATGATATTAAAAGTATGTCAATGCCACTACTTCGGCTAGACAAACGTTGAGATATTATGATATTATTCATTCATGAAAATCTCATTTAATATTCTCTAAAAAATTTTGTTGTGGTGCGGACTTTTATATAATGCTGTGAACGAAAAACACTTTCATAGAGGCATATGATGCCGGACATTATGATTCCGAAGGATATGTAATGTGTCAATTAGACTGTTATGTTGTGCATAATATAAGGTACTTAGGCTGATCCCCTAAGGTACAAGTCTAGGATATAGATCAGTTTTAATAACTATTTGTATCCATGGATTGCAGTGTTAGTACTGTCAATTCTAGTATAGAGTTCACTGGTGATTTGACCTTACAGCATGTTAAAGCCTGATTTTCAGACTCAACACTTTTAAAGAACTATTTTGTTCAGTATCGATTGATTTATATCCTCTTTATTATAAATATTTATGTTCCATTATATTCAATTATTTATTTCTTTGATGAGCAAACTTTTGCTCACCCTTGCATTGAATATAATGTTTTCAGTTAAAATTGAGAACGCTGGTACGTCTGGGAAAGATAAGGGAAAAGGAAAAGTTGCAGAATAAATATTTATTAAGCGCCCGTGATTATATGAACTTAAGTAGTTGATGTAATAAATACTTTTAGTATTATGTTTTATAATATTATTTGGTATTTAAGTTATGTAAAGGTCTATAGAACCTGAGATTTAAGTAAGATATTTATGTAATCTAAGACATGTTTACGTTAGTATTTTGATGAAATGAATGGTTATGGTAGTATCGTGAGCACCAAACTCGAGGTAAAAGTAACCCGAATTTGGGGGTGTCACAGTTGACATATGCTATTTGTATGTCTTATACCTACACATAGCTTATTTATGTCAAATGTTGAGTTTTTAACTTCATTTGCATAGTCCTCGCTTTGTATTTCGAAAACTGTTCGGTTCCTAGGTATAGCTTTGGAATAACTTTCATTAGCATCAACGTATCCTATTACACGGATATATTATCCATGTATATGTAAACTTATGTTTACATATTACTTTTAAATCTTCTAATATGCTTTAAACAGATACACACGTCATTTAGATTTTAAACTGCGTTCTATATCTGCCTCAATGCCTCAGAATACGTGAAACTGTTAAAAACCTTGAAATCTATGTCACCACCTTAAAATACGTTTAATGACATCAAATATTACATTTTGCTTCAAAAAACACATCGTGGCGTCGGACTAGGCCCGACTGCCCTTGACTTGGCCCGAATGGCCTTAGCGTAGGCCTCCGACAAACGTGTTCTGATGTCCACTTTACGTATTTTTAGTGTCCATTTCACCTATGCGATTCTAACTAATTTTGGATATGTCATAGGTGGTTTGTCCACCTATTTGAAAAAAAAATACTAGCCTTGCATTTCAGACATCCTAAGCGAACGAAAACAGAGTGTCAAGATAACAACAGGTGGCTGCCAACATGGGCTGGGCTACTATGGGCAGCCCTCCCCTTATTCGCATAGTAACTTTGCGATTTTCTAACTTTTTGCTCGCACATTGGATCACTACTAGAAAAACAAGAATACGTGACGGAACTTTGTGACAATTTTTAAAAACAATCACAAAAGAAAGTAATTTGTGATGGACTTTTTAAGCATTCACAAAATTATAGTATATATGATGGCTAATCTTGCCATCAATATATTATAATTGTGATGGTCATATCAATCACACCAATTTTTTCACGCAAAATAAATTTTCTTTTTTGTGACGCACTAAGTCATCACTTATAGAGATACCATTTTCGTGATTGCATTTAAGCTATCACTATATATTTTAATGTAAAAAATAATCAAAACAATATTTTATGATGGTCGTGACAATCATTAAAAAGATAGATTTTTGTGATGACTTTTATTTGCAATTACAAAAAGAAGGTATTTTGTGATGAAATTTTTAAGCCATCACAAAACAATAAAATATATGATGGCTCTCAGTGATGACTAATTTTATCATCATTATAGAGTATTTGTGACTACTATTGCAATCACCAAATCTTATGTGAAAGTAATTTTGTTTAGTAAGTCAACTCACATATATTTACTTTTATATTTTATTTTAAAATTATAATCATGATCTGGGCTTTGGTGTAGTGGTAAAACTCGTTATTTAGTTTGCAAATGGGGGGAGGGTTCGAATCCTACATGTATCATTTGATACAATTAATATAAATACAATTAATACAGTGAAATAAATTATACGTAAATAGATATTCACGTTCTTACATTTGATCCCTAAAGTCTTATTTTTTTGTGATGACTTTGACAATCATAATAGATTATGTGTTAATGTGATTGTATTAATCATCACAAAATCAATAAGCATTTGCGTAATTGCCAAAACCATCACGTAAAATCTTTCATGATGGGCGTATACAAGACGACCATTGTGATGCTTAAAGCCATCACGTAAACCTTTCGTGATGGTTTTCCTACTTTTTGTGATGAATTTTGGCCATCACAAATGACCATTTTTTTAGTAGTGGATTGAGTTCATTTTTGAATATGTTGTACCTAGTAAACAAGATAATTTTTAGAAAATATTAGCCATCTATTTCGGGTCTAATAGGTGGTCCGAATAATACACCAAAAATGGCCGCACACACTAACTTTTAACCTTTTCATTTATTGCCAAAACGCATTTCGGTTTGTTTAATCACCATGAGGCTTTTAAATTATCTTAGTTTAGACTATATAAAGCTAACTTAGGTTTCGACTCCGCCAAATTATGTGTTTTTAACCATTTTGGTTCGTTATGGCATTTTAACGAGCTTGTGGACTGTTTTCTAAAAGTTGGGTTCTACTTTTAATCCATTTTCGCCATCCTTATAACTCCTCACAACCACACTAATTTGCATGGCACTACTTTAGTCCACAAGCAACCAATTCTCACTAAAAACCATACATAAACATATATAACTTAACAAGTTAGCTTACTAACTTCTCAATTTTCAAACTAATTTGCAATCTTGCAAAAACCCAACATCATTACATGCTATGCCAATTACCCAGCCATATAATGCAACCAAATCAGTACATCTATGTATATGTAAGGATGCTACCATAATGATATAAACATGTCATTTCTGTTGATATGTCGTTAACTTGGTTGTTATTATTAGATAGTTATATCAAGGTTAATATTGTCCTTCTCTATTATTAGTAAGACTACTATTGTCATTTTGCTTGACCATCTCTGTTAAACATTTCATGCGTGTTGCTGAGGTAGGCTTGTTTTGAGAAATGTATAGTATCACATTGTAATGTTGAAAGATATGAAGGATATAGTGAATTTTATTCGCTCTCAATTTCTAACTCTGTCTACATCTTACCTAAAATTGCTTCCTTCTCCTTCTGAAGCTTCTTCTTAAATCACCAATTTCCTATTGTAATTAGTTCAAGCTGAGTTCAGTAAGGAATTAGCTTCTCAGATCCTTACAATTTGGTATCAGAGCAACTAGATCCACTCATGGCGACCAACAATCAGTGACTCGGTAATTTGGAAAGTCAAGTTACTGAGCATACCAACTCATTTCAATAATTGAGGACTCAATTGTAGGAATCAGTCGTAAGTCTCAAGCAGGACTTTGAGGACAAAATTGAGCAGAAAATGGGCAGTAAATAATGAAAGGAATTGAGGTTCTTCTCTCTGTTAGGGTACCTTAACCACAGATTATACCACACACTCTCAACAATTCAGGTGCTAGCTTCTATTTTAGGATCATTTAAGGTTGATTCTGGTAATGAGAAGTCTAACAATAGTATATTTAGAACTATCAAGTTTGAATTCCCTAAGTTTGATGGAACTAACCCTAGATCCTGGATTAGAAAATGTAATAAGTTATTTTCTCATCATGTAGTTGCTGAACACCAAAAGCTATATTTAGCTACTATGAACCTAGAAGGTGAGGCTGAAGAATAGTATTCTGGATTTATACATGAAGGAGCTGAACTAACTTGGGATGGGTTTATTGAAGAAATTACTGCTAGATTCAGTCCGGAAGCTCAAACCAATCCTATAGGAGAACTTAAAATTTTGCAGTAAACAGGATCTGTGGATGAATATAGAAAAAAATTTGAAGAGTTAAAGAGTTGGTCATTGTTAAAGAATCTTGTGTTGAATGAGTCATTTTTATGGACTGTTTTATGGGAGGTTTAAGGGAGGAAATCAGATTAGGTATTCATGAGTTAAAGATCACTACTCTTAAAGACTTAATCAGGCTAGCAAGGGTGTGAAAGTAGTATGCATACAAGCCAATCATGTATGATGATAAAGCATATACTTTGTAAACAATCTTATTCATTTATTAATAAAAGTATTTATTTACTAAATGCATTAATTTATCTACATGGTGTTGTTTTAATAATATGTGATAAACCCATAGTTTTAAGCAATACTTTTAGAATCGTGATGAGATCATGCTAATGAGATTTAAATTCGTAGATAACTTAAAACTAAAATATTCCCAATCAATGGATTATTAAAAAGGGGATTAGTAAATTCGGATAGATTGGTACATACATTACTTACTCATTAGATGAGGATGATTGATCTCATAATCATTTGTGTGGAGACACTAAAGCAAGTATGTAGGTGCTTATTGGAGAATAAATTCACTGAACGTGGCTCACTAAGGAATAACTAATGGAGTTTTACTTACCTATCAATAGGAATTCCTGTAGTGATAGTAGTACAAGTGATCCTTACACTTGAGATCATCATAGTATTTTGTATATAATAAGTTATACTTTGACATGTCCCTTAAGACACTTAGGATATATCAAAGGGTATGCTTGGGTGTAATAAGTTATATACGGAGATAATGTATGATCAATAAAGAATCTACTGCTTCTAGTAAAAGAAGAGATATGTCATATGTGATTCGATAAATGATGACAACCCAAGAATCCTTGGCCAATGTAGAATGAAATTAAAAAAGAATTTCTAATTTGTATTTATTTGAAGTTATGCATTTGAGAATCGAAAAATATATAATTAAATAAAATAAGACTTGACATGTGACGTCCCCAAAATAGGTCCATACAACTCATTCTGAGTCGTCAAATACATGGTACAGAATCCAAATACAAACTTCATTACAACTATCGTGCAAAATATGACGACACATATACTGTGAGTTTCAATACAAATATTGTAACGTATATAATACGAAAATATTCATACTTAAATTATTACAATGCCACATAAAATACAGCAGCAAATATTTCAAGTCCCTAAAGAAACACGAGAAGATTTCTATCCTCCTCATTCAAATGGAGTGCATTTTGACGCTTTCAAATTCGAGTTCGCATCCCCCTATTTGGTTCACCAAAATTAACTATTAAATGATGTATAAAATACGTCACAAACATTTTAAGTTCTTAGTACAATTATTATGTCACACTGTTTCATAATTTGATTAGGATTGCGACTAATTTGAAACACCACTTTATACTCATGTTCTCTTTGCTAGTCCCAGCTACACTTTTATTACCTGAAAAGGAATTTTTGAAGTAAAAGGGTGAGCACAAATAGCCCAGTAAAGAATATCATTATTAAAGATAATTAATTATAAATAGCCTTCATCAGTAATAAATCAGATATTTAGAACATATGGTAGATGATAAAAGTTTTCAACCATAATTGCAGCGGAATCAATAACCCATTAGAAGAGTGATCAAGTAGAATATAATGTCTACTATCTTCTCCAAATTAAAAGTCCATCATCAATATTTTATTCCTGTAACACTAATCAACAGTTCTTCGTTGTACCCAAGACAAAGAGAACTTTCATCACCTATTTTTACCTGTATCACAAAGCTCATGATTATACCGATTCACAGTTTATGTTTATAATTATGCCACAAAATTTATTTTTGCACTACGGCCAAAGACATACAACTTTAAAAATCAATAATCAACAGTCTATTTTTACACTACGGGCCAAAGATGACTTTCACCACATCATTCATCTATAACATTAGAGGTCATGATTATACAATACACAATTCCTAATCATAATCATACCCATCAATAGTCCATATATGCACTACGGGCCAAAGATGACTTTCACCATAATATAAGCATGAGGATAATGACAATGATATATATAATGAATGGACAGAAATAATCAAAATAATAAGATATATAAAATAAATCTTAGTGATTTTCAACTTAATTATCCAAAGTCCAAATTGTCAACATGATATCCAGAAAATCGATTAGAATTCTTGATAGAATATAAATGTTCAAGTAATGTACAGTTCCTGACTCAAAAATAATAACTTAAGACTGAATAAAAAGATCCAGATCAAGATATTAGATGAAGCACAAACTATTGAGTATATTCTAATCATTTCAAGGCTTTTCACCATTTAATGATAAGCTGAAGAAATGAATAATAATATATTACCATAATATGGAGTATGAAAGAAAATGACATCCCTTTACCATAAAAATGAGACCCCATTACCTTAGCATGTGATTTGATTCTGCTTTCTGTGAAATTGATCAACTTAAACAATGCTTGCATTCCTTATCTACACTTAGAGTAACCTTACACTCAACAAAAATACTCACAATATTATACTCACAATATTATAGTAAAAGAATTTTATATTTTTAGTGTAGTGATATTGTGTGTTTAGTTGCTCAACCTAGCAACCAATTTATACTGAAAATTGAGGAAACAATTAGCACACATGCTTTTAAAAAATAATCAAATGAGTTGCATAAAATAATGGTAGTAGAATTTATGGTCCCACATAGAAAATTAAACTCACTTGTACACGTTTTAACAAAATTTGTTCAATAATAGAGTTGTGGTCCATATTACTTTAGGAAAAGTAAAGTGTCGACAAGTCCTGTCAAACTTACTTTTATAAAAAAAAAAATTGAACAAATGTAAGACCCCAAATTATTAATAAATAAAATTTAATTTTCTCTATTTATTATTCTGAAATAGTAAGGGTTGATTTGATTAATGTGGTTAGTTATGGGTAAAATGCGCAAATATTTCAAATAAGCAAGTGGTCCTAAAATATTCATTGTTGTCGGGGAGTATTTGTTTGGTCGTGGAATATTCTTGTTGTCGGGAAATATTCGTACAACGGCGCAGCCTTGTGTGGGCCCCATAACAGAAAGTGATTGGATGAAGAAAACGACAAAAATAAGTTATTTATAAATAACGGCATAGTTGTTACCGTTAATACTGTTGGAATACCCGGTGGTTAAAACACAGTAATACGCGTTGTTGCACAGTAGCACACGGTATTGCACCAATTATTGATTCTTACGTAAGAAGGCACTACTCAATAATTGTTACAGTAATTACTGTTCAATATTGTATTTTATTGATTCAATAATTGCTGTGTTGATATTTTATATTACTGTTGTTTTAATAATTGTCACTACACAGTATTTTCTATTATCGGAGCAATAATTCATATTATCTGAATAATATTATTAGATAACATTATTGGCAATGTCTAGAAAGTTCTGTCTAAGGAGAGGTTTGGTCATCTAATTGCGCGCCAGTAAGGAGATATCCTTATTGGAAAGCCCCATCTTTCCTGGGAACGGCCTGGTTGCCAATACTGTGGTTCTGTAATATTATTTATGTATAATTAATTATTGATTTATATGATGAGGAAAATATTGATTTTATGTGGATATAGATGGAGAAAATTTTTAATGTGACAATTGTTGAAAATTAATATTTTATCTTTTTCTGATAAAATAATTCATTTAAATATATTATTTTAATAATATATTGATGGTGATATTTTATAATGAATGTGGGATATATGAGTATATGAGGAGGAAGAGTATTTTTGTGGCATTAAATGATTAACACATGTTTTGTGTGTTGGTGGACACAATTCTTGACCGAAAAATTATTATTGACTGTAAAATCGTCCGTTTGTGGATTTCGGTCAATTTCTGTTTGAAATTTGGAAACATTTTCTTCTGCAAAGTTGTAGAGAATTGAATTTCCTATAAAAACTCGCGAGATTCGAATTTTCTGATCAAAGAGCTATTTATTGTGAATTATTGAAGTTCCGAAGTTCCAAAATAATTGGTTTTTGAAAGTTTTAATTATTCTTATTTACAAAATCGTTTTTTTTTTGCTTGGTGGGCTGCATTAAACATGTGCAATGAGCTGAAATCAGATTTCAAGAGGTGGGCTTGACAATTTTGTAAATATAAATATTATTATATTCAATTTTCTGCTTTGGTGTTCTAAGCATTTTCCTATAAATAGGGTGCTTAGGTTAGAATTGAAAATCACACCAGAAACACAAGTTTTTCTCTCTTTCTCTATCTATATTAGTGAGCGTATTCTTGTGAGTATTTGATACTTTGAGTGTTGCTATACGGTGCAAGTTTCCTTCAGCACTATATCTAGTATTCCAGTCAGAAGTACCGTCTTTCTGAGGTAAGGGATGTTATTTCTTCTTAAATGATATTATTTTCTTCAATATCATTATGCCGAAGTATTGATCTGAACTTTTTATCAAATTTAGAACTTTTCATGTCGGGGTTACTATTCACGAGTTACTATTCACGAGTTACTATTCACCGAAAAATTAAATTTTCTTCTTTTCGTCCAAAATATTTATTCTGGATACTAGCTTTGATTGTATCCATGTTTTGATCATTCTTGAATTTTACTCCACTATGATTATTTATGAGGTATTTTTGGACATGGAATAGTTGAAATACGAATCCTTAATATTTATTATTTTGTTTCACTGGATTCGTTTCCTTTAAAATATTTTTCATCATCATCAGTCCTAAATGATGATATAATTGAATATCTTTGGCCTGTAGTGCAAAGATGAATGATTTCTGACGAATATCTTTGGCCCGTAGTGTAAAGATGAACAGGTGTTAAGGTGAACATGACCAACTGATGAATATCTTTGGCCTGTAGTGCAAAGATGACTATCTGATTCAAGATATTTATTGATTGATGTTACATGGATAAAATATTGATGATGGACTTTTAAATTCATAGATAATCGTAGATTTCATTCTCTACGTAACTCTTCTATGAATTATTATTTTCCGCTGCGAATATTGATTTAAAACTTGTTGTCTATTGTATTCTATTAAATTTTTCCCTGTTGAAGACTAACGATAATTTGTTGTATATTATCTTAGTCATAATATTCTTTACTGGGCTAGTTGAGCTCACCCTTTTCCTTGTTGTTCCATTTTCTTCTCAGGAGGCGAGAATGTAGCGAGTACTAGTCGGGGTGTGGAATGATGGTTCAAGACAGTTGTTTTAGTAGTCATCACTATTTTGTAAAATAGTGTATCAATAAGTATAATGAGGACTTAATTGAATATGAATACTGTCTAGATGACAATATTTGTATTTAAACTCACAGTTTATGTTTTGTCGTATTTTGCACAACAATTGTAATAATAAAGTTGTAGTTATTTTCTGTACTATGTATTTGGCGACTCAGAATGGGTTGGATGGATTGGACCTATTTTGGGGGCGTCACAGTTGGTATCAGAGCTTAGGGATATGATCTCTGGCGGAGATCGGGGAATAGAACTAGGAGGGGTGAGACGAGTAAATCCTTTGCTAGTGTGTCCTACCTAAGCTTATTTGTTGGTCGATCATAATATAGGGATATTATGTGATATGTTAATTTGTTAAATTAACCCTTGTTTTATGGCAGTATTTGAGAATGTCGACTGAGAATGTTAATAGTGGAGTAAATGAGACGGTGGAGATGCCTATACTCACCAACGAGAAAAACGTGCAACAGGCTGGCATTGTTCTTCCCGTGAACAACACCACTGAGCAGACGATGAACGATGAGATGTTTAGAAGCTTTTTGCGATTCATGCAAAATCAGACGAGGGAGACTCGTGTACAGAATACGGGTGGAAATGATAGCAATGCGCGGCTTGTCACAACCAAGCAGTTCAAAGAGTTGGGACCACCCGAATTTAAGGGAAAGCCGGATCCGATCATGGCAGGAAACGTGGGTCAAGCAAATTACCAAGATATTCGATGTCTTGGGATGCACGGAGGAACAGAAGGTTCCATTCGCTACCTTTATGTTCCGTGGCGAGGCAGATTACTGGTGGGAGTATGTGAAACGTACCCATCCAGCCGCACTTAGCATGTCTTGGGAGACATTTCAGAAACTGTTCAATGACAAATACTTTCCTGAAAGTGTTCGTCATATGAAGGAGGTAGAGTTTATTAGATTAGAACAGAACAACATGACGGTGTCCCAGTACGAGGCGAAGTTTGCAGAGTTGTCCAGGTTTGCACCTCATTTGGTGGAGAATGAGGAACGTATGACGCGGATGTTTCTGAGAGGTTTGAAACCTGGCATACGTCAATATCTCATTTCTCATAAATTTTCTCTCTATTCAGATGTTGTCAACAGGGCTCAATTATTAGAGCGAGATAACGAGTATGGTCAATCGAGGGACCACAACCAGGATCATACCGGTGACAGCAGTCATCAGAACAATGATAACCAGCGAAGAAAGAAGAATACGGACAAGAACGCCAACCACTCTAGTGGTAATCGTGGCCATGAATATAGAAGAAGCGAGTCGGGAGGAGATTTTAAAAAGAGGAGATTCAACAATGATAATACGAAGACGTCAGCACCAGCAGCAACTGGTTCCAAGGGAGGAGAACGACCACCGATTATATGCTACAAGTGCGGAAAAGAAGGACATATCAGCCCAAACTGTCCACAACAGTTTAAGGTATGTTATTACTGTGGAAAGGAAGGACATATCGCTCGAGATTGCACTGTAGCGAAACCAAGTCCAGCGGGGATGGTGACTCAAAAAGCTGTCCCAAAAAAGTCAAAGTCAACGGTTCCTGGAAGAGCGTTTTTCGTGACTGGTCAGAATGCGAAGAACCCGAACGAAGTTAGCACAGGTTAGTTAATTATAAATTTTTGCGAAGTCTATACCTTATTAGATACCGGTTCTACCCATTCATTTATTTCTCCTGCTTATACTCAACGTTTAAAATTGACTCCGGAGAAAATTAGACTTTGACTTATCTGTTGAAACTCCGTTAGGAGAAATTTTCATCACATCCACTGTTTATAAATCTTGTTTGATCCAAGTTGGCACCATCACATTACCTGTTGATCTTATCTCTTTAAAGATACTTGCTTTTGATGTGATTTTAGGGATCGATTGGTTAACTACTCATCATGCCAAAATTGATTGTTTTCGTAAGGTTGTTAGTTTTCATATTCCTAAGCAACCTGTTATTCGAATTCAAGCAACCAAACCATTGAAGTCAAACTCTTTCATATCAAGCCATAAAGTCATTCGTTTATTAAAAAACGGATGTCAAGCTTTCTTAGCCATGTCATGGACTTGAACAAAAATACGTCAGATTTGAATGATATTTCTATTGTTAGTAAATCCCTGACGTATTTCCTGAAGAATTTCTTGGCCTATGCGTGATATTGAATTTTGTATCACTTTGAATCTGGTACAAAACTCACTTCTAAAATCTCATATCGAATGACTCCTATTGAAATTCAGGAGTTAAAAACCTAACTGTAGAAGTTTGTACCCGAGCCTCTATCTGGTGACTTCCTTTGTGGAATGCACTGAAGCCAGACTCTCCGTAGGGGACGCCATATTCGTGCGGTAGTAAACTGATAGGTGTCATTGTGACGTGCTATCCAAGATTGGGATATGAGTCACAGTTGAGAGCAAACCTAAGTCAGTAATCGAAATACATAGCTTTCTGGGTTTAGCTGGTTATTATCGGAGATTCGTAGAAGGGTTTTCTCGAATCGCTACCTCGTTAACTCAGCTGACTTGGAAGGATATCAAATTCGTATGGAGCGAAGAATGCGAGAAGAGTTTCCAAGAGCTTAAGAGGAGACTCATTTCGGCACCTGTTCTGACAATACCATCTGGTTCGGATGGATTTGTTATCTACAGCGATGCTTCAGGCAAAGGGTTAGGATGTGTTCTCATGCAACGTGGGAAAGTCATAGCCTATGCCTCGCGACAACTTAAAGAATATGAGAGGAATTATCCTACTCATGATCTAGAGTTGGCAGCAGTCGTTTTCGCGCTAAAGATCTGGAGGCACTATCTATATGGGGAGAAGGTGGAGATATATTCAGACCATAAAAGCCTCAAATATTTCTTCACTCAAAAAGAACTCAACATGCGGCAACAACGTTGGCTCGAGCTGTTGAAAGATTACGACCACACTATTCAATACCATCCTGAAAAAGAAAACATGGTAGCTGACGCGTTGAGTAGCAGATCATATGCAGGAACGAGTGCGATGATGTCAAGTATACGCGTAGAACTAACTTTAATCGATAAAGTTAAAGTTGCTCAAGCTACAGACCCGGAGCTGATGCGTATGAAGAAGAAAGTTCAAGAAGGTGCTATTCTAGAAGCAAGAATCGATGAAGAAGGAATACTTCGAGTCCACTCCAGACTTTGTGTTCCTAACGATTCTGATTTGAAGTACAAGATCATGATGGAGGCACACAATACACCATTTGCAATCCATCCTGGAAGTACTAAAATGTATCGTGATCTTCGACATACATTTTGGTGGAACAATATGAAGAGAGAGATTGCAAAGTTTATCTCGAGGTGTTTAACTTGTCAACGTGTAAAGGCGGAGCATCAAGTACCAAAGGGTCCATTACAACCACTTGAGATTCCAAAATGGAAGTGGGAACACATTACCATGGATTTCGTTACGGGTCTTCCCACGGTTTCTCAAGGCATAAATGCTATTTGGGTTATAGTTGATAGATTAACCAAGTCTGCTCATTTCTTTCCGATACGGGAGACTTATTCCCTTGAACGTCTTTCTAGTATGTACGTGAATGAGATTGTGAGGTTGCATGGCATGCCAGTATCCATAGTTTCGGATCGTGACCCAAGATTCACTTCAAGATTTTGGGTTAGCTTGCAAAAAGCTATGGGCACGGATTTACGATTCAGTTCGACATACCATCCTCAAACGGACGGACAATCAGAGAGGACTATTCAAACTCTTAAAGATCTATTAAGACTTTGTGTCCTAGATCTCAAAGGGAGTTGGGATAAGTACCTACCATTGGTGGAATTCTCCTACAATAACAGTTATCAGGCAAGTATAGGTGTGGCTCCCTTTGAAGCATTGTATGGACGAAAGTGTCGCTCTCCAGTATGTTGGGATGAGGTGGGAGAAGCAACGTTGTTGGGACCAGAGTTGGTACGAATGACTACAAAGAAGATCCAAACGATTCGACAACGTATACAAACGGCACAGGATCGACAAAAGAGTTATGTGGATCTTCATCGAAAGGACGTGGAATTTGACATTGGGGATCATGTATTATTACGTGTAGCTCCATGGAAAGGAGTTACAAGATTTGGGAAGAGAGGAAAACTCAATCCACGATTTATTGGTCCATTTCAGATTCTTGACCGAGTTGGAAATGTGGCCTATAGGCTCGCGTTACCTCCAAGTATGTCTCGTGTTCATAATATTTTTCATATATCTGTGCTTCGTAAATATGTGAAAGACCCGAACCACGTTATTGAGTTAGAACCGGACGAGATAGCCGAAGACTTAACGTACGAGGAGGTACCTGTCAAGATTCTGGATATGAAGGAGCATGTCCTACGCACGAAGGTCATACCACAAGTTAAAGTTTTGTGGAGAAACCATGCTATTGAGGAAATGACCTGGGAGTTGGAAACGGAAATGAAAGCGAGGTATCCTCATCTTTTCGAAACACCAGGTACGTATGTCAATTTCGAGGACGAAATTTCATAAGGAGGGGAGGTTGTAAGACCCCAAATTATTAATAAATGAAATTTAATTTCCTCTATTTATTATTCTGAAATAGTAAGGGTTGATTTGATTAATGTGGTTAGTTATGGATAAAATGCGCAAATATTTCAAATAAGCAAGTGGTCCTAAAATATTCATTGTTGTCGGGGAATATTTGTTTGGTCGTGGAATATTCTTGTTGTCGGGGAATATTCGTACGACGGCGCAGCCTTGTGTGGGCCCCATAACAGAAAGTGATTGGATGAAGAAAACGACAAAAATAAGTTATTTATAAATAACGGCATAGTTGTTACCGTTAATACTGTTGGAATACCCGGTGGTTAAAACACAGTAATACGCGTTGTTGCACAGTAGCACACGGTATTGCACCAATTATTGATTCTTACGTAAGAAGGCACTACTCAATAATTGTTACAGTAATTACTGTTCAATATTATATTTTATTGATTCAATAATTGCTGCGTTGATATTTTATATTACTGTTGTTTTAATAATTGTCACTACACAGTATTTTCTATTATCGGAGCAATAATTCATATTATCTGAATAATATTATTAGATAACATTATTGGCAATGTCTAGAAAGTTCTGTCTAAGGAGAGGTTTGGTCATCTAATTGCGCGCCAGTAAGGAGATATCCTTATTGGAAAGCCCCATCTTTCCTGGGAACGGCCTGGTTGCCAATACTGTGGTTCTGTAATATTATTTATGTATAATTAATTATTGATTTATATGATGAGGAAAATATTGATTTTATGTGGATATAGATGGAGAAAATTTTTAATGTGACAATTGTTGAAAATTAATATTTTATCTTTTTCTGATAAAATAATTCATTTAAATATATTATTTTAATAATATATTGATGGTGATATTTTATAATGAATGTGGGATATATGAGTATATGAGGAGGAAGAGTATTTTTGTGGCATTAAATGATTAACACATGTTTTGTGTGTTGGTGGACACAATTCTTGACCGAAAAATTATTATTGACTGTAAAATCGTCCGTTTGTGAATTTCGGTCAATTTCTGTTTGAAATTTGGAAACATTTTCTTCTGCAAAGTTGTAGAGAATTGAATTTCCTATAAAAACTCGCGAGATTCGAATTTTCTGATCAAAGAGCTATTTATTGTGAATTATTGAAGTTCCGAAGTTCCAAAATAATTGGTTTTTGAAAGTTTTAATTATTCTTATTTACAAAATCGTTTTTTTTTTGCTTGGTGGGCTGCATTAAACATGTGCAATGAGCTGAAATCAGATTTTAAGAGGTGGGCTTGACAATTTTGTAAATATAAATATTATTATATTCAATTTTCTGCTTTGGTGTTCTAAGCATTTTCCTATAAATATGGTGCTTAGGTTAGAATTGAAAATCACACCAGAAACACAAGTTTTTCTCTCTTTCTCTATCTATATTAGTGAGCGTATTCTTGTGAGTATTTGATACTTTGAGTGTTGCTATACGGTGCAAGTTTCCTTCAGCACTATATCTAGTATTCCAGTCAGAAGTACCGTCTTTCTGAGGTAAGGGATGTTATTTCTTCTTAAATGATATTATTTTCTTCAATATCATTATGCCGAAGTATTGATCTGAATTTTTTATCAAATTTGGAACTTTTCATGTCGGGGTTACTATTCACGAGTTACTATTCACCGAAAATTGAAATTTTCTTCTTTTCGTCCAAAATATCTATTCTGGATACTAGCTTTGATTGTATCCATGTTTTGATCATTCTTAAATTTTACTCCACTATGATTATTTATGAGGTATTTTTGGACATGGAATAGTTGAAATACGAATCCTTAATATTTATTATTTTGTTTCACTAGATTCGTTTCCTTTAAAATATTTTTCATCATCCTCAATCCTAAATGATGATATAATTGAATATCTTTGGCCTGTAGTGCAAAGATGAATGATTTCTGACGAATATCTTTGGCCCGTAGTGCAAAGATGAACAGGTGTTGAGGTGAACATGACCAACTGATGAATATCTTTGGCCTGTAGTGCAAAGATGACTATCTGATTCAAGATATTTATTGATTGATGTTACAGGGATAAAATGTTGATGATGGACTTTTAAATTCATAGATAATCGTAGATTTCATTCTCTACGTAACTCTTCTATGAATTATTATTTTCCGCTGCGAATATTGATTTAAAACTTGTTGTCTATTGTATTCTATTAAATTTTTCCCTGTTGAAGACTAACGATAATTTGTTGTATATTATCTTAGTCATAATATTCTTTACTGGGCTAGTTGAGCTCACCCTTTTCCATGTTGTTCCATTTTCTTCTCAGGAGGCGAGAATGTAGCGAGTACTAGTCGGGGTGTGGAATGATGGTTCAAGACAGTTGTTTTAGTAGTCCTCACTATTTTGTAAAATAGTGTATCAATAAGTGTAATGAGGACTTATTGAGTATGAATACTGTCTAGATGACAATATTTGTATTTAAACTCACAGTTTATGTGTTGTCGTATTTTGCACAACAATTGTAATAATAAAGTTGTAGTTATTTTCTGTACCATGTATTTGGCGACTCAGAATGGGTTGGATGGATTGGACCTATTTTGGGGGCGTCACAACAAACATCTCCATATCATACTTATCTTTAATCAACACCTTTTATTTAACAATTATTTATACATTTTTAATCTTTCAACAATTATTCACAATTATTAACATAGACTCACAATACTTCCAACTGATATAATTATATCATATCAAATAATATGAGTTACTATGCAAAAACTACTGTAACAATTATTGAATAAAAGACTGAGTGACTTCTTACGTAAGAATCAATAATATGAATCACTGTGCAATACCGTGTACTACTGTGGAATCACGCGTATTACTGTATTTTTATGATCGGGTATTTCAACAGTTTAACGGTAAAAACTTTGTCGTTATTTTTTTTTATAAAAAAGTTATTTCTGTCGCTTTCTATATCCGACAATTTTCTATAATTATTTATATTTATAAAAACTATCATTTAATAGGTTCAAAATAGAAATACTAACTCCACATAATTTTATATCTTTTAAACATCATCAATATTATTCTTATATTATTATAATATTTTCAGCAAATTTCATAATTTTCAACCATTCATAGAATTTTCTATGAATTTCCTCTATGTTTAAACTAATTATAAATAATTTAAAAATACAATAATTACTTCTGCTTTTCAATAATTCATCAAAAATTTACAATAAATCTAAGATGATATTATAAGAATTCTATAAAAATATTTCAGCCCAAATAATTTTTCTGATAATTTAATAATAAATTTTAATATTCAGAAACTAAAATAATTATAACAATTAGCCCTTTTATCAAAAAAATACGGATCTTATGTCATTTCCGTGTGAAATTTATTTTTTTACAACTTTGTAGAAGAAAGTTTTTCCAAATTCCGCATCTAACATAGAGAAATAGTCTTACCCAAAAATTCTGCTACAAAAATTATGAATCAGTCACCTCTTAAAATTCATAACAAATCATACGTTAATCTTTAACGGTTCAAAATTTGTGGACATACACTCAACTTATATATGTATAACATATCCAAAAATTACCACGATCCAACGGTCGAATAAAATTTATAACTCACGCAATAGAGCTTAACAACACTGATTTTTCGGACTATGAGTCCTTCAGACCAGTTTTATTCAAACAGTCGCCACAAAAAATTCACAAGAAATTTTTGGGTGATTTCAATTTTTGCGTTTAGCTTACTTCCAGGGTTTTTTTTTTGATATATGACTCATCTCATAACTCATTATACATACAGAGTTATGGATTTTACAAAATCAAGTAGCAAACTAATTTTTCTGAAAATATCCAGATTTCCTTTTTCATTTGATTTCTAGATTTCTCTCATTTGATTCATGTTTATGCAAGTTTAAATCATCCAATACATACATAAATATGTACTCTTTACATAAAATCTATAAAAACTTAAATCTAAGAATAAATCAAATATTTTTAAACATACTTTTTCTTAATTTCTTCTTCATTTACTCTTTCTCCTTCTTCTCTTTTTCTCTATCTTTCCTCTCTTCCTTCTCTTCCCTCCCTCTCTTTTATTTTGCTGAAAATTTTAGGCTACGGGAGGGAGTATGAGAATGGGAATCATCATTTCTTTCTTTCTTTATCTCTTTTCTTCCTTCTTTTTCTTTCTTTTCTTCCTCCTTCCCCACATGTTCCCCCCAATAATTCCCACTTCCTCCCTCTCTTCTCTAATTAGATTCTTAGCCGCCCCCCAGTGGCCCACCATTTTATAAATTTATTTTTTCCTCTTTTATTTACTCATTTATCCCATTAATTGCTCATTTGACCAGTTAACATTTTAAAATTTTAGAATAATAATCATAAATTAAATTGGACTTTTATTTCATAAAAGTCGGGATCTTACATGACAGTAATTCCATGTCTTATATTTAATTGGAACATTGTATGGTGGAAGGATTGAATTGTAAGGTAACTATTTACTCAAAGATTCTTTTATGATTAATGTTGAAATCTATATTATCTAGAAAGTCGTTGATTGCTAAGGATGCTTATCCTTATTGTAGAATAAATGTTATTTATTTAAATAAATTAATAGTTTAATTTATTTATTTAAATAAGATTAGAATTGTTCTAATTAATTTATTCACAACCAGTTTAATATGGAGAACCTAAAGGGTCACACTGCAAAAAGGAAGAATAATTATTTAAGAAGTTAATGGCGTAATAGTAATAATAAGTTAAGTGTATTTAATTTAATCTACGATGATAGAATAAATTAAATAGCTTAATATTTATTATTTAATATTTTGGAAATATTAAAAATAAATTAATAAAAGGAGTCTTATTATTATTATTACCATTATTATTATTTTAATTCCTAAAGAAGTTTGGGAATTAATTTAATATTTGTACTCTCCAACATTCCTAATTAGATTAGGAGGCTAATTAATTAAATGAGTTTAATTAGTTATTCCTAATAGAGATTAGGAAGCCTAATTGATTAAAAGAGCTTTTAATTAAATAAATAAAACCATATTCCTAATAAGGTTAGGAGGGTTGACTAATATTTATATAAGAAGAGTCTTATGTTAGATATCAAATAACGTGTTTTTCCAATTATTGAGTACATAGATTTTTATAGAGATATAAACTAGGGTTTAGCCTTTTAATTAGCTATATACCCTTCTTCTTATTCCTTGGTGGATCACCTTTAGAGGCCAAACGCTTGGGTGGCTAACGTTGATCAAAAGAAGGAATCAATCCCGAGTATTCAAGGAGAGCACGAAGGAGACTAGAAGTTGAACTTGTACATGAGTAAGCTCGAATCTTCAAGGGTATGATTCTTATTCTCTATCTTCTTCTGTTAATTGATAATATAGCACAAAGCATGATCATGGGTATGTGTTTGTATAAAATTTTAAATTTCCATTTCTTTGCGCTTCTACCTTATTTATGTGATTTGATTACGTAATTTCGATTTATATAAAACCTTATAGTGGTATCAGAGCCAAAATTTATGCTAATCGTCAATTTTATGATTCCATGTATGAATTGATATGCGATTGGATTAGATTTTCTGGGAAGGAAAGATTTTTTGTTTCTGCGATCGGGCGCAGCTGCACCGCCTCAAGTTCATTCTAGAGCGCAGTTACGCCATTACCCAGATCCAGTTTCTTGGATGAACAGCGCAGCTGCGCTGTGACCTAGTTCATTCTGGGCGGGGCTGCGCCGTTACCTGGAAATCAGTTTCTGCCTTTGAAGCACAACTGCGCCGCGACCCAGTTCATTCTGGGCGCAGCTAGGGGTGCTAAAAAAATTCATTTTTTTTGGTTTTTTGTCGAACCGGTTGGTACCGAAACCGACGGTACCAATTTTTTTCGGTATCAATTTTTTCGGTACCGATTTTTTTATTTTTTAATACTTTTCGGTACCGATAGCGGTACTTAACTTTTTTTATTCGGTAAAAAACTGAAATACCGAAAAATTGAATTTAATAATATAATAGTTAATACTTTAAGTACTTTATTAGTTTATTTACTCAGTTACTCTCTATGACTTTGTCTCTCTCTTTTTATTCTACAGACTTCACTTCACTAGTTCACTGTACAGACTTCTTCTGTTCTTCACTCTTCTGCTTCTGCACTCCGTTCTTCACTTCTTCACCCTACCGACCTGCCCTCTCTCAATCTCAAATCTAAGCATCTCTGAGCCTCTGACCCTGAGCAGTGACCACAGAGCCAACACGCCTCCGACTAGTCGCCGACGGTAAGTCGTGAGATACTGAGATCAATACAGATCATATACACTATACTGCACCCAGATCTGATTTCTGCACCCATATCCGAGATCTGTACACAACTACAGTCTACACATCATTTTCAACATGTTTGAGATGGGGTTAAATCCTCCCAAATTCCTTTTCTCGGAATTTTTAATTCCATAAAAGATGGACTAAACTAATTAGCAATCTATGTCTATCAATGTTTTTAATTCCTTTTTTTAGAGTTTTTTTTTGTTGTTTCGCCTGCACATGGTCCTAACTTGTAGATAAATGTACATGCTTTCTTATTTCTTGTTTTTTAAGAAAAGTATTTTTAATAATATTTTTTTTCGAAAAACTGCCTCTCCTTAATTTCCAAAGTGAGTACGGATGAAAATAGAGCTCAAGAAATTTATAATTTTCTTATTTGATGTCTAAAATCAGTTTTACTTGTATGATTTTGAACTGATTGGGTACAAAAACATATCAGAGCAAATTATGGGATATCATTTCAAGGTATAATTTCGATATTTTTTCCCTTTTGTATGGAACCTTCTATGTTTTAAAATGGTTCCAACTTTTTTTTGGTGGATTTATATTTAGGAAGGTTGTAGGGACCAAAATTAAATCAAATCCAAAAGTTTCCTTTATATTGCAGGACAAGTGTTGTAGGTTATTATTCTACATGATATTGAAAATAAATTTATCTGTTATTATGTGGTGGGCATAAATCTTTATGAGAAAAGCATGGTATTGCACCTACATAACTAAAACCATAGTTTGTAAGGAAGGCCAGTTGCTTGTGTTTTCCCAAAACCTGAGTAGAGTGTCAAGAATGGTGACTTGACAAGACATGCAACATTTAACAAGACATGTCAACATTTAAATTGTTGAAAGTAGTTTATTATTTTGCCTTTTCTGGATGTTCTTTGACGTACTTAACTATTTGTTAATATAATCTTTTGTTATCATAGTTCATTATTTTGTGAAAAAAGTAAGGCTCATTGTTTTGAGCATGTGTAGGTTATAATGGCCAAGGAGCAGTCTGAGGCACCCATCAACGTGGAATCGAATGCTGAAAATCCAATTCGTATTGATGAAGAGGAGTTGAATGAAGGTGAAATTGAGCAACTTGATGCCGGTAAGACTCGTGCTAAAATTTGGGCTCATTATACAAGATTTAAGAAAAATTAATGATCAAATTAAAGCTAAATGCAAATATTGTGGAGCTATTTTAAGTGTTGATCCAAAAAATAATGGGACTAGTGGTCTAAATGCTCATAATAGGAGATGTAAAATTTACCCCCCAAATGTGGAGTTAAGAAATCAAGCAATCTTAAACTTTAAATCTACAAGTGCTAATAATGATGATGAGACCATGGAAGGGGAGTCAACAAATAATTGTCTTTGAAAGTTTGATGTGGATCTAACTCAGGCTGCTTTAGCATATATGATTCTAGTTGATGAATTTCTTTTTAAATTTATCAAAAATGAGGGATTTCGACATTTTGTGTCCATTGCATGTCCTAGGTTCAATGTTCCTTCACGTCACACAATTACAAGAGATTGTTTTAAAATATATATGGAAGAGAAAAAGAAGTTAAAATCTATTTTTAACTCATCTTCTCAAAGGATATGTATTACAACTGACACATGGACTTCAATGCATAGACTTAATTATATGGTTGTGACAGCACATTACATTGATGAGAAATGGAGATTGAGAAAAAAAAAATATAAACTTTGTTCCAATTTTGAGTCACAAGGGTGAGGCCATTGGAATGGCAATTGAGAATTATTTGATAGAATGAGGAATTAAGAGAGTTTTTATTATAACGGTTGATAATGCCAGTTCAAATGATGTTGCGATATCTTATTTAAAAAATCAATTGCAAGTATGGGGACATAGTGTTTGTGAGAATAAATTCATTCATGTTCGATAAGTTGCTCATATTTTAAACTTGATCGTAGTTGATGGGTTGAAAGATGTTAATATTTTGGTAGCTCGTGTTCGGGCATTGATTAGGTGGGTAAGGCAATCTCCATCATCTAGGATTAGAAAGTTCAAGGAGTGTGTTGACTTTGAAAAAATTGAAAATAAATCTTCATTAATCCTAGATGTTACTACTAGATGGAACTCCAGTTATTCAATGTTGAATGTTGCTCAACATTTTGAACGTGCTTTTAATAGGCTTGGGAGTAGGGATCCTTTGTTTAAACAAGAAATGATCTCAGGTGAAGGGTGGGCAAGGGTGGAGGATTGGGGTAATGTGAGAAGAATTGTTTTGTTTTTGAAACACTTCTATGAATTAACAGTTAGAATCTCCGGCACATTATATGTTACATCTAATGGATTTGTTCAGGTTAAATGTTTTTTCAGTCACTGTACTATATGTCAACTTATAGATGGATAACTGAACTTTTTTTTCTTACAGTCAACTCACTGTATTCGATTTTACTAACACAAAAATAAAAAAACCGTTAAAAGCCTTGACTTTAACGGAAAAAGACAGCTAAGCAGCTGACTTGTCCGTTAAAAAGTTGATGTGGCGCCGTTGTGTGACGTGGCAGTGATTATATGGATTTTTAGAAAAAATTTTATGAAAAAAATGAAAAAAATATTTTAAAGTATAATATAAATTTAAAAAGTGTGACAAAAAACAAGAAAATAAATAAATAAATATATTTAATTATTTTTGTAATTAATATCAAATAAAATTTTATTTATAATTAAGCCATTTATAAAATATAAAATCCAAAAATATGCTAATTAAAATTAAGGGGAAATGAAAGAAAACTATAATAAAATCAGAAAATTTAGCAAAAAATACATGGTAGAAATTAAAAAATAAAAAAGAGTTATTTAGCTATTTTTGTAATTAATAGAAAATATTTTTTTATATAATTAATAACAAATATAATTGAGGAAATTATAAAAATTATAAAATTAAAAATATTTTAAAATTAAAAATCAAAAAAACCAAACTTGAGAGAGAGAGAGAGAGCAGTTATCGGAGAGAGAAAACTCAAGTTTGGTTTTTTTTTTTACATAAAAATAATTATATCTTAAATTTGATTAAATTAAATTATAAAATTTAATTAATTACTTTTACTATGAACAGTAATTAATTTTAATAATTTCTTAAATAATTTTAAATGAATAGTAAATTTCATAATAAAATTAATTACTGTTCATAATTTACTGTTCATTTAAGAAATTATTTAAAATTATTTACTGTTCATTTAAGAAATTTAAGAAATTTACTGTTCATTTAAAATTATTTAAGAAATTATTAAATTTAATTACTGTTCATAGTAAACGTAATTAATTAAATTTTATAATTTAATCAAATTTAAGAAATAATCATTTTTATTAAAAAAAAACAAACTTGAGTTTTCTCTCTCCGATAACTGCTCTCTCTCTCTCAAGTTTGTTTTTTTTGATTTTTAATTTTAAAGTATTTTTAATTTTATAAATTTTATAATTTCGTCAATTATATTTGTTATTAATTATATAAAAAAACATTTTCTATTAATTACAAAAATAACTAAATAGCTCTTTTTATTTTTTAATTTCTACCATGTTTTTTTTGCTAAATTTTCTGATTTGATTATAGTTTTCTTTCATTTTCCCCTAAATATATTTCACATTCCCCTTAATTTTAATTATCATATTTTTGGATTTTATATTTTATAAGTGGCTTAATTATAAATAAAATTTTATTTGATATTAAGTACAAAAATAATTAAATATATATTTATTTATTTTCTTATTTTTTGGCACACTTTTTAAATTTATATTATACTTTAAAATATTTTTTTCATTTTCTTCATAGAAATTTTTTTACAAATTCACATAATCACTGCCACATCACACAACGGCGCCACATCAGCTTTCTAACGGACAAGTCAGCCGGCTTAGCTGTCTTTTGTCGTTAAAGTCAAAGCTTTTAACGGTTTTTTTAACTTTGTGTTAGTAAAATCGAGTATAGTGAGTTGACTGTAAGAAAAAAAAGTTCAGTTATTCATCTGTAAGTTGATATAAAGTACAGTGACTGAAAAAATATTTAACCCGAATTTGTTCATGAGTTTGTGGAAGTTGATGGTCTTTTGAAAGAAATGGAAGATGATGATGATTATCAAATGAGAGAAGTGGGTATGAGGATGAGATCAAAGTTAATGAAATATTGGGGGGATGTTGATAAAATGAACAACATTGTCGTGGTTCATGATCCAAGACACAAATTCACTTTCGTTGAGTTTGTATTTAATCACATGTATGGTAAAGAAAGTGATTTGGCAATCAAAATGACTAGAGGGGCTAAAGATGTATTATTTGAGTTCAATTATTATAATCTCAATCATTTATCATCCCAAGGTCATCCATCTCAAACTCCAAGTGTGAGTGGACGCTTAACTCAAAGTGGTGGCCCATCATTAGTAGAAAATATGTCAAAAAAAAAAAAGAAAAATTGACAGGTTGTTTGAACAACATGTTGAGGATGCTCAAGGTGGGGAAGTTCAAACTGAGTTAGAAATGTATTTAAAGGATCGAGTTGAAAGAAAAGATGAAAACTTTAACCTTTTAGCTTGGTGGAGATACAACACTCATGAATTTCCTGTTCTTTCATTAATGGTTAGAGATGTCTTAGTGATTCCCATTTCTACCGTGGCTTCCGAATCGTCATTTAGCATAGGAGGACACATCCTTGATTCCTTTAGGAGCTCTTTAACTCCTAGGATGGTGTAAGGAATTATTTCTGCTCAAGGTTGGCATTGTAACACATTGTATTGTTTATATATATATATATATATATATATATATATATATATATATTATTGTAGTTTAAATTATTCTTAATAAATTATGATTTGCTCACATTTGTCTTTTAAAAATTACAGAATTTTCAATAGGCGATTTAGATGCATCAATCTTGGATATGCAATATGGTTGATTTGTTGGAGACTGGAGACTTGATAGTTGAGAGAATTGTGCCTTGTGCGTTGTTTGTTTTTAATCTTGGATTAGTTGGATATGTAATATGGTTGATTGAACTTTGTACCTACTGGCTACTGCTTGTTTCAACTTTGATTATGTGATATTTAATTTGGATATGTAATAAGGTTTATTCATGCTTTGGCATTTTTAGTTAATTTGATTTAGTTTTCTTCCCCAGGTGATGGTAATGCATTACTTTATCACAGGGAATTTACTGTTCTGTTTCAGTTGATAAAATCACTTTAGTTGATGTTTTGTCACATGGTTATGTTCATGGAATTTATTGTTCTGTTATGTTTTGTCACATGGTTATGTTCACTGTTCAGGCACAGGGAATTTAGTGTTCTGTTTCACATGCATTACTCTGTTTTGTCACATGGTTATGTTCAGTAGATGTTTTCTGAACTTCCAAGTTCCAACTGATTCTATTTTAAATTCTTAGAAAGTCCATTTCTGGTATTGCAGGAGAGATTTGTTATTAAATGAACAAACATAGTTGAAGTTCCGCATTCATATGGATTTGCATTCCAGTTTTGCATCTGTGAATGTGGAATGTATGCTCGAATACACTTCTGGTAGGAGAAGTCTATCCATCCACCATCAGTTCTTAGTACAAATAGGCACCTGGACTGTCTAAACTGTGGATGCTGACCAACCTTCACCAAGAAAGAACAGATTTTAGAGCTTGTTAGTGGACTAATAATAACTACTACATCCTGATTTAACCTCCTAGAAATGTAGATTCACATAGTACTATTAAGCAGGAATATATTTTAAAACATTGTAATGATGTATCAAAGTCACAAAGTTTATATACTGATCTATATACATAATGTCATGTTAGCCAAGGATTTTACTAGGTTCATCGAGAGAACATCTCATCCAAAGTGAATCAGAGACCAAGAGCCCTTTTTCTCTTGGCGTCAATTATGTTAATAAGGGGCCTAGAGGATACAGTACAGTAATCAAGTATATTACCATGCAGTATAACCAAAAATCGAACCAAAAAAATCGATACCGAATTGGGTTAAATGCTTATTTCGTCATTGTACTATATGTCAACTTACAAGTGAGTCACTCAACCGTTTTTTCTTACAGTCAACTCACTGAACCCTTATTTACTTACAAACTGTTAGAAAAACCGTCAAATCATTTGACTTTTAACGGAATGTACACATAAGCAGCTGACTTGTAAAAAAAAAGCTTATGTGTCATGAATTATCCCACGTGGCATTGATTATGTGGATCTAAAAGGGAAAATTTATGGAGAAAATAAAAAAATTATTTTAAAGTATAATATAAATTAGAAAAGTTAACAAAAAAAAGAAAAAAAATCAAATATATATTTAATTTTTTTTTGTAATTAATACCAAATGATTTTTTATTTAATTCTTTACAAATAATAATATAAATTAGAAAACTTTGCCAAAAAAATAAGAAAATAAATAAACAAAATATATTTAAATATTTTTGTAATGAATATCAAATGAATTTTTGTTTAATTATTTACAAATGTAACAATAAAAATTAGAAAACTAAGCCAAAAAAACAAATAAATAAATGAAAAAGATATTCAATTATTTTGTAATTAATATCAAATGAATTTTTATTTAATTCTTTACAAATATAATAATATAAAATAGAAAACTAAGCCAAAAAAACAAATAAACAAATGAAAAATATATTCAATTATTTTGTAATTAATATCAAATGAATTTTTATTTAATTATTTATAAATATAATAATATAAATTAGAAAAGTTTGCCAAAAAATAAGAAAATAAATGAAATATATATTTAATTATTTTTGTAATTAATATCAAATGATTTTTTGGTTAATTATTTACAAATATAATAATATAAATTAGAAAAGTTAGCCAAAAAAAGAAAATAAATGAAAAATATATTCAATTATTTTGTAATTAATATCAAATAAATTTTTATTAAATTCCTTACAAATATAATAATATAAATTAGAAAAATTTGCCAAAAAAATAAGAAAAAAATGAAATATATATTCAATTTATGAAGAAAATGAAAAAATATTTTAAAATATAATGTAAATTAGAAAAGTTAGCCAAAAACATGGAAAAATATTTTTTTACTTATTTTTGTAATTAATAAAATTTAAAATATTTTAAAATTAAAAATGTTTTCAAAATAATTTTTTTTACATAAATGTTTATATATGTTAGGCAAATAATTATTAAGTATTGAAAACAAATATTATGGTATATTAACAATTATTACTATATTACAATTAAATAAATTAAATACACATCCAGATTATCCAAATTTCTGTATCGCTTTCTCTCTCTAACCTAGCACCATCATCACTATTCATCATCTTCCTCATCATCCAATTTAGTGCAGAAAATCCAGATAATAAAAACACTAGCAATCAACAACCAATAAGGGATGGAATAGAAATATGGGATACTTTTCCTCATTGGCACTAATAAATAAGATCAAAATACAAAAAAATTTTGAACGATTTTCTCAGCAAAATAAATTTTGTTTATATGTTTGGAGATAATTTCGATGAGAAATGCTACGAAGCCATTGATTCCGGCCAGAAACTTTCAATTATGGCCGGATTCTACGGCAAAGGAAGTGAGTCCAGCTATGATTTTGAACGAGTTTTCGTCAATTTCGTCGTAGTTTTGTTGTTTCATTTGATTGACAAGCTTGAGAGCTTGGTCCGGAGTGAGTGAGTTCGACTCGGTGGTGGGGCTTGTTTGGACCGAGTCGGACCAGATCCGGATGAGCCGCTGGAGAGTGTGGTTAGGGACAAATTCCTTGGTCTGAAGGACTTGCATCGTGGCTTGGAATCATGATTTGCAGGGAATCGTGAGTTGCATATCATCCCTCACCATTTTTAACAAAGAGTTTAGAGAGAGAAAATGGGCAGAGGAAATTTCAGAGTTTTAGAGAGAGAGAGATAGGTGGAGGACAGGGAATAGGGGATGGTATTAGAAGAAAGTGAGAAAGAGTCGAACGATGGTTGAAATAATTTTTTAAATTACACATAAGCTTGTTTATGACTAGTCATTTATTTATATTGAAAAAACTAAGCCACATAAGTACGCCACGCCAAAGTTTCGTTTAAAGTCAAATGACTTGACGATTTTTTTAACGGTTTATAATTAAATAAAGGTTCAGTGAGTTAATTATAAAAAAATAGTTGAGTGATTCACTTGTAAGTTGACATATAATACAATGACGAAATAAGCATTTAACCCGTACTAAATTTGTACCGAACTGGTAATTCGGTACCGGTTCCGGTTCTTATTTTTCAGATAATTTCGGATCGGTACCGGTTCAGTTTTTTTACCTATGAGCACCCTTAGGCGCAGCTACACCCTTGGGCAGAATCTGAAAAATTTTTATTTTTCTTCAATCAAAATAAATGGTGTATTTAATTGATAAAATGTTAAAATAAAGGAGTTTATTTTATCTGAAATATGATTTCAGATTGCTAAAAATTGAAAGGGTTTAATTTGGATACTAAAATTTAACAAACTTTTACCCATTAAATTGATATCAATACATATATGGAATGGAATTTTAATTCATGAAATGAATGTTTATTTATTGATATATATGGTGATATGTATGATAATAAATGGGATTGATTATGGACTATTGACCGATGTAATTTGATTTTATTTTGGTTGGATGCATGAATGTATGAGTTTTATTAAATGGCATGGGGTCTGTGTACCTCGTCTTTTCTGATTTTCTTCTTGATGTTAATTTTATCTCCCTCTAATGTGCTTCTCCTTGACTGCTGATCAAGATTTCTATTTAAATTAAATAGTTTATGTAATATGATTAGTTAGAGTTTCTTGAAGAACTGAAGATCAAGGAGCAAGGAACGCTTGAAGACCCGTTTGTAATGGAGCCAGGGTTTAAATGTAATAGTTATATTTAAATTTTAATTATTGCACCCTAGAGTTTGACCTTTTTGGTTCACTTGATGGCTCTAGTGAACTAAACTAGAATAAAAATCCATAATCAATCCCGGTAGAATATAGTATTCTATATGTGCATGCTGATATTATATATATTATATAATATACAAACATGCTTCGCATGTTAAATAATATGACATATTATATATATATATATATATATATATATATATATATATATATATATATATATATATATATATATATATATATATATATATATATGTACATACGCGCTAAACTAGATGAGACAATTAAAAACAAACCCCTCAAAGAATTTAAATTAAGTCTTAAGTGTTTAAAGATATTTAGAATATCGAACGTCGCCTTCTAGCATGATAAAATTAATAGAGTATTAAATATTTAATATGAGTTTGTTGTGTCACCACAAGGCAAGTATTAAATATTTAAGATGTTAATTTATCACATTTGATACTTATAAAGAAAATTAAACAATATTGTTTTGTTGTGTCATCACAAGGACAATATTTTTTTTTGAATATATGAAAGTGCTAGATTGGACTTAACTTAGATAATTTTAGTTCGAATGTGTCACCACTTGATCAAAATAATCTAAGAAGTAAAGAAAAGGATTTACATGATGATGTAATTGACAAGAAGTTGCCTACCTATTTATTCATGTATAGTTTGTTGTGTCACCACAAGACTATATATATTTGAAATGAGATCCTTATTCTCGCTAGAAAAAACTTTAATTAGATTTTGCCGAACAAAATAGATGAGGGTAATATAGTTTGAAAAAAATAGTGGGAGATATCAATATAAAATACGACCTAATTTATTTTGGTAAAATAAATTAAATAAATGAATGTTTGCTAAAAAATGTTGTTTTTCACATGAAAAAATTTGAAAATGTCACTCGCTAATTTCACTACGTAGCATATTGGATGCTAATAAACTGACCGGACCGAATTACATGGATTGGTTAAGGAATCTGAGAATAGTTCTCACTGCTGAAAAGATTTCTTATATCCTAAATTCGCATGTCCTTGCAAAAGTTACAAAAACAACCTTTGAGGAAGAGATTGCTACTTTTAAGAAGTGGCATGATGACACATCTGTGACTCAATTTGACTTATAGTGAGTTGATGGCCTCTGGGGTGATACAACCAAGTAACAAACCTTATGCTTTCCCAGTGTTATTGGTTAAGAAACATGATGACTCTAGGAGGATGTGTGTGGATTATATGTCCTTGAATGAAATGATAGTCAAAGATAAATTCCCAAATCCAGCCATTGATGAATTGTTGGATGAGTTGCATGGATCTAGGTGGTATTCCAAACTAGACCTTAGGCCTGGTTACAACCAAATTAAATTAGAGTTCATGCTCCGGACATTCCTAAAACTGCATTTAGGACACCTACAGGACATTTTGAATTTTCGATAATGCCATTTGGACTCACCAATGCACTAACTACCTTCCAGTCATTGATGAATCATATTTTCAATCCATGTCTCAGAAAGTTCATTCTAGTCTTCTTTGTTGACATCTTGGTCTACAGCAGAACCCATGAAGAACACTTAGAACATTTGAAGTTAACTTTGAAACTTTTACAGGATAATTCACTTTTTGCTAAGAGGAGTAAGTGTGAATTTAGAGCTGAGCAGATTCAGTATTTAGGACATGTCATTAATTAGCATGGGATTTCTACTGATCCTGATAAAATCAAATGTATGACCAAGTGGCCCCTACCCACTAACATTAAAAGCTTGAGAGGATTTTTGGGGTTGACATGTTATATATTATAGAAAATTTATTCACAATTATGGCTTAATTAGTAAACCGCTGACTGAATTGTTGAAGAATGACAAATTTCAGTGGCATGAAGGGGCTACCCAAGCTTTCTTGGCACTTAAAAAGAAGCTATGGTTAAGGCTCTTGTGTTAGCTATGCCTGATTTTAAATTGCCATTTGTTTTAGAGACTGATGCTTTCCATACTGATATAAGAGCTATATTGATTCAGCATGGCAAACCATTAGCATAATTAGTAGTGTTGTACAGTTAGTTTATAATTATTATATTTATCTTAATAATACAATAATTATTATCTTATCAAAGTCCTAATTACTTTACAATACATCAAATTGAATATATTATTGTTTGAGTGAATAAACTCACATTATATATCTCAATTAATTACTCTAATAAAAATTTAATAATTCCAACTGTCTTTTCAAAATCTTAACTGAATATATCTACATCACATTTAATTGAATATTTTAATAATTAATCAAACAAATCCTTTAACATACAATGCGGTTTAGATATACTTATATTAGCAATAAATTTCCTTATTAGTTTAATGTGCTAACTATGTTAAATTTATTTCAACATGAAATTTTATCAAATCACACACTTTAATTATATTTATATATTTTATTTGAACATAATAATTGTCAAATGAATTGAATAATTATATTGATGACCCAAGTCCGTGTGTTCTAAGTCAAATATAAATTAACTTCAAATATTTGATGATTAATTGGTTAAGCTCCAAAAACTTTTTTATTTTTATTTGTACAAAAATCTACTCTCTTTTTTCAAGAATTTTTTGAATTTTTAAAAAAAATGCAAGATATGTACTTTTATGATCTTTATTTAGGCTTTGGGATAGTATCATATTAATTTTTTTTAATTCTCATAATATTATATTAAAATTTTCATATTATTTTATTTTAAAAAATTTAAGATTTGTAATTTTAAAATAAGATAAAAAATACCATTACTTTTAGAACGCATGGAATGTGATTTTATTTAAGTGATATATGTAATAAATGTGGTACAAAATATGGTAGCATGTATGTCAGGATGTGTCAGTCTTTACATAGGAGGAGTAGGATTGCCTCATTAATATCATAACAAGCCACATTGGACAATAGCATCATAGCATGCATGAATTGAAAATTTGCCTCCGGCCGCTACAAGGTGTAGCGGCATACCAAGTTAAAATATGAGGATATTTTGGTAATTTGCCTTGTCATTAAATGAATATTACATCGCCGCTACAAGGTGTAGCGGCAGGGACTAAATTATCATATATCTCAATCCTTTATTATTATGATCAACGTTTTGAGGAGTTGGTTGTTGAAATAGTGCCGTGACAACCGGGTTCCCTTCTCCAGCGAATCTTAAATAGCGAACCAAAAACGAACCGGCTATAACGACGATTTTTTGAGCTATAGTGACAGTTCGAACCGTCGCCATAGCTATGTCGTCGGCTTTATATGCTATAGCGACGGAAAAAACAGTCGCTATAGCTGGTTCGCTGGAGAAGGGGAATATATATATATATATATATATATATATATATATATATATATATATATATATATGTGGACAAGGAAATCGTGCCTTGCTAGTTAGGGTATCATGTTGGTTGAGGAGGAGAAAAATCCAAGAAGAGCACAGAATTGATTGATTGATTGAAGAGGGGTGAAAGACAGGTGGGCGATTACTCCAATGACGCGTGTCAGAACTCCTAAAATTCGGATATAGGGTTAGAGTTATTGGGATTCCAAGAGCCTCTTCTTGAGTCCTTTCAGTTGAGAGAGAGTGTCCAAACCCTTTTTAGTACTTTTAGGTGGAATATCCAAGCCTTAAGTCACCAAAAGAGTTCAAGTCCTATGTCTGAAGAGAGGTCCCCTTCCTAATGAAATAGAAGGGGTATTTATAGGGTTTTCTGAAAAGTGGTCATGTGCCAGGCACATACTTTCAGGAAAATTCTAGAAATACCCTTTAATCATCAGAGTAATGCCCATATTTCCCTGTCCTTCTAGCCACCAATCCAATCCCTCAATCAATTCGAAAAACGAGCCACCTTCACGAGCCTTCTGCCCCGGGACACGTGGAGGCTTCTCTCGGGTCTAGCACCTTTATTTTTGACTTCTTCATCTTTATTTAATTAGGTTATGCGAATCCTAATTTGCGCATTTAATGAGGTCGTGGAACCCTAATTATGTATTTAATTTAATTTGGTCATATGAACCCTAATTTTGCGCTTGGACCCACATTTGCCCCCTGCGCGAGAGTCGCATTCCCAAATAGACGATCGTGTAAGAATACTTCAAGACTTTGAACGATTTTGCAGGATTTTACTTTACAGGTCTTGAAGACAAGGATCCTAGAAGAGGGAACCCCTAGGAAACCAAACCCTTAGGGTTAAACCCTCGGGAGGCAAAATCTAGCAGGGCTCTTCCATGAACATACTGAAAAATCTTCTGAAAATCTTTCCATAGTTTGCCCAATATTTGTTTCCTTATTTTTCTGGAAATTAAGACAAGGAAGATCATCAAATATTACCAAATAAAATTCAATCTAATAAAATCTTTCTTTTGGTAAACTAAATATATTTTTTATCAAATCAAATCAAATCTTAATTTTATTTTGGAAATAAAATTTTTCTTTTTTTGATTTTGAAGACAATATCCTTCCTTATCATTATTATTATTATTTAGAAGGAAAAAAATTAAATTTCAAAATTTCCCTTTATTGCGAGAAAATCAAAGCTTCGTTTTTTTCATATTTAGGAAATAATATCTTTATATATTTCTGTTTAAAAATAAATTCAAAGATACTTATCTTTTGGAAATCAGCTTGAATCATTCCCTTAATGGAAAAAGAGTGATTGTTTCCTTTTCTGTTGCAAGCATACTTTGGGGGCTATACATGTATTCATATGTATGCATCTCCCAAGCCATTCACGTCTCCTTGCTTCATTTTGGATTTTCTTTCTTCCTACGAGCCAGGAAGATCCTCAAGGGAGCAGCAAGAAGACATTCCTCAATCCGAGCGAGAGGTAACAAAGAGGATTCCTCCCTATAGGGCCAAACCCTAGTGGTTGAACACTATAGGGTCGAACCCTATGGGGGACCCAAACCCTTGGGGCTCCATTCTTTCATCTCGTCATCACTTTTCAATTTGCTTACTTGTATGTTTTCTTTCGAATTTCTCTTAACTTGCTTCCTCTATTTCTCTTTTCTGTTTCTGGCGATTGTAGTCTTTCTTTGTTTCTGAGCCCCATCACCTTGATCATATCTTGGTTTTTCCCCTCAGAACTCGTCAAAGAAGGCTATAATTTTCACGGTGAAGGAGCACCCGTTCCAAGCACTCGTTCCTTCGCGATTGATTTGTGGAGCAATAGGACCTCAAAGGAACGAATAGAGGGAACAACCCCTAGGGGGCCGAACCCTATATAGTTTTTTTTTCAGGACTCCCCCATCTTTCTTTTGTCTTTCGAGCCCCATTACCTTGATTACATCTAGATTTTTTCCCTCTATATAATGAAGAAAGACTTGACGTTTTGTCAACGAAGAACACGAATGAAGAAAAATGCTCTATATGCAGCTAAACCACTCCAGATGGCCAAACCCCTAGGGGGTCAAACCCTAGGGGATCGAACCCTAGGGGCAAACCCTAGGGGGAAATCTATGTTTGGGAGAAAAAAAATAAAATTCGAGATGAGCAGTTACTATTTGGATCATAACTTTTGATCCGTTTGGAGTTTCGGGGCCCGTAATATATCGAAACGAAGCTAGAGACGAGCTCTACAAAAATCATGGCCTTTGGCCATGACATATCATTATAAGTCCAAAAGAGGCTCCGAAGGATGCTTTTGGGTTGTCCGAAGTTTTTTCGAAAAATTTCGGGAAACTTTTTCTTGCATAATTGTAATTCCTAACTCCTTCTGACATTGTTTCTTCTTCTATTCAGGTGTCTTTAAGGTTAAATATCAGACTTTTCTCTTTATCATGATAACCATTCTGTCGACCCGGGAATCACTAAGGAGGCCCTGTTTCTCAATGATTGGGAAAGGGCTCCCCTCTTTGGTCTTTCCGACGTCATTTGGGAGCAAGTCCAAACTTATGACCCTACAATTCTTCCTCTGCCAGATAAGGAATGCTTGTTCCTATATGCAGCGGCTTGTGGAGGTTGGGATGACCATCCCCATTCTGATCGTATTCCCCGTCTATGCATAGAGAAACAAGAGTACCCTTTTCAGTTCCCTTCACTTCTTGTCTGATTCATCTAGCCTCCTTCAGGAATGGCATCATTGGAACAATGAGGTACTTGGGAATGTTGACTATGTGAGTATACTAAAGAAAGAGCTGACATTCTTCTGTACATCATGCTATGTAGGGACATTCGTATCCAACAGGACCATGGTGCTCCTCTACATGTCATTAATATCCAACAGGACATTCTTCATTCGTCACAGCTTGGGGGAATGCACCTCTACTCTGGAGGACGTCTATGTCATCTACCAATCTACCAGTAAGCATTTGCCCCCTGCGCGTGAGTCACGCCTTTGGTGAGATGATCGCGCAAAATATTATAAGTGTTGAAGTCTTGATTCCAGTGTCTGAACACTTTGCGGGGTTTGATGTTTTGCAAGCCTCGATGAACACTTCGCGGGGCTTGATGTCTTTGGTGAGATGTTTTGTAAGTGTTAAAGTCTTCGATCTAATCTTTCTTATCCTCTCTTAAAATTTCTCTTTTCTTTAAAATCAAGAAGTCATTGAGAACCAAGAAGTTTGTGAAGGCCTGAAAGCCTTAAAGGCCTGATAGCCTCGAAGACCTGCTGATAGCCTTGAAGACCTACTGATAGCCTCGAAGGCCTGATAGCATCGAAGACCTGATAGCCTTGAAGACCTGATAGCCTCGAAGGCCTGATAGCATTGAAGGCATGATAGCATCGAAGACCTGATAGCATCGAAGACCTGAAGATAGCCTCGAAGACCTGATAGCCTCGAAGGCCAAGCTTTAGGTATTCGTCTCTCTTCAATTCGACAGGTCATCGCCTTTAGATCATGAACTTTCGTAATTTTTTTTTTCATTTCCTGTATCAAAAAATCATGTACATATATTTCATACAAACTAACTGTGACGCCCCCAAAATAGGTATACAACACCCATTCTGAGTCGCCAAATACATGGTACAGAAAGCAAACTACAACTTCAATAATACAAATATCGTGCAAAATACGACAACACATACTGTGAGTTTAAATATAAATATTGTCTTCTAGACAATATCCACACTCAAATAAATCCTCATTACAATTATTCAAACACTATTTTACAGAAATAGTGAGGACTGCTAAAATATCTTTCTAGAACCATCACTCCATACCCCGACTAGATCCTGCTATGTTCTCACCTCCTGAGAAGAAAAATGGAACAAAAAGGAAAAGGGTGAGCTCAACTAGCCCAGTAAAGAATATTATGACTAAGATAATATACAAACAAATTATCGTTAGTCTTCAACAGGGAAAAATCTGATAGAATATAATCGACAACAAGTTTTAGATCAACAACTGCAGCGGAAACAGCAAACCATTAGAAGAGTCAAGTAGAGAAAGAATTCTACTATATTCTAAGATTTAAAAGTCTATCATCAATATTTTATCCCTGTAACATCAATTAATAATCATCTTTATCCAAATATTCATCTTTGCACTATAGGCCAAAGATATTCATTTGTATCACCTGTCAGTCATGTTCATCTCAACACCTGTTCATCTTTGCACTACAGGCCAAAGATATTCACCAAGTAATCATACATCTTTGCACTACAGGCCAAAGATATTCAGTAATATCATCATTTAGGACTGAGGATGATGAAAAATATCTTAAAGAAAATGAATCCAATGAGACAGAAGGACAAATAGTATGGATTCGTATAACAGTTTATCCAAGATCAATAATACTTCATAATAATCAAT
The DNA here is from genome assembly GCA_016801055.1 of Panax notoginseng. Taxonomy (NCBI): domain Eukaryota; kingdom Viridiplantae; phylum Streptophyta; class Magnoliopsida; order Apiales; family Araliaceae; genus Panax; species Panax notoginseng. The sequence goes on from CM029017.1 coordinate 204,055,441, forward strand.
TGTGAAGCAGAATTCAAAAATAAAGATCAAAACATGAATACAATCAAAGATAGTAACCATAATAGACATCTTGGACAAAAAGAAAAAATTTTATTTTTCGGTGAATAGTGCCGTATTCGTGAATAGTACCGTATACGTGAATAGTGTCGTATACGTGAATCGTAACTCCGACACAAAAAGTTCCAAATTTGATAAAAACTCATATCAATATTTCAGCATAATGATATTGAAGAAAATAATATCATTTAAGAAGAAAATAATATCCCTTACCTCAAGATATCAGTACTTCTGGTCGGAATACCGGTATAAGGCTGAAAGAAACTTGCTCTGATGAATAGAAACTCTCAAAGTATCTAAATACTCACAAAATACACTCAATAATCTAGAGAGAGAAAGAGAGAAAACTTGTTTCTGGTGTGATTTTTAATTCTAACTTAGCCCTCTATTTATAGGAAAATTTTAGTAGGTTTGACCTGCAACCTGATGGCTTTACCTGCTATTATTCCCACCCACCACATTTGAAATATAATTCAGCACATTTCTTCACCAACCACAAGTGGGGCCCACCAATTCTAGAATTTTCCATCAAAATGATAAACTCCGAAAATTCAACAATTTCTGAACCAGTCATCTCGTAAAATTCATAATAAATCATACGTTCATTTTTAACGGTTCAAAATTTGTGGACATATACTCAACTTATATATGTATAACATATCCAAAAATTACCACGATCCAACGGTCGGATTAAAAATTATAACACCCGCAATATTTCTCAAAAACCCTGATTTGATTTTTAATACCTCCATTCCGATAAAAATACTGATAAAACACCTCAACATTAACTCCTTCATTTTTAACCACAAAATATATCCCTCATTTATATTCACATAAAATAAATATTTCCTTATCATATGAATCAATAATTAATTATTCACAAATAATATTACAGAATCACATTTATGATAACCAGGCCGTTCCCAGGAAAGAGGGGGCTTTCCAATAAGGATTTCTCCTTACTGGCGCGCAATTAGATGACCAAACCTCTCCTTAGACAGAACTTTCTAGACATTGCCAATAATGTTATCTAATAATATTATTCAAATAATATGAATTATTGATCTGATAATAGAAAATACTGTGCAGCAACAATTATTGAAACAACAATAATATAAAATATCAATGCAACAATTATTGAATCAATAAAATAAAATATTGAACAATAACTACTGTAACAATTATTGAGTAGTGCCTTCTTACGTAAGAATCAATAATTGGTGCAATACCGCGTGCTACTGTATTTTAACCACCGGGTATTCTAACAGTATTAACGGTAACAACTACGCCGTTATTTATAAATAACTTATACTTGTCATTTTCTTCATCCAATCACTTTCCGTTATGGGGCCCACACAAGGCTGCGCCGTCGTACGAATATTCCCCGACAGCAAGAATATTCCACGACCAAACGAATATTCCCCGACAAAATGAATATTTTATAACCACTTGCTTATTTTGCAAAATTTGCACATTTCACCCATAACCAAAGTATTATATCAAATTAGCCCCTTATTATTCACAATAATATTTAGAGAAAATTTGATTTTATTCATTAATAAGTTGGGGTCTTACACTAACACTTGAATCTATACTTTTCTTTTCTTTTTTCTTATTTTTTTTATATAAATCAGAAGAAATAATCAAGTATAAGTGAAAGTTTGACAAATTTATTGATAATCAAATTGCTTTTAACGAAAAGTATAACATTTCATATAATAAATCTTGCTTTTGTCGGCGAAAGCATAATGTTCACTGCTTTTAGAGATAAAGTGTAACTTTTTTGGGGTTGAGGACTTATACTTAGGTGCCTCAATTACTTTTATTAAAGTTGAAAGTATAACTTTTCGGGTCTGAGGGCTTATAGTAAGGTGCATCATTCACTTTTGATGATAAAGTGTAACACTCGGGTGCTTCGTCACTTGGGTCGTCCAATTTCTTGGCAAGTACAGTCTACGAGGACTTGAAATCGGGTACCTCGTCACTTGGGTCATCCAATTTTTTGACAAGTGCAGTCTACGAAGACTTGAAATTAGGTGTCTTTACACTTGGGTCGTCCAATTTTTTGGCAAGTGCAGCCCACGAGGACTTGAAATCGGGTGCCTCTTCACTTGGGTCTAGCACCTTTATTTCTGAATTCTCACTCTTCATTTAATTAGGTTATGCAAATCCTAATTTGCGCATTTAATGAGGTCGTGGAACCCTAATAGTGCATTTAATTTAATTTGGTCATGTGAACCCTAATTTTGCACTTGGACCCACACACACACACACATACATATATATATATATATATATATATATATATATATATATATACACACACACACACACACACTGCTGTGTATTACACAGTAGGGTTATGTCGACGAATTTTTTGGGCTATGACGACAGTTACCTGTCGATATAGCCCAAAATAGCTATGGCGACGATGGGTGAAACCGTCGCTATAGCTCAAAAAACCGTCGTCATAGCCGACTGTATAATACACAGTTGTCTACGTACATTTTTCCCTATATATATACATAGTTAAAAATAGAGGTACACAGCCGTGTAACTTTTAAAGTTGCACGGTCTACGATCGTAGAATGATTTCACTCTACGATCGTAGAGTAGTTCACAGATAGTAGAGTGAATTCACTCTACCATCGTAGAGTAATCCACGATAGTAGAGTGAATTCACTCTACTATCCTCGTCACTTGGGTCGTCTAATTTTTTGGCAAGTACAGTCTACGAGGACTTGAAATCGGGTGCCTCGTCACTTGGGTCGTCCAATTTCTTGACAAATGCAGTCTACGAGGACTTGACCACCATTTAGAGTGGACCACCATCTTGGGTGGTTTTTTTTTTTAATTCGTCAATTCTTGTGCCTCCTCCCTTGGTCATCCAATTTATTTGGCAAAGGATATTCCTAAGGACTTAAACCACCATTTTGGTGGATCACCATCTTGGGTGGATTTTTAATTCATCTGTAGTTCAGAGTTTTTTCGATGGTACGTAGAGCCAGTATTTGAGTTCTTAACTTCCAGGACCGCACCATGGGTGATAGTGTTGCACGTTTCTTCTTCTAGTTCAATCTCCCCGGCTGCCAATTTCTCATTGTATATCCTCCGTAGACTGTAATAGTCCATAATGGAATGCCCTGCGTATTGGTGGTATACACAGAAGTCTGGTCTTCTTTTCATTTCTTCTGTTACAACCAATCGGGGCCTTGAAGGTTTCACCACTCCGTGCTTAATCCATTGTTCGTACAGGCTCCTGAACGCCTTCTCACTGCATGTAATAGCCTCCGGAACTGGCATTCTGGTATACTTGTCCCCATGCTTTTCTCTGCTTCGTTCAAATTTCTCATTCTTCTCCCTTTTGCCCCCTTGTGGTTTTGACTGAGAATCCACCAAAGCCACAGTTGTTGTCCTCTTGTTCTTCTATGTATCCATTGCATGGTTGATGGGAAATGTCATGATTCCCCCCAAGTCTTGTGCAAAAGATGAGAGGGTCGCAAATAAATCACACGCCTTGGTAATGAGGTGGGGCTTGAAGGCATCTAAAGCACCATCGTTGCATATGCTAATCAAGTTCTTTTCTTCAATTGGCTCTGCACACTTCTGTGCTTGGGCCCTGAACCTATCCACGTAATCTGACAGCTCCTCGTTTGGCTTCTACTTGAATCGTATGAGCTCTACGATGGTTACTTGTTTCTACACATAGAATTTTTTTTAAAAAAATTACAATTTTAGATCATCCCAATCATGGACTGATCCCTTCTCCAAGTTGTAGTACCAATTGAAGGCATTATCCGTCAAAGTCTTGTTAAATTTCCTCATCAACAAATTATGATTTTTCCTAACCATGGAGACATCGACTCCACGAACCTGGCAATGTGTTCCCTCGCATTTCCTTTCTCCCCATTGTATTTTGAAAATTGCGGGGGATGCTCGATATACCCTGCCGGGTAGGGTTGTCTCCGAATATGTGTCGGGTAAGGTAGAGTAAAGTCTAATTTCGAAGGTCGGGATGTCTGCCTGTGAAGTTGATTGATCACATCGATCATATCATCCTTTGTCATATATTGGCTCGTGGTATGAACTCTCGGTGGTACAGAAATTGGCTGATGTACACTGGCATCATGTAAATTCTGTATCGGTTGTACTTATGGGCTGGTTCGTTGAATGAGACTTGGGATGGTTGGTATCTGCACTTGTGAAAATGCGGGGATAGTAATCGGAATGATGTTTGTATGAGGTTGGCTGACTTCCAGTCTGGGTTGTGGCACGTCACCACTGTTCTGAGGTTCCAAGTGGATGATTGGAACGGGCTGATTCTCCGTCAATGGAGGTGCAGTTTGATTCTCCTTATTGTTGCTATCATTGTTGTTGTCCTCCACTCCTGCCGGTTCTCCTTGTGAATTGTCTGGGAACATGGCTTTGAAAGCGGGAATCTGCATCAACTACTGACAGAAATTTCCCATTTCCTCTTGCTTCCTCTGCATCTCCATCATCATAGCCATCATCATCCCTTGTCCTTCCCGTGCTTCCTTCAACGCCTTGAGCATCTCCAGTTGCACAGCATTTGCCTGTTCTCCACTTTCTTCTTCGCCTTGCCTTCCTGCGCCTATCTGCCTGACACTTGTTAGTTGTTGATCAGTCATGTATGGTGATGTTGAACTTCCTTCTGAGGCGTCTTCAAGGATGGGTTGATCGAGATCTAGATTCACGCCTTGGAAAGCTTGACTTGCTTGCCTTGGAACTGGACCCGGTGAGGTAATGCTATTTATTGGTGAAGCTCTTCCTGTTGTTCTCCCACTTCGAGTTGTGGGCATACCCTTCACGAATTCTACACCTCCCTAGTAGAGTCGCCAAATAAATGTGGGCAAGGTAGGGGTGAGCATGGTGCGGTTTGAAGTCTAAACTGCACCCGAAACCGCTTAGGTGCGGTTTGAAAAATTCAAAATCGTACACGAAACCGCTTGTGATTGGTGCAGAGCGATTTTAAAGTGTGCGGTGCAGTTTTAATTGGTGCGATTTCGGTTCCAAAACCAATTGAAACAACAAAAAAGTCTAAGTCTTCAATAAAATTTAAGATAGAACTTACATCGACCAATTAACTTAGTGACATAGTTGGTAATGGGAATAGAACAGTGAGACATGTAAAATAGTTTAAGTTTATAATAAAGGAATGATGTTTTAAAAATAAAACATACGCTATATAAAACAACGGAGACCATATATTTGATAATAAGCAAGAATGTTTATTTAGTTCCCCAAAAATTAAAAGTATATATTGGAGATAGAATGAAATTCTATCTTATATATTGCAGGGAGGACTTATAAAATATAATTCTAAATATACCTAATTTGAAAAATAATCTATTAGACTATTACTATTATAGCATTAATCTTAACCAATGCATCAGGTGCTCGAACCAACGAATTTGGCCCCTCAGCTATAAGCCCCTCCAATAACGCATCAAACAAATTCGAAATTCTAAAACCCAATTGTTTAATTTTTGACTCTATAACCCCTAACAATCTTCTTTCAATTGGTGAAAAAATGACAATACAAGACTGGAGTTTTCTCTGAGCGTGTTTAAGTGAAAAGTAACTTTAGAATTTACTAGAGATAATACATACATACACACACATGGTGCGATTTCAGTTTTATGCGTGCGGTTTTGGCTAGTAACCAAACTGGAACCGTAGATTTGGTTATTCAACCCACCTAAAACCGCCACATACGCCGGAACCGTTGGTCAGGTTCGTGCGGTTTTTGGTGCGGTTTCGGTTCCAATTTGGTTACTTGCTCAGCCCTAGGGCAAGAAAATCGTGCCTTGCTAGTTAGGGTATCATGTTGGCTGAGGAGGAGAAAAATCCAAGAAGAGCACGGAATTGATTGATTGATTGAAGAGGGGTGAACGACAGGTGGGCGATTACTCCAATGACGCGTGTCAGAACTCCTAAAATCCGGATATAGGGTTAGGGTTATTGGGATTCTAAGAGCCTTCTTCTTGAGTCCTTTCAGTTGAGAGAGAGTGTCCAAACCCTTTTTAGTGCTTTTAGGTGGAATATCCAAGCCTTAAGTCACCAAAAGAGTTCAAGTCCTGCGTCTGAAGAGAGGTCCCCTTCCCAATGAAATAGAAGGGGTATTTATTGGATTTTCTAAAAAGTGGTCATGTGTCAGGCACATGCTTTCAGGAAAATTTCATAAATACCCTTTAATCATCAGAGTAATGCCCATATTGTCCTGTCCTTCTAGCAACCAATTCAGTCCCTCAATCAATCCCAAAACGTGCCGCCTCCACGAGCCTTCTGCCCCAGGACACATGAAAGCTTCTCCCGGGTCTAGCACTTGACTTCTCCTTCTTTATTTAATTAGGTTATGCTGTAAGACTCCAAATTTTATAAATAAAGATGAATTTTCTATAAATATCATTTTTGAATATTATGGAGTTAATTTGATATAATGTTATAGTTGTGGGTAATATTTATAAATTTTGCAAAGTAAGCAAGTTGTTTTAAAATATTCGTTTGGTCGGGGAATATTCTTTTTGTCGGAGAATATTCGTACGACGGCACAATCATTGGTGGACCCCACAACGAAATTATTGTCGGATTGAGAAAACGACAAAAATAGTTTATTAAAAATAACGGCGGAAGTTTTACCATTGTTACTGTTGAACTACTCGGTAGTAAAAGTACAGTAATACGTGTGGTTGCATAGTAGCACACGGTATTGATTATTAATGCTTATGTGAGAAGTCACTCAGTTTGATTCAATTATTGTCAGTTAATAATATGAATTATTTAGCGATAATGACGTTTTGTTTTATTCGTATTATTAACGTAATAAAACAGAAACATCTTTTTATATAAAACAGAATACTTTATTAAAGTTATTCTATAAATAGAATATATTATATTTTATTTAAAAGATTTTTCTTTAAATATGAACCGTCAGATTAAAGTAATCAATCTGGACCGTTCATGGATTAGTTACTATGCATTCTATTTTTTTATAAATAGCAGCTCATTCCTTCATTATTTCTTACGAATTCACTGAATTCTAGAGAGAGAAACTATAGAGAGAAACTATAGAGAGAGAGAAGAAGAGTATTCTGCTACTTAACTACTTCCTTATTTCAGCTCGTCTTTAAAACGGTAAGGGGTGTTATTTTTTCTTATTCATGAAGAGAACTGTTGTTATTCCATTTCTTATTATTCTGTTGGAATAACCTGTATACACGGATCTACCCTATACTTGGTGACATTCTTCTATTATTCTGTTGGAACATCCTGTCTGTGTGTTTTACACCGGACCTGGTTCCGTTTTTATTATTATTCTGTTGGAACATCCTGTCTGTGTGTTTTACACCGGACCTGGTTCCGTTTTTATTTTTATTCTGTTGGAACATCCTGTCTGTGTGTTTTACACCGGACCTGGTTCCGTTTTTATTTTTATTCTGTTGGAACATCCTGTCTGTGTGTTTTACACCGGACCTAGTTCCATTATTTATTATTCTGTCGGAATATCCTGTCTGTGTGTTTTACACCGGACCTGGTTCCATTATTTATTATTCTGTCGGAATATCCTGTCTGTGCGTTTACGCCGGACCTGGTTCCATTATTTATTATTCTGTTGGAATAACCTGTCTGTGCGGTCTATCGCATGCATGGTGATTTCTTTTGTTATTCCATTCTTTATTATACTCAGCTGGTTAAGTTTTGACTTCTATACTCCATAAAATTTGTGGAATATCCTTGACATTTGCGCTTCATCTAGTATCTATTCATGAAAATATTCTCCTGATCATTCTTGAATTTTACTCCACAAAGTAGTATCATGTTGACAATTTGGACGTTGTTAATTCTTGGATAAATTAATTCTTGAACTTGTTTTATTGAATTCTTATATCATTGTCATCATCCTCATGTTTATATTCTGTTGAAAGTCATCTGTGGCCTGTAGTGCATAGATGGACTTGGTATGATTATGACCAGGGATTATTCGGTGTAATCATGACCGTAATGTTACGAATGATGTGGTAAAAGTCGTCATTGGCCCGTAGTGCATTGATGGACAGTTGTTGGCATGATCATGACCATTAATGAATATACGAATATCCTTGGCCGTAGTGCAGGGGTGATTCAATGATGTGGATTATTTTATTAAGCTGAGTCTCAGCGATCACAGTGTTGGAAAATCTTTTAAATCATAAAAGATAGTAGAGTTTATCTTCTACTTGACTCTTTTAATGGATTGCTTGTTCCGCTGCAGTTAAACTTGATGTCTATTATATTTTATCAGTTTAACATTGTTGAAGGCTAATGATAATTTATTCTGCATTATCTTAGTCATAATATTTCTTACTGGGCTAGTTGAGCTCACCCTTTCTTTCACTATTCTCTTCAGGAAATGAGAACGTAGCTGGGGCAAGTCGGGGAACGGAGTGATGGTCCGAATGATAGTATTAGTTAGTAGTCCTCACTATTCTATGTAATGGTGTGTTAATAAATGTAATGAGGACTCCTTTTGAGTATGAATACTCTCTAGAAGATAATATTTGTATTCAAACTCACAGTTTATGTTTTGTCGTATTGTACACGACAGTTGTATTAGTAAGTTGTATTTGTATTTTGTACTATGTATCTGACGACCCAAGATGGGTGATGTATACCTAATTTTGGGGGCGTCACAGTTGGTATCAGAGCTTAGGGATATGATCCCTGGCTAAGATGTGAGAATAGAACTAGGAGGGGAGAGACGGGAAATTCCTTCGCTAGTATGACCTACCTAAGTTTATTTGCATGGTATTTAATTGGTCGGTCAAAATATAAGGATAAAATATGGCATATCAATTAATTTTTATTTTGTGGCAGTATCTGAAAATGACATCTGAGAATGTTGAGAATAGCAATGGAGCACAGGCGACTGTTGATTCACCACATATCAATAATCAGGATAATGTGCATCAGGAAGGTGACAATCCTCATGCAAACAACAACACTGACCAAATGATGAATGATCAAATGTTCAGAGGCTTTATGCAATTCATGCAACAATAGGTGAAAGTGGCTCCTGTCCACAACGTAGGTGGAAATACTGGAAACTCTCAGGCGGTCACCGCTAAACAGTTTAAGGAGCTGGGACCACCGGAGTTTAAGGGAGAACCCAAATCACTTGTAGCTGAAACATGGATAAAGTAGATCACCAAGATATTTGATGTCTTGGGTTGCTTCGAGGAGCAAAAGGTTCCCTTTGCCGCCTTTATGTTGCGAGGAGAGGCAGATTACTGGTGGGAATCGATAAAGCGTACTCAACCTGCCGCACTGAAGATGACCTGGGAGAAGTTCCAAGAGCTGTTTAACGACAAATACTTTCCCGAGAGTATTCGTCACATGAAGGAGGTGGAGTTCATCAAATTGGAGCAGAATAATATGACCGTGTCGCAGTACGAGGCAAAATTTGCGGAGTTATCCCGGTTTGCGTCCCACCTGGTGGATAATGAAGAAAGAATGACGCGGATGTTTTTAAGAGGTTTGAAGCCGAAGATACGTCAACATCTTGTTTCTCATAAACTGTGTTTGTATTCAGATGTTGTAAATAGGGCTCAGTTGGTGGAGCGCGATAACGAGACAACGCAACCAAAAGAGAGCAGCCGGCAAAATGATAATACTAGTGAAAGCAGTCATCGAAGCGGTGACAACAAGCGTGGAGGGAATCAACAGGCCAGAAATGGTAACCACTTCGGTGGTAATCAGGGCCAAAACAATAAGAATGGACATTTCAAGAAGAGGAGATTCAACAATGATGGAAAAACGTCAGCACCAGCACCTGTCGTTAAGGAAGGAGAACGACCACCTATCATATGTTTCAAATGCGGAGGGGAGGGGCACATCAGTCCAAACTGCGCGATGCCGTCCAAAGCATGTTATAATTGTGGAAGAGAAGGTCATTTAGCCCGATTTTGTCATTTACCAAAAATAAGTTCAGCCAAGATGGAGACACCAAAGGCCGTCCCAGAAAAGTCAAAACCGGTAGTGCAAGAGAGAGTGTTTGTTGTGAACTCCCAGAAAGCAAGGAACCCGAATGAGGTCATCACGGGTAAGCTTATCATAAACTCTAACGAAGTCTATACTTTATTTGATACCGGTTCTACCCATTCTTTTATTTCTCCTACTTGCGCTCATCGATTAAATTTGATTCTGGGGAAATTAAATTTTGACCTAGCTGTTGAAACTCCATTGGGAGAAACCTTCATTACATCCACGGTTTATAAGTCTTATTTGGTTCAAGTTGGTACTCACACATTACCTGTCGATCTGATTTCATTAAAAATACTTGCATTTGACGTGATTCTAGGGATTGATTGGTTAACTACTCATCATGCAAAAATTGATTATTTTCGTAAGATTGTTAGCTTTCATATTCCTAATCGACCTATTATGCGAATTCAAGCAACCAAACCATTAAAATCAATCGCTGTCATCTCAAGCCATAAAGCTATTCGTTTATTGAAAAACGGATGTCAAGCTTTCTTAGCTCATGTCACAGATCTAAACAAAAATACGTCAGCTTTGAATGATATTTCTGTTGTTAATAAATTTCCTGACGTATTTCCCGAAGAACTTCCTGGCCTACCCCCAGAGCGTGAAATTGAATTTTGTATCGACCTTGAACCCGGTACAAAACCCATTTCCAAAGCCCCATATCGAATGGCTCCTATTGAACTTCAGGAGTTAAAGACCCAACTGCAGGAATTGTTAGACATTGGTTTTATTCGTCCTAGTACTTCTCCTTGGGGTGCTCCTGTTCTGTTCGTGAAGAAGAAAGATGGGAGTATGCGACTTTGTATTGATTATCGGGAGTTGAATCATGTCATCATAAAAAATAGGTACCCATTGCCACGTATTGATGACCTGTTTGACCAGTTGCAAGGAGCACAATTCTTTTCAAAGATCGATCTTCGTTCTGGATATCATCAGCTGAAGGTTAGAACTGAGGATATTCCAAAGACTGCCTTCAGAACTCGGCATGGGCATTATGAGTTCTTAGTTATGTCTTTTGGATTGACTAATGCTCCTGCTGCCTTCATGGATATGATGAACAGGGTATTCAAGGAATATTTGGATCACTTTGTGGTCGTCTTTATCGATGACATCCTTGTTTATTCCAAAAGCCGTGAAGATCATGAGCAACACTTGAGGCTGGTACTCCAAAAGCTTCGTGAATACAAACTTTATGCCAAGTTAAAGAAATGCGAGTTCTGGCTGGAAGAGGTAGCATTCCTTGGGCACGTAATATCAAGTCGTGGAATATCTGTTGACCCGGCAAAGATTGAAGCTATTCAAAGCTGGGAGCAACCTAAATCAGTAACCGAAGTACGTAGCTTTCTCGGTCTAGCTGGTTATTATCGAAGATTCGTGGAAGGATTTTCTCGAATCGCTACTCTATTAACTCAGCTGACTCGGAAAGATACAAAGTTCGGTTGGAGCGAAGAATGTGAGCATAGTTTTCAAGAACTTAAGAAGAGACTCATTTCAGCACCTGTTCTAACAATACCATCTGGCTCGGAGGGATTTGTCATCTACAGTGATGCTTCGAGCAAAGGGTTGGGATGTGTTCTCATGCAACATGGAAAAGTCATAGCCTATGCATCAAGACAACTCAAGGAATATGAGAGGAATTATCCTACTCATGATCTAGAGTTGGCAGCTGTTGTCTTTGCACTTAAAATTTGGAGGCATTACTTGTATGGGGAGAAGGTGGAGATCTTTACGGATCATAAAAGCCTCAAATATTTCTTCACTCAAAAGGAACTCAACATGCGACAACGACGTTGGCTTGAACTGTTGAAAGATTATGATCATACCATTCAATATCATCCTGGAAAAGCGAACGTGGTAGCTGACGCATTGAGTAGAAGATCATATGCAAGTACGAGTGCGATATTGTCAACACAAAGACCCATTTTGTGCGATTTGCAAAGGATGTAGATAGAATTAAAGACTCCAGGGACCCATGTGATGATGACGAATATACGAGTAGAACCGACTTTAATCAATAAAGTTAAAGCTGCTCAAGCTACAGACCTGGAGCTGATGCGTATGAGGAAGAAAGTGCAAGAAGGTGCTATGCTGGAAGCAAGAATCGATGAAGAAGGAATACTTCGAGTCAACTCCAGACTTTGTGTTCCTAACAACCCTGATTTAAAGTATGAAATCATGATGGAGGCGCACAACACACCGTTTGCAATCCATCCTGGAAGTACCAAAATGTATCATGATCTTCATCATACATTTTGGTGGAGCAATATGAAGAGAGAGATAGCGTTGTTTATCTCAAGGTGTCTAACTTGTCAACGAGTCAAAGCGGAGCATCAAGTACCAAAAGGTCCATTGCAACCACTTGAAATTCCAGAATGGAAGTGGGAGCACATTACCATGGATTTCGTTACCGGTCTTCCTAAGGTTTCTCAAGGTATAGATGCGATTTGGGTCATTGTTGATAGATTGACCAAGTCTGCTCATTTTTTACCGATACGAGAAACTTATACACTTGAACGTCTTGCTCGTATGTACATAAACGAGATTGTAAGACTGCATGCTATGCCAGTATCCATAGTTTCTGATCGTGACCCAAGATTCACTTCACGATTTTGGGTTAGTTTACAAAAAGCTATGGGCACAGATTTACGATTTAGTTCGGCATATCATCCTCAGACGGACGGACAATCAGAGAGGACTATTCAAACTCTAGAAGATTTATTAAGACTCTGTGTCTTTGACTTCAAGGGAAGTTGGGACAAGTTCTTGCCATTGGTGGAGTTTTCCTACAACAACAGTTATCAAGCAAGTATTGGCATGGCTCCATTCGAAGCATTGTATGGAAGAAAATGTCGTTCTCCAGTATGCTGGGATGAGGTGGGTGAAGCAACGTTGTTGGGACCGGACTTGGTACGTATGACTACAGAAAAGATTCAAACGATCCGACAACGTATAAAAACCTCACAAGATCGACAAAAGAGTTATGCTGATCTTCATCGAAAGGACGTGGAATTTGATGTAGGAGATCATGTGTTCTTACGTGTTGCTCCATGGAAAGGAGTTACGAGATTTGGAAAGAGAGGAAAGCTCAATCCTCGATTCATCGGTCCATTTTTAATCCTCGATCGAGTAGGAACTGTGGCTTATAGACTCGCTTTATCGCCAAGTATGTCTCGTGTTCATAACGTTTTTCACATATCCATGTTACGCAAATATGTGGAAGACCCGAACCACATTATTGAGTTAGAACCGGACGAAATAGCGGAAGATTTGACGTATGAAGAAGTTCCTGTTCAAATCTTGGATAAGAAGGAACATATTCTACGCTCCAAGGTTATACCTCAAGTCAAAGTTTTGTGGAGAAACCACGATGTTGAGGAAATGACTTGGGAGTTAGAATCTGAAATGAAATCAAGGTATCCTTACCTCTTCGACATACCAGGTACGTACCCTAATTTCGAGGGCGAAATTTCATAAGAAGGGGAGGTTGTAAGACTCCAAATTTTATAAATAAAGATGAATTTTCTATAAATATCATTTTTGAATATTATGGAGTTAATTTGATATAATGTTATACTTGTGGGTAATATTTATAAATTTTACAAAGTAAGCAAGTTGTTTTAAAATATTCGTTTGGTCGGAAAATATTCTTTTTGTCGGGGAATATTCGTACGACGGCACAATCATTGGTGGACCCCACAACGAAATTATTGTCGGATTGAGAAAACGACAAAAATAGTTTATTAAAAATAACGGCGGAAGTTTTACCATTGTTACTGTTGAACTACTCGGTAGTAAAAGTACAGTAATACGTGTGGTTGCATAGTAGCACACGGTATTGATTATTAATGCTTATGTGAGAAGTCACTCAGTTTGATTCAATTATTGTCAGTTAATAATATGAATTATTTAGCGATAATGACGTTTTGTTTTATTCGTATTATTAACGTAATAAAACAGAAACATCTTTTTATATAAAACAGAATACTTTATTAAAGTTATTCTATAAATAGAATATATTATATTTTCTTTAAAAGATTTTTCTTTAAATATGGACCGTCAGATTAAAGTAATCAATCTGGACCGTTCATGGATTAGTTACTATGCATTCTATTTTTCTATAAATAGCAGCTCATTCCTTCATTATTTCTTACGAATTCACTGAACTCTAGAGAGAGAAACTATAGAGAGAAACTATAGAGAGAGAGAAGAAGAGTATTCTGCTACTTAACTACTTCCTTATTTCAGCTCGTCTTTAAAACGGTAAGGGGTGTTATTCTTTCTTATTCATGAAGAGAACTGTTGTTATTCCATTTCTTATTATTCTGTTGGAATAACCTGTATACACGGATCTACCCTATACTTGGTGACATTCTTCTATTATTCTGTTGGAACATCCTGTCTGTGTTTTTTACACCGGACCTGGTTCCGTTTTTATTTTTATTCTGTTGGAACATCCTGTCTGTGTGTTTTACACCGGACCTGGTTTCGTTTTTGTTTTTATTCTGTTGGAACATCCTGTCTGTGTGTTTTACACCGGACCTGGTTCCGTTTTTATTATTCTGTCGGAATATCCTGTCTGTGTGTTTTACACCGGACCTGGTTCCATTATTTATTATTCTGTCGGAATATCCTGTCTGTGCGTTTACGCCGGACCTGGTTCCATTATTTATTATTCTGTTGGAATAACCTGTCTGTGCGGTCTATCGCATGCATGGTAATTTCTTTTGTTATTCCATTCTTTATTATACTCAGCTGGTTAAGTTTTGACTTCTATACTCTATGAAATTTGTGGAATATCCTTGACATTTGCGCTTCATCTAGTATCTATTCATGAAAATATTCTCCTGATCATTCTTGAATTTTACTCCACAAAGTAGTATCGTGTTGACAATTTGGACGTTGTTAATTCTTGGATAAATTAATTCTTGAACTTGTTTTATTGAATTCTTATATCATTGTCATCATCCTCATGTTTATATTCTGTTGAAAGTCATCTGTGGCCTGTAGTGCATAGATGGACTTGGTATGATTATGACCAGGGATTATTCGGTGTAATCATGACCGTAATGTTACGAATGATGTGGTAAAAGTCGTCATTGGCCCGTAGTGTATTGATGGACAGTTGTTGGCATGATCATGACCATTAATGAATATACGAATATCCTTGGCCGTAGTGCAGGGGTGATTCGATGATGTGGATTATTTTATTAAGATGAGTCTCAGCGATCACAGTGTTGGAAAATCTTTTAAATCATAAAAGATAGTAGAGTTTATCTTCTACTTGACTCTTTTAATGGATTGCTTGTTCCGCTGCAGTTAAACTTGATGTCTATTATATTTTATCAGTTTAACATTGTTGAAGGCTAATGATAATTTATTCTGCATTATCTTAGTCATAATATTTCTTACTGGGCTAGTTGAGCTCACCCTTTCTTTCACTATTCTCTTCAGGAAATGAGAACGTAGCTGGGGCAAGTCGGGGAACGGAGTGATGGTCCGAATGATAGTATTAGTTAGTAGTCCTCACTATTCTATGTAATGGTGTGTTAATAAATGTAATGAGGACTCCTTTTGAGTATGAATACTCTCTAGAAGATAATATTTGTATTCAAACTCACAGTTTATGTTTTGTCGTATTGTACACGACAGTTGTATTAGTAAGTTGTATTTGTATTTTGTACTATGTATCTGACGACCCAAGATGGGTGATGTATACCTAATTTTGGGGGCGTCACATATGCAAACCCTAATTTACGCATTTAATGAGGTCGTGGAGACTCACACACACACACACACACACATATATATATATATACACACACACACACACACTGCTGTGTATTACACAGTAGGGTTATGGCGACGGATTTTTTGGGCTATGGCGACAGTTACCTGTCGATATAGCCCAGAATAACTATGACGACGATGGGTGAAACCGTCGCTATAGTTCATAAAACCGTCGTCATAGCCGACAGTATAATACACAGTTGTCTACGTACATTTTTCCCTATATATATATACATAGGTAAAAATAGAGGTACACAGTCGTGTAACTTTTAAAGTTACACGGTCTACGATCGTAGAGTGATTTCACTCTACGATCGTAGAGTAGTTCACAGATAGTAGAGTGAATTCACTCTACTATCGTAGAGTAATCCACGATAGTAGAGTGAATTCACAAATCGTGGAGTGACTATTCTACGACCGTAGAGTGAAATCACTCTACGATCGTAGACCGTGTAACTTTAAAAATTACACGGCTGTACACTTCCATACTCTCCATATATATATATATATATATATATATATATATATATATATATATATATATATATATATATATATATATATATATATATTGGATGGAGAGAGAATGATCACAAATATACTGGATACTACTTCAAAATCAACATGACTTGACATTAGCACAAGAAAATCATAACACTAAACTTCTTCCCCTAAACTTCTTGCATCGAACGATATAAATTATAATTCGGAAATATAATATAAATTGTTTAAAAACAACTGAAAGTCTGAAACATCAAGAACTCATCAATCAACAATTACTCTCAGTGGTCTCTCTTGCCCTAAACTTCTTGCATCGAACGGATTTTCCACCAATGCATAATTTCACTTGAACTCTTTCTCGGAGGATTTTCATGACCAAGATACTCATTTTGAAGACAATTTTGCCCCATTGTGGTAATTCATGCCTTCGCTGTTTGATGTAGACCCTCTCTACACAATTTTCACCATACCTCCTACTCAACAAAATCGTCCAATTAAGGGTTAATCAAAAAAATCAACACTAACATCAAATTTCCAATTGTAAACAAAATTGTTGTCAAAATAGAACCTAGCTAATTTTCCAAGAATTAATGATATTAGCAACAAGCGATTACAAATAATACACCAGTTCCACAAAAAGAGTATTTTTTAAATTTTCATCCTAATTATTTTGCGAAAATTTCTAAATGTTAAAGTGAATTTATTTTAATTTTAAAATAATAATTTTTTACTTAGTAATACTTTTCAAGCAATTTGTAATATTGAACTATTACATCCATCAAAGTCCAATAAATTAGATTCGATCATGGTGAACTTGTCACACTACATAACACTATAAAAATTTATAACTTTTTGTTGCATTAGTGATAGCAAATCCTGCATTTTTTGTTCGCCCACAAATAGGAACAAAGGCATTAGAAATGCATAGTATTATGGGATGTGACAACTTCATCATAATTAAACCTAAATAATAAAAATAAAATCAAATGAAAGCTTTATTTTGGAACAAAGGCAGTAATACTAACCGCGAAAAATAATAATCAATTTGAGTCTTAGAAGGTGCAACCCTGTCGGGGAAAGTAATAAACAAAGATCGATTTTCTTCCGCTGTTGGCATCCACTCTGCCGCGTTAGGGTTCAGTTTGGAGTCACGAAATTTTATTCCGGAATTTTTGATATATTTTGCAATTTCCACCACGGCAGCGGTGGCCTCCACGGTTTCACAAGGGGAAGACATGGTTGAAAGAGAAACTAAGAATAGAGAATTAACTGAGCAAAAACAAATTTAAGTTGAAAAACAAGAGATTTGGTGTGGGTTTGAGCGAAAATTGTAGGTAGAATGGTGATTATTTTATAGGCAATGCTATGAAACATATAATGGTCTAGGGATCATCGAAATCTTCATAAAGGGTAGCAAACTAAATGTGTTTAAATTTACGCGTGGAAACATTTGGCCAATTTGAAAAAGAGACGTTGTTATAGTTTTTTTTTTCCCCTTGGGCGGAACTGAATTTGTCTCCTGGGAAAAATAAAACAAAATAAAAATTCTAGGGGCTGGCTGTTTAATATTTTTGGATTTTCTGGTACTGATATTTTTGTCTGGATATATTACAATGTATATCTTTCTTTAACTTCTTTTTTTTAGTTTTATTATTATTAAATTATCATAAGATTATGTTAGGAACAACAATAATGTCAAGTTACATCTATAATATTATTCATTTTTTCCCTTTGTGCTCATTTTTACTTTTTAATATATATATATATATATATATATATATGTGTGTGTGTGTGTGTGTGTGTGTGTGTGTGTGTGTGTGTGTGTGTGTGTGTATGATTGTAGCATATAAGTATATATGTTTATATTCGTGGGCCGTAATTTTAGTTATTATCTTGCGTTAGTTATATCCTTCTAGCTACTGTATTTTTGTTGTTAAATTCATTTTTACTTCCTTCTTTTCTTTTTATTGCCTGTATGGTCTTTCTACCAATCTTCTTTTCTTTATTATTGTTCTCACCGCTTCTGGCAGAGATGTTTGATTAGAAAAGTTTAAATTATCTGTGTGTGTGTGTGTGTTTATATTAGAAAATTTATAAATTTTTAGTGGATCGAGTCATTTATATATCAGGTCAAAACTTTTCTAAATTTCTCATATATTATAAAACAACATAAAAAAATCAGTGGGTCAACCCATTACCTCCTACCTGCCTTCATCCCTGACTGGTAATGGTGGAATCCATTAGCAGAAGGAGAGAGAACTTAAGGAAAGAGAAGTGAACTGAATAGGGATATGTATTGTTTTGAATGTAATGGACTGTCTGTGCAAACAACAGAATGGCGGCATTTGGGTGTCGTAAACCCTGTCGCTGATTCTTGTGTTTCTTGTAGTAACCGAAAACAAATCTAAGTCCAAATCTCATAAAGCAAATATTGCATTTATATAGTGAATCTGATAGTAATATAATAGTGGCAAATCTTGTGCAAGTCCAAATCTCATAAAGCAAATCTTGTGTTTCCCAATATCTTTGCTAGTAACCTTAATAGTGGCAAAGAGGCATAAGATTAAGAAAAAAGAAAAAGAAAGAAAGTTGGGTATAGGTAATGGATGATAATGGCTTTTTTTGCTCTCAGAATTTGGATTGTATTGATTAAGAGAAAATTTTTAAGCTTTAATATGCAGTACAAAATTGATACAAATTATAAGTTTTAATCAAATTACATTAGAGTGCATACGTTCACACAGGTCTTGAACCATAATTCAAACTCGAGTGGAAAATTAAGAACGAAACAACTATAAATAGATAACTCGGTGTGTACTGTGCAATTCTTCTGATTTTTTTTATAGAGATTGATAACTAACTCGGTTTCTATGTGATGATTGCTCACAAACACATTATTGATAACTAACTCTGAACTCAATTATGTCTTAATCCCAAACATTCTCCATCACTAAACACATGAACTAGTTATTATTTTATATAATAGATACCAAATCCTTAAAAAAACAAAGTTTTTAAGGATAATTTTATGTTTCCAAAATGTACCCTTAATAGTTAGCTAAGAATAGAGTAGTGGCGGTGTGATGATTGAAATAACAATAAGAAAATTATCACAAATTAAGAAAATTATGTCATTTTATAGTTCTAAAATAAACGTGTGTATTTTTATTTTATAACGGACTTAAAAAGAAAAAAATGTATCTCATAGTTTGAAATGGGTGATAGTATTCAATGTTAAGAGGAGCTGGAGTCCGAGGCTTAAATTTCTTCAGTAATAGGATCGGCCATTAACAAAAACTTTTACCAGCTGCTTCCTATTATTTTACTTAATATAATAGCCTGTGCTGACAATGTTTTGAAGTGAATTTTTTCAAATTCCGGAGGACCTCCATTTTTTGTACAGTGCACACATATGTCTTCAACCCAGTCTCCATATGTTCTACTTACACAGTTACAACACTATTAGAAATTGAGGATAAGGGAGCTATAGCTACGGTCGGGCCGGAAACATAGCTATAGGGGTCTATAACGACAATCACACCTTGACCACCGTTATATATATTGACAAAAAGTCTGTAGTTACGACTAGAGTTTGCGTCGATATAGGTATGCATAAATGGGAAATAGCTAGGGTCTTGGCCGTCGGAATAAACCCTCCTTTTACTTGCCGCGTCCCTGCTCTCATTCTCTCTTTCTCTCATTTCAGCAGCCACGTAGAAAGAAAAAGAAAAAATTCCCTCTAACTCCTTAACAGTAGATCCGATGGCAACTCCCTCCAACTCCCTAGCAGTATATCGTCAGCTGAACTTCCTAGCAGTAGATCGGAGGCACAAGGTCGGCAACTCAAATCTGGCGCACATTTCTTTTCCTTCTCTCTCCTCTCCCTCAAACCCTAGTAGTAGTGGCGACACAGTGGTGGCTGCGGTGGTAGCTAGTATAGTGGTGGCCTCTTGTTGGGATATTTCACATGAATCTCACGTTGGATAAATTCAAGAGTGTAGATGGGTTAATAAGTATGGTAGAGCCTCAACATAATAGGTTAACATTTTAGGTAAGGGGGTGGTCTAACATGCTTATTGGGCCAGTCTACACAAGTGTGCGCTGCATGGTAATGAATTGATGTGGGATGGATCGTACAATTTCGCTACAAAATGGTATCAAAGCTCATGATTCGATGGGCCCAAGAACAACTCCAAGGTGCAAGGGGAGTGCGAAGGGTAAATTCGCAGGCCTCGTGGGTGGAGCAAATAAAGTCCAAGTATCAACTCCAGGATGCGAGGGGAGTATGAGGGTAAATTCACAGGCCTTGTGGGTGGAGTAAATAGAGTTGAATCTGATGGAGCACGTGATGATTTGAGTCGAGTGGAGCGGGCTCGGGATGACTCTGGGAAAGTTGCTCAAGACACGTTTGCCCCCAGCGTGGTGGAGTAATATTAGAGTCGGGCAAAGCTCTTGAAGGACTCATAGGTAAAGTATGATTTGAATCGGGTGGAGCGGGCTCAGGATTGCTCTAGGAAATTACTCAGACACGTTTGCCTCCGGCGTGGTGGAGTAGTATTAGAGTCGAGCAGCTCTTGAAGGATTCAAAGAAGACGTGCTTAATGGTGAATTCTCTAGTGTGATGCATGTGATAGATATTCAAGTGAAATGTGAAGATTGTTAGGATATTTCACATGAATCCCACATTGGATAAATTCAAGATTGTAGATAAGTTAATAAGTATGGTAGAACCTCAACCTAATAGGTTAATTTTTTAGGTAATGAGGTGGTCTAACATGCTTATTGAACCAGTCTACACAGGTGTGCGCTGCATGGTGATGAATTGACGTGGGATGGATCGTACAATTCCGCTACACCTCTCCTTCTCCTCCACTAAAAATTAGGTTTTAATTTTCTCCCTTGTTAATTTTCCCTCTCGCCCTTGCTAAGTTTCCTTAAAATTAAGGTTTTAATTAGAATTTTTGCAATATTTGAAGCTAATTTGGGTTGAAATATGAATGATTGTATTGTTAATTTGTTAATGGTTTGGTACAATTTGCAGGTTCCTATAATATTCATTCTTCCTTTGGTTGGCATTCCATAACATACTTCTCATTTGACCTCTTGATACTTGTTGCCTATGCAATCAAGCAAATGAAACTTTTGGTCACCTATTTTTTGAATGTTCTATAGCAAAGCATATATGGAGCTCTGTTTTTGCTCATCATGGCTGGTATGGGATACCATTTATTTGGGAACAGCTGATTCAACATATCCAATTAACTCAGAAGGACTACATGACTTCCCGCATTATAAACCTTTGCTTGGCTACTATGATTTATAAAATTTGGAACGAGCGAAATCGAAGATTACATGGAGAAAATCCCTCTGCTGCCTCTGTTCTTGCACAAGATTGTCTTAAAATTATAAAATGTAAGTTGTATTCTGTAAAGAAATTTAGTAAATACGTTGACAAACTTCCTTATCTTATAAGGGTTCGGCAGTTTTAGTCTTTTGACTATAGCATTAGCATCACTGGTTTGTTTTTGATGTGTCTGCTATAGTGGCTTTGCGGGGTATGCCCTCAGTATATGTATCCTCTTTTCTTTTATATACTCTCAATTTAGCAAAAAAAAATATATTTGTTAATTGTTCAATTAATATTAATTAAAGTCATTGGATGAATTACCACCATCAGGAATGGTTGATATTTTTAGACCTGCGACTAATATTACTAATATTGCAGCACCGGCTCTGGGACCTGCCTTAGAGCTATACAGTCTTCACCACGACATATGCTCTTCTGAGGCACAATTGAAGCTCTGCAGATGCATTCAGGTATTCAAAATTGTACACTACACAAATTATTTTCATCTAGGCTCCATCTTACTTTTGTCTAAAGTGCCAATGTCCATCTAGACTGCTGTCAGAAAGAGATCTAGAAGAAGCTTGGCAGAAACAGATGAGTTTGTTTCCAGAAATAATGAGACTATGTTGATGGATCCAGTTAAACTTTCTGCTGCTTATCAGAAGATGGTATCTCTTTGCTTCAGTATTATAAATGAATTTTCACGGATAGAGAAATCCGGAATCAGCATTTTCTCCCTATGTAAACTTGTTTGTTTATATTGTTATGCAATTTTACATTTTAGTTAGAGCAAAATGCTTGACCCACCAATAATCAGGTTCATTGTCTAGTTGAGAGCTGTAGACTGGCATATGTCCATCTTTCCTCATTGAGTGAAAAATTTTCATTATCATGTATCATGTTTATTCTTGTTGATTTAGGGAGCTCAAGTATTAATAATTTTACAATGCTCACTCTTGTTTGCTTGTATATGTTTGGTTCTAACCTGTTCAAATTAGACATTTAAGAATTAAGTTTTAACATTTAGCTTACATAACACTGAGTACTGAATAAGCTTTTTGCCTCATAGTTCGCAGTAATATTTGCTCTTAAGCATATCAATTCATCCAAATGGCTCTTAACATGCAAGTTTCCAATACTCTCTCTCTCTCTCTCTCTCTCTCTCCCTCCCTCCCTCCCTCCCTCCCTCCCATACAAAGACAATAAACATGCATGACTGCCTAGCAGACAGAGAAGTCCAGATGTGAACTTGTGAATTTTCAAAGTATCCCAATATTTAATTTAAGATTGAGACCACAACTAGTTTGGGATTAAAGTTTAGTGAGTTTGATTTTAGTACTAGAGATCAACTATGGTTCCATCTCCCAAATTCCGAAATTCAATTTCTGTGTCTTTATTGCAAAGAGATTATGTTAATTATTGTAAGCATGCATTATCTCTGTGAATTTTTTGTTTGACAACTCTTACATGGCCCTCTTATTTTATTATTTCTGTGCCATTCATGTTTTCTCTATGAACTAGAGCACTGAAAATAAACTATTAATTGTTAGTATTGATTGTTTTTGGTTTTTATTTTCATCCAGTTTTATAGACCTTCCGAATCTTTCTTCGTCAATATATAGTACTGAGCTAGTGAGCTTTGCAATAGATTGCGTGCATTCCTTGGTGCATGTCCTCCCGCTGGTCACTCTCCTCCTTGTAACAGAACTTCTTATTGCAACAGCCGATTTCCAAAGAGATCTTTCTTGCTGGAATATCAAGTAGTTAACTTTTGAACTCTCTTCCAATACTAATCTTTTATCTGATCCTGTGTCTTATTTATGGGTGTCAAAAAAACCTTCCGCAGTCCTACAAAAGGCAGTGTTGATGCAAAAGAGTTGTTCCACTCGTATATAATTCACTGGATTCAAGACAAGTATCTTTCGTTGCTCGAGTCATGCAAGATTGATCAGGTACTAGTCTTTGCAGTATAGTATAAGAGACATGGTTCAATTGAATAACGTCACTTAAGAAACAGTTCAGACTTTAGGGTCTGTTGTAATAATCGACTTTCTGCTTTAGTCGCTATGACTTCTTTAATGAACAAGAAATTTCTACTTTCTTTCACTTCAACATTGTGAAATTTGAAAATATTTTTCAAAATCAATGTTGGTGGTTCATGAGTAAATACATAAGCGAAAGCTGAATATACAATTTTGATGCTATAGAGCATGCTTTTTTTTTTTAGCAGAACCTTTTACTAAATGTGTATTCTAATTTTTTCTAGGTGAAGTGGTCCGGTGTACCTACTGAGACAATTAGGATCCTCTTCCTTTTAAATGAATCGGAGATCTAGTCTTCATTGTCCAGATTTAAAATGTGTTGAAATGTGGCATTATGATGATAGGAGATAGATGATCCAAGCATTGGAAATGGTGAGTGCTTAGGTTCTGCAAATTAACTTTTGGTTGTGCTCTTGTACTTATTGGGGATAATTAATATGTTTAGGGTTATTTAGATTATATGATTTATTTTTATTTATGTTTGTATTTGCGGTGAGAATTTACTATCGGAGTTGATATGCTAAAAAGAGATATGATTGTTATCGATCTAAGGAGACAACAAAGATTTGAAATGGTTTTAGAAATTGTTTAACTATATACCGTCTCCTTTACTAAAGAGAGAAATGACCGTCATACTTTAGAGGATAAAATATTCAACTATTGTATTGTGATGTGAATGATATTAAATGATATATATAATTTTTTTATGTTTTATTTTATATTGTATTATGTTTGTTCAATAAATATGTGCATCAATAATTAATTTTTTTTTAAAATCTAAAGAGGCTATAACGACCGTCGCCATAGAGTTCAAAAATACTAAAGCCTACACCTACGGTCAGAACCGTCACTATAGATATCTAAAGCCTAGTAACCATTGATAAAGAACAAAAACATGGTATTGGCATGATGTACAACTATAGTTGCGACTGTTCGTAAAGACCCCTAATACAGTAGCTAAAGGCTTTAGCTACGCGACCTACGGTGAGGGTATACGACCGTCGATAATACATATAGCTACGGTCGATGACCCTCGCTATAGGCCTTTTTTTCTAGTAGTGCAAAAGACTCGAGTTATGTACGGAGAAAGTGCTTATTTAAAATAATAAGTCAAAACACTTAATATTCTTAATTATAATCTCTCTCTTTCAAATATTAGATCGATTTACTTTTCAGTGAAATCAATTTTTGAAGTCTTTTTAAATTTATAATTGATGTAATTCATTTAAATTTTGACATTAATAAATCTTTGGACTAGTTGTAATATTAATATTCGCGTTTATGCAAAACTAGTGTCAATAGTTATAAGATTGAACACTAGATTTGTCATATCTTCCTCCATTTTTTCATGTTGTAGATTTAGCCTATCGACCTATTTAGTTGATTTGGAAAAATATTATCTAGACGGATAAATATATTGACCTTGAAACAGCAACGATTAATTACTTTTGCTATAAATTAAACTCGTATTTTATTTATTACCGTTCCTTAATAATGATAACCAAGTGAATTATTTCCTCTTTCACATCATCTTCATTGATGTCATACATCATCCTCTTTCACTTCATTTTTAGTGCTTCAAATCACCTCGAGATTGGAGGTGCAATTTCTTAACCTTATTCACTTGTGAGAATTTTGAAGAATTTCTCATTCTTCATCGAAAATTGTCATATTTTCCACGTTCTCAAGCATATTATCATCCAAACCTATTCTTTTCCAATGCATTTGTTTGATTACACTCAAAGTGGATTAATCTTGAGCCTCTTTGAACTCAACATCTTGTCCCTCAAGTTGTACTTTCACCTGAAGTACTCAATTATCATACTTGTCTTTTGTAAGACGGGTATATAAATTACACAAAAAGTTAAACTCATTGGCTTGTTATATACCAAAATACATAGCTCTTAATACCACTTGATTTCACTTGATCAAAAGTGCTTGAATACAAAAGATTATTTACAGGTACATGAATTAGTAAGACTTTCTACTCAGATTCATTGTTTTATCAATTTATTTTTCAGCAATAATAGAACTAAATGAGGTTAATTAAATGAACTCATATCAATTCTAAATTTGAAAACGTTTCAAATTAACTTCTAAAAATCAAAATTGACCTTATTATTGGGACTTGTGACTCACAACTGAGAAGTTCCTGAAAAAGGCCGACTGCGGAGCGAAGCACTGGCCCATCAGATTGTGAACTGAAGGTTGGGGGTGTGGGGGGCGGAGCCCCCACGTGGTACAGTACGGAGGGCCGCGCCAGTTCAGGCTTATTGTTAGCACCGGGCACGCTGGGCGCGGACAAGACTCTCCAGCACTAGCACGGGGCGCGCCGCTGACAGTCTAAAAGCGACGCGGGCCGTGCCGGTTGGCGGACATCAGTTTTATGGTTCGATATTTATAAGGACATTATGGGTACTTAGGCTATAATGTGAATTATGGTTGTAATATGAGTAGTAGTTATAAATAATATCTATTATAAAGCCCTAAGTGACTAAAGTTGAATAACAAAAGGAACGCCGCACCCATAGACTATCCAAATTAGGAAACCACATATATCTCTGTGTTATTTCTTTACTGTCATGCATGTGTGTGATCTAATTCTAATACTTATATTTTGGAATGAATGGAGTATAACAAATTATAATAGTTTTTTTAAGGGTTGGACTCAAATTTTAGAGAATGGACAAATAAAATACAAGGTATTTGTTAGATTTAATTAAAAATCAACCATTTTTTAATATAAATAATTTATAAATATCATATTCAACAACTTTTCCCTAGAAACTAAAATTGCTTTTGATTGTTTGCAAATTGGTCAATGCATTAATTACTTTTTGTCAAAGACAAAAAGTAATTAACTGCCTCACAATCTCTACAAAGTGCAGATTTATCTGCATCTCCTTAAACTGATCAAGACTCTTAAAACGCTGATTTAATTACTTAGATTAGTTTAGATCTTATATTAACCTTGTCATTCCGAAATCATTAATTGTACCGCTGTGCACAAAGAAGAAAGTAATATGGACTGGTTGATGGTCAGTTTTTTTTTCTTACAGTAATTAATGTCATTAGCAATATTGAACTAGAATTTTTTTGGCTGAATATGTTATGGTCCTTGATTAATTTTAGAGAAGGCTAGGTTCTTTGTGGATCTTAGCCTGCTGTTAACATTAAATTTAACTCTTTAATTACTTGCTGTGTTTGTAATACTACGTCTACTTCACAAAAAAAAAATCTCACTCTTAAAATTGCAAACATTAAGTAATTTTAAGAAATTGATATTTTCACATGAAAAAAAATAATATTTCTTGATGAGTCGCTTTCATGTAGACTTGGGTCCTACTCAGTATTCATGTGAGTAAATTCCTTTGAAAGTATAAGATTTTCATGTAGAAATATCAATTTCCTATTTTTATAATATACAAACATGGTACCCGTGCAAGACATAAGCAAGCTTGAACTACAGTACCAATAGTTTCTTCACAATTCATTTTTATGTGTAGGTGTAACCTGTAGAGTGTGCAAACACACTTACCTATCTTTATGAGTGAATTTGATATCTGCTTGCTTAAAGTTTATTCTGAGTTCACCAAAGGTTTCTTGTTATGCTACCCCCAAAACGGCATCATCTCCGTGAAGGTCAATGATATAAACGTCAGTAGTGAAACAATGCCCCTGTATAACAAAAGGGACTTGTTTACATTGTCCCAAACAAGTGTGATGGCACGATGTCTAACCCCAAATATTTTGATACTCTGGTCTACATAAAATTATGACTACTCCTTCCATCAATGAAAATTTGGAGTGCCCTTCCTTGACTGTACCCTTGCAGTCTTAGACATCTTGAACAAGAATTCCCTATAAGGGCATATAATGTTCCCACAGTAAGCTCCTCAAGTTCTTTCTCTTCAGCTGCCTGTGGTTCATCAATTATGTCAATTGTAGCCAATTCTTCACAACCCTCAGGTAAAATTCCCTCCAACAAAAATAGGGACATCTGGCCTTTACATTTGTGGCCCTTATACCAAGATTCATCACAATTATAATTAACATTGTCCCTTTTCAATTTTTAATTGTCTCTCTGCAGGGTTTAGTCTTTTTACAGACAGTTTTTGATATGGATTAATTGTTAGGTGGGAATTAATGCATTGTTGACCTTCTCTACTTGTGTGGCGAGAATATAAGGGACCAGAACATTTATAGAGTTATAATTATGGGGAGGCAGGGTTGTGGGTTTAGGTTCCAATAATGAATTAGTTTGATATATTCTGAGCATAAAATTAGGCTGCTTACCAAAACCTACCTTCCCTTCATACAATTTAGATAAACCAATGGCATGCTGAAGATTATAAGGTTAAGCTGATATTACCTCACGTTGGATATCCCATCTCAGACCTCCAATGTAAAACCATTTAAGAAACGACTCTGGAAGGCAAGGTTTCTTGTTAGATATTCTCCAGTTTGAGAAAGCTTGCTTAATTGAGTGTTAGGATCATCAAAAGTGAAGGTACTAACCTTGTGTGTATTTGGAAAGTGAATCTTGTAACGCCCCCAAATCCGGGTCACTCGAACCCCGAACTTGGTGCATTACTATACAACCTTCATATGAATATTTATAACCTTAATTCATAAAATAATGAATATAACTTTACTTTGATACCAATTAATACATTAATTCCTTCTATTTCCAGAATTCCAAACCTTTACAGCCTGGTGTTACACTTTTAAATCATATTGATTTAAATTATACATTTCAAGATAAATAATATTTTTCACTTGGGTATATTAATTTTAAGTATCCATGAACTCACAACTACACTTAACTATTCTTCTATACAATGTTCTTTGACTGTGCAATTACAATATGTCATATGAATGTTATCTAGCATAGCTAGAGTTATACGAACAACTTCAATAAGAACTTCTTCCTTTTTCCTTTGTCTATCCCGAATCCTTCGATCCGCTCTGGTTTAGTTGAAAATAATTATTTATAGCAAGGGTGAGCAATTACGTTGCCCAACAGGTTTAACAATTATCACATAACACATTTTTAACATTTTAAACGCAACTTAAATTATTCATGCTTCGCAGTTTATACATAGTTCATATTTTTCATATGTTGCATTTATTCAGGCATCATAATGCTCATACGCAATAATTATACCTGATTCATGCTTATCATATACCTCATATCATGAATATAGCAAGTTTCCATAACTCAATCCAGATCAATCATTAACTTGATTCAATATATTTATATCACAGTATAACACATAATGTACATCTCAATTCATTCACAAGGAGTACATATAATACATGGACTATATACACATTACAATTAATAAGTTCACATATAAAAACAAGTTCTGAAAAACTTGCATGTATCGGCGTTTTACCATTACGCTAACCTGTTGTGTTCCTCTGCATGACCTACACAGTATGTGAGATTGATAATAAACACAATCAATACTTGATCTCATGGTTAACTTTACTTTAACAACCTACTTTAACTCAGGGTTAAATACTTATTTAGTCACTGTACTATACGTCAACTTACAAGTGAGTCACTAAATCGATTTTTCTTATAGTCAACTCACTGTACTCGACTTTTCTAACAAACCGTTAGAAAATTCGTTAAGTTAGGTAGACTTTAAACGGTTTGCCACGTAGGTAGCTGACATGTGAAAAAAATGCTTATGTGTCGAGAATTATCCTATGTGTCCTTGATTATGTGGATTTAGAGGAAAAAAATTATGGAAAAAATAAAAGATTTATTTTAAAATATAATATAAATTAGAAAAGTTGACCCAAAAAAATAAGAAAATAAATAAAAAATATATTTAATTAATTTTGTAATTAATATCAAATGAGTTTTTATTTAATTCTTTACAAATATAATAATATAAATTAAAAAAGTTAGCCAAAAAATAGGAAAATAAATGAAAAAGATCTTTAATTATTTTTGTAATTAATATCAAATTAATTTTTGTTTAATTATTTACAAATATAATAATATAAATTAGAAAAGTTTGCCAAAAAATAAGAAAATAAATGAAAAATATATTTAGTTATTTTTGTAATTAATATCAAATTATTTTTTGTTTAATTATTTACAAATATAATAATATAAATTAGAAAAGTTAGCCAAAAAATAAGAAAATAAATGAAAAATATCTTTACTTATTTTTGTAATTAATATCAAATTAATTTTTGTTTAGTTATTTACAAATATAATAATATAAATTAGAAAAGTTTGTCAAAAAATAAAAAAATAAATGAAAAATATATTTAGTTAATTTGTAATTAATATCAAATTATTTTTTGTTTAATTATTTACAAATATAATAATATAAATTAGAAAACTTTGCCAAAAACAAGAAAATAAATGAAAAATATATTTAATTTTTTTGTAATTAATATCAAATTAATTTTTATTCCTCATTGTCTTCAACTCTCAGAAAAATAAACCTGATAAGCTCTTAGTCATCTTCTTCCTCGTTTCTCAAAATCAGATCAGAAGAGGGGAGATTGTGTTCCTTTTAATATGCAAATGCAGATCTTCATGATACAAATAATTGCAGCAATTACCCAAGATCCAAACTCCCACAATTTAACATATTACTATTCTAAAGAAGCAAAGTCAAAATCTTTGCAAAAAATAGAAGAACACAATGACATACATCTGCATATTTATACATAGATCAAATTGGTGGTATCCAAATTAAACAAAATCTTTTGAAGCCTAAATGTAGATCTTCATGTTTACACAAAACAGTTTATTATACAAAACCTAGATCTAAACACACAGAAACCCAAATGCAGATCTCCACATTATACATAAAATTATTTGTTCCAACACCACCACAATCCGATCTCGCCGTAGCTACAAGCTGCACGCCGCGAACCTCCGAACCAAACAGAGAAAGAAATGGACGCGAAGAAGAGTCGCTGCTATTTGGATCCACCACTGTTTGGATTCGCTACTCATTCTTACTCCTAGATCTGCTACTCCCTTCTTATCTGATGCCCCTGCATCTCTGCAGCCAATTGCCGGCCGCTGCATCCTCTCATCTCTGCAGCCAGTTTTTCGAAGTTGAAATGTTCGAGTAGCTCGAGAAATCTATTTTCTTTTTTGTAATTGAAAGCGTTGATGTTGGTAAGCACTGAAGGTTGGGGATATATAGTTTTGTTGATAATTGAAAGCTTTAGATTGGTTTATTAAATGTGGATCAAAACATTTTTATTTTCATTTGATATCAACTTTGAATTTTAGTCATTCATTAAATTAAAATTAAAAATAGTAGTTAGTGCTCATTTTTAAAAAAAAAATTGAATTAGCTTATTAAAAAAATGGGTTGATATTATAATAATATGTGTGTTAATTTGAATTAGTTAATTTGATTTTTAGTTTTTAAACTCTATAATCTAAAATTTATCTATAAAAAAAAATTGTTCGGTATTATAATAATGTGTAAATTTCAATGAGGTATTTTGTAAATAATTAAAAAAATAATAATTTGATATTAATTACAAAAATAACTAAATATATTTTTCATTTATTTTCTTATTTTTTGGCAAACTTTTCTAATTTATATTTTGTAAATAATTAAACAAAAATTAATTTGATATTAATTACAAAAATAATTAAAGATATTTTTCATTTATTTTCCTATTTTTTGGATAAATTTTCTAATTTATATTATTATATTTGTAAAGAATTAAATAAAAACTCATTTGATATTAATTACAAAATTAATTAACTATATTATTTATTTATTTTCTTATTTTTTTGGCCAACTTTTCTAATTTATATTATATTTTAAAATAAATCTTTTATTTTTTCCATAATTTTTTTCCTCTAAATCCACATAATCAAGGCCACATAGGATAATTCTCGACACATAAGCATTTTTTTCACATGTCAGCTGCCTACGTGGAAAACCGTTTAAAGTCAACCTAACTTAACGGATTTTCTAACGGTTTGTTAGAAAAGTCGAGTACAATGAGTTGACTGTAAGAACATTCGGTTTAGTGACTCACTTGTAAGTTGACGTATAGTACAGTGACTAAATAAGCATTTAACCCCTTTAACTTATATTGTCCTTGTACCACTTTTATATTCAACTTTGTTATTTATATAACTCAGCTTTATTTCCCTTTTTCATCGCTACATGTGCTAGCTTATCGCATTTGTATTTTACAGTGAGTGTATCACATCACTACAACATACCATATTTGGCTAAACATTACTCATCTAAATTCCTTAGACTTAGATTGGGTATGTAACCTTCGTTCATCACTTTGTGATCATACACACATGGTATACATTGCATACTTATTTCTTATACATTCTCAAACACTACTACAAAATAGTAAATAGACAACGCGGAAAAAACGTTGTGGTTTCAGTCAGAAAAACGTCGTGGTTAAGGGTGTCATCTATTTGACACCCTTACACAATGTTTTAAAAACGTTGTAGTTAAGCACAATACACAACGTTTTTTAGGAAAAAAAACTTTGTAGATTTGTTTTTCAAAAATTAGCAGATGCTTAAAAATGTTGTAGAAGGTATGATTCCACAACGTTTTTTGGATTAAAATGTTGTTGTTTAGCATATCAGACAACGTTTAGACATATTTACACAACGTTTTTAAAATGTTGTAGATTAAAAAAAAAAGAAAAAAAAGGTTGTTCACCTACATTACCAATACACCTGCAACCACACACAATTCTTGTAAAATATTAAGTGATGATAAAATATCAAATAACATATATGGTGTCTTAAACAAACAAAAATCAGATCTTAGTCCTTAAAAAATCCCACTGCCAAATCCAACTAGCATCTGTAAATATAAAACCTAATAGAGAACCTTGTGAGAAAGGCCAACATAACTTATCCAAACCCCACTAGTAGTTCCTGTACCTAAACAATAGCATTAGCAGCACTTGCAATCCTTGGCCACAGATCAGCACACTCTTTTCCTATTGGGCCAGTAATGGCAGATCCTACACACATTAAAAGCAGAAACCATAAGTACAATAAAAACAACATGGATTAAAAGTAGAGAAAGTTATGGAAATAACTTTGTGGAAACCTAAACATTTTTTTTCAGAATGACGAGTAAACTGCATATAGACTTAAGAATACAAACATAATATAGACTTAAGAATGACGAGTAAACTTCATAAGAGACTATCTGACCACCACCCATAAGTTGTATTTTTTTTTTGCAGGCAAGGCAGGTTGGCAAAATGCAAGTCCACCAATAAGTTGTAGTACTATCTGACCACCACCCATAAGTATCTTCATCATTTCGACAAAATTACTGCTATAAATTAATCAACTTGTTTTAAGAATAGCTGAAAAGGGAGGGCGACATACCAAGTGAATCATAGAGCGGCACATAGGATATGGCATGGCTGTTACAAGCCTGCCAACAAATTGAATAAATTTCAACAATTGTGTCACAGAAAATTATGTTCAAGTAAAGATACACAACATGCAATTGATTGCTTCACACTTGTAGAATATACCTCCATTGTCATTATCCATTCTGGACAGTTAACTCCATAAATGCCGCAATGATCTCCCTAAGTATAATGTCATGCAGTTAAATACTTAAATACAAAATTAATCCACAAATACTAGCTAATTGCTTCTTGGTATAACATTTCTTTCTTTGTTATGCTTGTGTTATTAATTACTCCACACTTACAGTATTTACACCACGGCCTCGGATGGCAGAACCAATGCGGAGAGTTGTGTCATGAGCCTCCTCATATGTGACCCATGTATAGGGACCTGCCTATGAATTCAATTCAAATAGCATTAGCTTCTCTATTTCAAATAATCTTTTTTAAATGCCAATGATATACATTGTTGGTGCCACTTTATAGTATCTTATCTTAAGCTTTTAGATGAGTTGGTTACTTAACGACATGAAGTATAAATAGACTTTATATACAATAAACAAAATTGGTTTCTTCATACTACTACTACTATTTAAGTTTAAAATAGTAGTAGTTTAAAACAATTTAAAACCAACTACTACTATTTAAGTTAGTTTCTTCGTCTACTTCTAAATGTAGGTTTCGTCAAAAAATGACTTATTTTAAACGACCTACCTTGCAATGCCAGATTCTCTAGTCACCTACATACATACTTCTGTTGAGCCAAATGCATATATTATTTTCCCCCCTTCCAATTGTTCACTTGGATTCTATCCTCTACATATATTGTAGACCCATGAGGACGTTTATGGTAGTCTAGTACACAATTATGCAGACTCACAGTAGGGTGTCTAGGTACTCACTGATTGTGGTGTATTTCAAATCTGGATACAACTGTGTCCCGTCCACCCCGCCAGATGGCTTGATATTAAAATAGGTCTGGTCTCCCTTTACAAATGCAGAGTATATGAAAACCATCGTCCTGTTGTCTGGATATGGAGTTTCTGAAATGCAACAAGTCAGGTATTATTACTAAACATATCAACGAAAATAAAAAAATAAACATTTAGTGTGAAAATTTTAAAAAGAGAGCAAACTGTATGACACTGATACTGTATTACAAATAGACTATTCCCTTCATTCCAAGTTAGCCATATAGACAATAAAAAATCTCTAAAGGAATATTTCTCCATTGGCAACTCTCTAAACCTACAGAGTAGTGGTTTGTATGATGGACGAATCCCATAAAGTAAAAGAACAGAAATTTGGACATTATGGGTGGTAGTCAAGAGATAAAGCAGCATCCTTAAGTCGAGGTGCAGCCCAACCTGCCTTGCCTGCAAAAAAAAATGCTAAGAAACTTCAATTAATGAAGGTAAAGGAATTTCAAAACACCAAACTTCTAAATTGTAGCCTCACTGAACATTAAAATTAGTGTGATTGCACATGTTCAGCTTAGGAACCGAAACCAGTACATATAAAACATCACCCAGTTGGAAAGAAACCTAATCTGGCAGTTAAGACAATCAAAGCTTTGAAATTCAGATAGCAAATTGGTTTTGATTTATTTTATCCAAAGAAATGTTATAAATTAGACTGGAATTGGGAATAAGAAGTCATGCAGAATGTGACTAAGAAATAGAAGTCAACCATTGTAAAGAACAATAACAAATAATAGAAAAGAATGTAAAGGAGGAAGAAGTTCAGAATTGGTTTATAACTTAATCTAACAGATTCAACCTTTCAAACAGAAGAATAAAACAGAGTACCTATAAACTCAATAACCAGAACATGAAGAATGTAAAGGGGTTCACTGATTTCGACTAGTTAATACTCTATTAGACAATGATAAAGCCTGTCTAATAACTCAGAACTCATAACTTAGCCCAGAAAAGTATCAAAAATAAAAAATGCAGAGCATAGCATAGCTTAAAGTACCTTATCAATGACACCAAATTCTTTAGCTCTTGTGGAGTCCATATAAAATGGTCTTCTCATCACATCAGCAACAGTTTCTATTGACTAGTAGAATATCAATTCATATAATGAGTGCTCTTTCATCTCCCATCAATTATCCTAATTAAAAATGAATACTATTTTAATATGTCATTTACTTGGTACTTAAATTCCCAGTGTGTTTCGCCAGAAGGTTGACCAGGGTGTCCCTGTTTATTACTACCTGCAAAAACAATTATATCAGTCTCAAAACCAATTAAAACAAATTATTAGAAGTACCCAACATATATACACAGATGCATAAAATCATTACTTAGGTCTGTCAAAGTAGAGTGTTGTGAGAGGTAGACTTGTTAAGAATCTAACCTAAGACGTAAGTTCTTTTTCAACACAAACAAATATTAAATGCACATTTGCGAAGGAAGATGTATATATGAACATGCATCTCCAGTGAGGAGAGCAAAAGCAATAACCTTTCTTCACTCTTCATAAACAAAAGCAATAACCTTTCTTAAACTTCAATTAGTCGTTATTCTTTCTTGCAGAAAGTATGTTCCATAGCATAACCAAACATAAAAGCCCTTGCAATTTAAGCTTATATTTCTTTGTAGCTTTCTCATGGCAACAAGTAAAAATAAGTATAAAACAAAACAATACTAAAAACTTCACTCATCATATGCTATATTGACATTGCAATGTGTGCATTTCCCTAAGTGTAAAAATTTCAAGAGGTTCAATACCTTTAACTTTTTGTTCATAAGAAGCTTGATCGCGCATCATTAGAGCAGCTGCCTCCCCGTTCAGTGGGTCCGATGGATTTGGGTATAAAAGAAGTTGTGGGAGGAACACTTCAAACACATTTACTAGAACTGAAAATCATAGGTGTCAACATCAGAGGTCAATAAGTTTAAGCAGTAAACTGTAAAATAGTTTATTCATAAAAAATAAAAACCCAACAGGGTCTTATTTATGAAACACATATGACATTGATATTTTACCAAACATAGGACTCCAAGTCTGATTAATAACATCTAAGCAATCACAGCCATACCTGAAAATTAATAGAACACCAAAATGTCAGACATAAAGAATCTTTTAATGGAAATGAAGATGTTGAATTGCCCAGTAAGGAAAATAATGAAGATGTTGAAAAATACTCACATTTCGTCCACATTCGGGTGATAAATCTTATTAATAAAGCCTATGGATGGAGATTTATACGGATAAGCATCTGGATGCTCAACCCTTATCCTCCACACGCCTCTATGGTAAGGACCTAACACAATTCATTATGAGATAAAAAATTGTAAAAACATAAATTTAGAAATTAAATAGCAATTTCCAGTCTACCACTAAATTTAGAAAACATAAGCTGCAAAACTGCAGCTGTCATGAACATTACATACAAGAACAAAAAGGAACCCCTGCATATTCTTTTTTATTGCCCAAATTAATTCTAGATTTGGACAATGAAAAAGCACCAAAAAAATGCAAAGTGTTAGCAAATAGACCATCTAATATGACTATTAGCAACAATACACCCCTCCTCCCCCAACCCCAAATCCCAGGAAAGCATGACAAAACTTAAAAAATTATATATTTGAAAGATGGGTATTGAATAGATAATATAAACACTATATCAAAAGGAAAGATTAATTGACAGTAGAATTTCCCCAAAAAAGATTTTTTCTTTCTTTTCATTGTAGTGAAACAAGTATAAAATTCAAAGACGCAATTGAATGCCCATAAGATGTACAGAAGGTCAAACATAGCTAAATCAAGAATATTCAAGACCCACAAAAGAAA
The DNA here is from genome assembly GCA_016801055.1 of Panax notoginseng. Taxonomy (NCBI): domain Eukaryota; kingdom Viridiplantae; phylum Streptophyta; class Magnoliopsida; order Apiales; family Araliaceae; genus Panax; species Panax notoginseng. The sequence goes on from CM029017.1 coordinate 204,092,434, forward strand.
TAACATTAAAAAGCTCAAAAATTCAATTTAGAGGCATAAAGATTAAAACTTGAGTCATGGGTGTGAAAAATTTACTATCACTGGGGCCATGGAAATCTTTTTGTGAACTGAAAGTGTATAAATGTATAATACAGATACATAATATAGATTCAAAGATGGGAAGTGAAATTAATAAACCTGAACTCAACATAACGGTGGAAGGAGTCAAGAGCCCAACCGTTATTTCGGTCAGCAGCCATCACCAAGAACAAAATCAAACAGAAGGCAAATCCAAAACCCTAACGCCACCTTCTTCACCGCTCTTTCACTTCTCGTTCTCCTGATAGTCGAAGAAAGCGACCTCATTGGCCTCGTCCCAGTAGTACTTACTCCTCCTCCGGCCCGACCTTCCACCGCACTGCTGAAGACGTCCCCGGCAGCAAGAACCGATAGATTCGCCGCCGCCACTAATTCAACCGGAGGAAGAGAAGGAACGAAAAACTCACTTGGAGAAGGAACGAAAAACTCACTTGGAGAAGGAAACTGAAGCTCTGTAATCTGACGAGCAGAGAGATAAAAGAACGAAACTAACGAGACTTGGAGAGAAAAAGACTGTCTTTTAATTTTAAGTGTTCAGTAGCTCCGTGTTTTATATGATAGACAACGTTTTTAAAAAAATACGTTATCTAATTAAAACAAAAAAAAATGCCGTTTTAAATAGATAACGTTTTTGCATATAAATTTATAACGTTTTTTTAAAAAACGTTGTAAAAAAAAATTCCACAACGTTTTTATAAAAAACGTTGTCTATTAAGCGTTGTCTATTTGCTATTTTGTGGTAGTGAAATATAGTCATTTTGGTCTAATCATAACATGATACAAATCATTGGTTATTATACACTTCAAATATCGTCTTACGTTATGCTGTGAAATTTCTAGGAATTAAATTCCATTATTCCATCATAGTTCAAAAATAGAAAATATGATTTTCTAGGGTACTTTGGGGATTTTTTATGAATCTTTGTAATGAGCTTTTGACTTCCATATTTGAACTAACTTTTAGACCATACATCATAGTATTTAATTCCATAGTTAGTCAACTGAAACAACCTCTTAAGGCTTTTTAATATAGTGCCTCAAAAATGGGTATTTTACATTTCCACTCTATTATCAACTGCAACATAAGTTAATTTTTAGGCCACTTTGATGATGTTTTTGCACATTATGAGTTAGCCCATTTGATTTTTTGTTTGTGCAAGCATTTAGATCATATATCATAGTATTTTTCCATGAAAAGTTTCTTAAATTCAGTTGTAGAAGTTAACCAAAACTGGGCACAAACTAGGGTGTTTACCCATTTTCATTCTACTATATCTGCATGCTACTACTTTCACTCTACTATTTTCAGAGTTCACTCTATGATTTTTACTCAACTATTTTCACTCTACGATTTTCAGAGTTCACTCTGCGATTTTCACTATACTATTTTAACTCTACGATTTTTAGAGTTCACTCTACGATTTTCAGAGCCACTCTACTACCCAATTGTTGCATAATTGAGTTTACTGCCTACTTTGTTGATTTGTTGAAATTTCTTGGTTAAGCTTTTGGCTCTACCATCTGGCCCTACTTCTAGACCACATACCAAGGTATTTTAATAAGGGTTTAGGTTCCTCATTCATATCAGTTAGACTTACTTTAACTGAGGCTCAAACGGGACAATTTAACACTTTTTCCCCAAAATTGATTTTGACACTTCTTAAATTTCTTTCAATTTTGGCTACATGGACAGTCTAGGCATATGTATTTTAGTTGCCTAAGGTTACTTTTATCATTATCTCACTTTGTTTAATCATCTAACCAGTTTTGACCTATCAAAGCTTACTTTAGGCTTGAAAAATAGACCCTAACTTGGTTTTCGTACTAGCTTTGGTCATAGAAATGATTATGAATCATCACAAGCATGCATTAACAACTTTATATGAGTTCATTATAGTCTTACAAATTCAAGTACTAAAATTTACCCAAAACAGACTATTTTTGACCTAAAACGTAATTTTTAACAAGTCTAATATTTAAAATGGTTTAGACTTGGTTTCTTTAACTTGTGTTGCTTACTTATGCCATATTATAGCTATTGAAACTTGCCTACAAGGTTCAAGTGTGGCCTCTCTTCTTTTAAGTGTTAGATGACACTTTAAAGCTTACTTTTCGTGGCTCTTAAACATGAAAACTGAGTAGTACTCAATATGGACCTCAACTAAGTTAAGGAACAACTTTTAAATGTTAATTATAGACATATTATGGTCCCTTTACTGACTCAAAAGTTTAGGTACTGACCTTGACCAAAACAGTCCTTCAATCTAGAGTTTAAGCACAGTTTTGGGTATTACTCACAAACAGTCTCCAAGCTATGATTCAAGGGTTATCTAAGCATTCATATAACTTCAAATTATCCTTAAAACTCATCATCACATACTCTAACAAGCTTGAAACTTTTCTCATGTATCAATACCAAAACAACTCATTTCTAGGCATTATTAGCATGAGTTAGTACTAAACAACCATAACAGCCTTCAAGCTTTCAAGTACAAGTTCTATCACCACAAATACTTTCTGTATACTATATGTTCATGGTTTAATACATCTAAATGTAGGGATTCTATCTTTTGTTCAAAACAGTCCCTAATAGGCTTTTAATTCTTTTTTTTCATTGGTCCGGAAACATCAATTTACAGTGTTCTAATTTGAGACTCAAAGTGGGGGGGGGGTCCGAAGATGACTTTTAAGTTGAGATCTACGATCGTGGAGTTGCATTCTACGATCGTGGAGTATGGTACTCTACTATCTAAAATAAAATTATCATAGCATGTAAATTATACTACAACATGTTATTTTTAAGCATAGAAGCATGTTTGAGGCATTCATCTCAATATATGAGCACCCGTAGACATGATTTGGACTCTAATTCATAGCTAGCATGCTTTTATACTATAATAACCCCTACTTGGACATTTAATCAAATAGTTGGTGAGCATGATTTTATTTACATGTAACCACAAATTTAATTTTCAATCCATTTTTCCTAGCCTTTTGACTTTTGATTTATTAAGGGTCTCCATATAATGCCTCAACATCCACACAAGGCTCTAATATTATCATAATAGCCACCATAGTCTTATTTAATACTATAGCCACTAACAACCCATTTTACTATCAAATATGAAATAGAAAAGGAATGAAAAAAGTCTAAGTTTGCTTACCTTGCTAACTTCAAGAGATTGAAATAGCTTTGCTGCTCAATCCTTCCTTCCCTTCCAGTCATAGCTTTGCTACTCTCTCAATCTAATGGACTGCTATTGATATTGCTTTCGGAACGCGGATAAGTATAGAAGTTATTTGATTTTAGTTGCATTGTATGGCCATATATGGTAGAGCTTTCTCTCTTTCTCAATCAGCCTACTTGGCCTATTGTTGTTCTCCATCATTATCTCTACATGGCTGTTCTCTTTAGCTCCTACCCAGCCCGTACATTGGCCTTCATCATACCACTACACAGCCCCTACAAGGCTTAGTAGCCTCCTACTACTCTGCAGTCTACCTGGCCCCTATATTGCCCCTATTCAGTCCTCTAATAGCTACTTGGCTCATGCAATGAACTTGGCTCCTACAGCCACTCTATACCTTATAGCTACTAACTAAATTGCTAACTAATTGTTAGCTTACTGACTGACCCACAACCATCTCATTGCTCTTTTAATTTAAACCAAAAGTTCCTTTTTTTCTCCAATTGGCTGCCGAATTGGGTCTAATGCAAGGCTAGGCACAACTTTTCTTTGGGCTCAATGCACTCATATCATATTAATAAAATAAAGAAGGCTTGAATGCCTACTTGAAAAAATTAATTTGGCCCAATTTATATAACTTGGACTCTTATTACCCCTCTTTACGTAAGACAATATATGGTTCATAACACCAAATTATTTGCAAGCACACCTAACAAATTTAATATGGTCAAATATTTAATATGGAATTATATTACATATTAATATACATGGATTTTTTTTATCCACCGCAATTCTTTAAGCTAGAAAAATAGCTAGCGCATACATCATTAAAAATGATGGCTTTATGTAATTTAAATACTTCATGGCAGTACCCACCATTTTCCTTATTTGTCACTAAATAATACTTTTGAACGAAATTAATTATATTATAATATAATTATTTCATTGATCTCATATGTGGATTTATGTCAAGAATATTTTTCAATTAAGTCATATTGGCTTCCCTTTTTATTTTGATTAATCAAGGTATTCATTTATTAAAACCATTGCTTACTTCATCTCATAAAATTTATTCAACTCCACATATTACTTTCTTTTCATTATGAGTAAGTAATATTTATATTGTCTCGTACATTCTTAGTAAGAGCCTTTTATATTAAAAGTCTCTCTTCCCGATCATTTTATACCATATGGGCACATAAAAAAAATTAATCAACTCTTTTCACATTTCCTTTATTAATAATTAGGTTAAATCTCTAACCTTTATTTAATCAATTAATATTTCCCTTAAAAGAAATATTACTAATATTCGGGATATCACAATTCATGCCATGATCTGATTTGATGCTAGATACAGCCCCATCAAGGTATAATGTTACCAATAATAACTTGATGTCCTCTGATGTTTTATAATACTCAAAATACTTGTTGGCTTCATATAAACAATCTGTAGGATCCCCACCCTCAAACCTAGGGCAATCAATCTTAGTTTTTGGTAGAAAATAATGGTTTATGGGATATGGTTGCAAATCTGGGGGTGAATGAATTTCTGGTATAATTGGGGGATTGGTGTAAAATTCTCTTTGTTCCTGCAATACTGTAGACATGGTTTGTCTAAATTGTTGTAAGAAGTTTTGAGTAAATTGATCAAATAGTTGTTCAAGCCTAGTAGGATCAGCCATTGTGATGCTCTCAATGACAGCACCAGTGAAGCCAATTACTGGACTTCAGTTTCGTGCAGAGAAAGAAAGGGAGGAAGAAGAAAGAAATAGGAAGGAAGTTAATTCATTTCATCATGCTTTTTTTTTTCTTTGCAATTCATAGACTGAGTATTTGTAGTACATAACCAATTACATGGATGAGCACATGTTTACTTACAAAAGTAAACAGAAACAATCTTATTTCTACAGCTAGTAATTAACCAATGTGGACCATTGGATCAATTGTTATAGGTATTTCAAGAAAGGATAGCTCACTACTTGTATTTGCCTTTTCCTTTCTTGCCCCTAACATAGCTGCTCTTCCATGCTGGTTCTCTAGTTGGCCTTCTAGATTTCCTCAGACCATCCAAAGTTCTCAATTCCTCCACCTCATCTTCCATGTGGTCCCCATATTCATTAATAGCTGAATTCTCCTGCACTTTAGCATGGTCTTCATAATCTTGGACCAACTGGTTTTCATCTAGACTATTGATTGGATCATTGTTTGTAACACTGTACAAATCTTCTTGCTTCAGGTTTTAATCAAAAGATATAGATGACACATCTGTGAGTCGAAGAATTTCCTTATCCCCGAAGTTAAAACATGAACAAAAATAAGAAGAAATTATTATTTTTGATAAAGAATGGATGATAATAGCTTGTGCCCTTATAATTTGGATTGTATTAATAAAGAGAAGAATTTTAAGTTCTAATATACAATTCTAATATTTTGTCGATCAAAAATAAATATAAAAATCAACCCCTATATATTCTAATTGGAAAAATTGCTGAGTTGTCTCGGTTAGTTGTTATGAGTAGACTCGATGCGTCTCTTCGGATTTTCACCTCCTCTCCCTCTTCCGGTAAGAGCAAAGCACAACATAAACCAAATATTCACCCTCTAGATTATTTAATTCAGTCTGTCATAAATACATACAGTAGAATTCAAGCATATCTGAATTTAAAAAATAACAAACCTCACAAAGTAGATATAGTAATATATAGAGAGCGGGGTAGTTACAAATTCGACAAAGGCCTGATTACTATTGGCGTCAACATTGCACCTGGTTTTGAGTGTTAACGATCTTGCCGAATGGTTTGCACAGCTCGACGAGCTCTTCTTCAGTCCACCTTAGACCGCGTCTGCGTGTATTCGCCTCAGCAATTATTGTTGTTGTTGCTGCTGTGCGCGGTTTAGCTACTACTCCAAAATGGCTTCTTCCATGGCTTTTATGATTTCGGTTACCAAAATACATCTCTTAATAGCACTTTGTTTATTTTTCAACACTCCCTCTCTTTTTTTCTTTCTTTCTTTTTTAATCAGCAAAAAGTAAATTTCATTAAAACCCCTCTTAAACTTGTTAATCTGAGTAAATTTTTGAGATTTTAAAACACATCTTCTTTGATGACTTTTGTGAATATATCGCCAACTTGATCTTTAGACTTCACACTAATTGAGCTCCACTTCTTTATTAACAATATGTGTCAAACAAAACGATACCTCATATACTCATATTGATATGTTTACTATATACTATCATAAAAAAATTTAAAAATGAATAAATTATTCACCAAAATAATTCTCAACATGCATTCTATCATAAAAAAATTTAAAAATAAATAAATTATTCACCAAAATAATTCTCAACATGCATTCTATATCAACAAGAATCTTCGTTGACTCTTCTTCTGGCATACTGAGTTCTTAAACAAACTCAATATGCACGGGTATGAAAGATATCACAAATTTTTATACTACTAGAAAAACATGAATACGTGATGGAATTTTGTGACAATTTTAAAAACAATAACAAAAGATAGTAATTTGTGATGGAATTTTTTAGTAATCACAAAATAATAGTATATATGATGGCTCTTAGTAATGATTAATCTTGCCATTAATGTATTATAATTGTGATGGCCATGTCAATCACACCAAATTTTTCATGCAAAAATAAATTTTCTTTTTGTGACGCACTAAGTCATCACTTATAGATATACTCTTTTTGTGATTGCATTTAAGTTATCACTAATATTTTAATGTAAGAAATAATCAAAACAATATTCATGACAACCATTAAAAAGATAAATGTCTGTGACGACTTTTATTTGCAATTACAAAAAGAATGTATTTTGTGTTGGAATTTTCAAGCCATTATAAAACAATAAAATATATGATGGCTCTCAGTGATGACTAATTTTATCATTATTATAGAGTATTTATGACTGTCATTGCAATCACCAAATTTTATTTGGAAGTAATTTTGTTTAGTAAGTCAACTCACATATGTTTACATTTATATTTTGTTTTAAAATTATAATCATGATCTGAGCTTTGGTGTAGTGGTAATACTCGTTATTTAGATACAATTAATACAGTGAAATATTCACGTTCTTATCTTTGATCCCTAAAATTTTATCTTTTTTGTGATGACTTTGACAATCACAATAGATTATATGTTAATGTGATTGTATTAATCATCACAAAATCACTAAGCATGTACGTGATTGTCAAAATCATCATATAAAACCTTTCATGATGCCATTGCGATGCTTAAAATCATCACGTAAACCTTTCGTGATGATTTTTTTATTTTTTGTGATGGATTTTGTCCATCGCAATTGAACATTTCCTTCTCCTTTGTAAGCCAACGATAAAGAAGGTTCGGCATTATCAACCAAATTGGACCTTTCTTCAACTATGCCAAATTTACACGTGAAAGCATAGTGCCATAGTTATAACATTGAACGCTAGATTATGAAATTTTTTCTTTGCAGTCAAGTCAAAATTATTATGAAATTTTCTAAATGTCATATATTGTAAAACAAAAGTAAAAAATCAGTTCATCCCTGACTGCTAAGGGTGGAATACATTAGCAGAAGGAGAGAAATTAAGGAAAGAGAAGTGAACTGAATAGGGATATGAAAACCGGAGCTTGTCGCGATTTTTAAAATTTGCTTAAATGAGCACAACAGTCATAGTTCAGTTTTCCCCCACTCACCGATACCGAATTTTGGTTCAGGTTCAAAAATAGGTTACTATCCAAGTTCGTTGCAGGTTATACGTATTGTTTTCAATGCGATGGACTTGGTGTCATTTGGGCGTCGCAAAACTTCGTCGCTGATTCTTGTGTTTCTTGTAGTAACCGAAAACAAATCTAAGTCCAAATCTCATAAAACAAATATTGCATTTAGTGATTCTGATTTGTAAGTTTCCCAATATCTTTGCTAGCTAACCTCATCAATTGTAGCAATCAGGCATGAGAAAGGAAAAAACAAAAGAGTTGGATATATGTAATAGATGATAATGGCTTTTGCTTTCAGATTTTGGATTGTATTGGTTAAGAGAAAAATTTTAAGCACTAATATGCAATTCAAAATTGATATAATTACATTAGAGTGCATATGTAAAATAAGAAAGAAGCAACTATAAATAGATAACTGTGTGTGTGTAATCCTTCTGATTTTTTATTTTTATTTTTAAAAAAAATTAATAATCAGTGGTTTCTATGTGATTGCACATAAATCACATAGCATTAGCTAAACAAGAAAAACATTATTGATAACTAACTCCCAACTCAACTAAGCCTTAATGCCAAACATATATTCTTCATCACTAAACACATGAACTAGTTATTATTTTCAATGATAGATGTCAAATCCTTACAAAACAAAGTTTTTGAGGATAATTTTATGTTTTTGAAATGTACTCTTAGTAGTTATCTAAGAGTAGAGTTGTGGTGGTGTGATGATTGAAATAACAATTAATAAGGAAATCATAATAAACTAAGAAAATCATGTGTTTTATAGTTCTAAAGTAATTAAACATGTCTTTTTATTTTATAACAGACTTAAAAAGAAAAAATGTATCTCATAATTTGGAACAGGTGAAATACATAGTATTCAAAGCTAAGAGGAGGCTGGAGTCCGAGGCTTAAATTTCTTCAGTAACACTGGTCGGCCATTAACAAAAACTTTTACCCGCTCCCTATTACCTAATATAATAGCCCGTGCTGACAATGTTTTGAAGTGAATTTTTGCAAATTCTGGAGGACCTCCATTTCTTGGGTAGTGCACATACATGTCTTCAATCCAGTCTCCATATGTTCTGCTTACACAGTTACAAAAGACTCAACAAGTTAATTATATATGTACGGAGAAAGTACTTATTTAAAATAATAAGTCAAAACAGTTAGTATTCTTATAATCCCTCTCTTTCGAATATTAATTAGATCGATTTACTTTTTGTTGAAATCAATTTTTATTAACAATATCTCCCAAACAAAATGATAAATGATCCCTGTATCGATATGCTTACTATATTATACGATCATAAAATAAATAAATTAATTAATTATTCACCAAAATAATTCCCAACATGCATTTTATCAACAAGAATCTTGGCCGACTCTTCTTGTGGCATATTGAGTTCTTTAAACAAACTCAATATGTACGGGTATCAAGACACCACAAATTTTTATCATCATTTCCTTCTCCTTTGTAAGCTTAGTGCCAATAGTTATAACATATAGATCATTCAACCTATTCTTTTGCAATGCATCTCATACATCTTATCCCTCAAGATTTAAAGTAGATTAATCTCGAGTCTCTTTGAACTCAACATCTCATACACCCTGTCCCTCAAGATTTAATGTAGATTACATTCAAAGTAGATTAATCTTTAGTCTCTTTGAACTCAACATGTCATACACCTTGTGCCTCAAGATTTACTTTCACCCGAAGTACCCAATAATCAAACTCATTGGCATCGTATTTACCAAAATACATACTTCTTAATACCACCTTGTTTGAAAATAAGGAGAGACTAGGAGGAAGAGAAGATATTTGGGAGGACAATTACTTGATTTCACTTGATCAAAAATGTTTGAATACAAAAGGCATTTACATCTACATGATATATATATATATATATATATATATATATATATATATATATATATATATATATATATATATATACACACACACACACACACACACACACGAACTAGATAAGCTCAAAACATTAAACATTAGTTTATTACATGTACGTACTAATGTGGTTAAAATGAATTAGAAAGGCTTTCTACTCAGCTTCATTGTATTACCAATTTATTTTTGAGTAGTAATAGTACTGAATGAGGTTAATTAAATGAAATGTTAAATATACTTTCGCTACACGAAATATCTACAAATTCATAATTTGGCCTTTAAAGTAATTGAGCTTACAAATCGATACATGAATTTTCAAATTTGTTACAATGTCGACCTCAAAATCAATTTTTGACGGAAATTTACCGGAATACCTATTTTTTGGATACCAATTTTGTTTTATATGGTTTGACCGTGTACAAATATTGTTCGACTTAATTAAAAAATTAATTAACATTCCCTTCTCTCATAAACCCTTCTCAATTCTCCTTTAATTAACCTTCTTTCCCCTTACTCCTTCATTTTATTTGAAATCTTTTCCTTCCTATCTCTCCCCTTAACTATTTCCTTCATCCATGTCCAGTTCTCGTTGAAGACCCATTACAAATTGAAGATCGTAACCACATCAGTGAAGACCTCCGTACACAATCAATCGTTTAAAGCTCAAGTAATATTGTTGAAGACCTTTGTGCGCGACCCATGGTTACTAATTGTTATTTTATTTTTTGTTATTTTGATTTGTGTTGGGTTGTCTTGACTTTTGAAGGGATTGATTTCTATTTTAGTTTTCATTGCAATTTCTACAGAGATTTGTGGTATAATAGGTTCTCTACTTTTTTTTAGATTTGTTCATTTTTTTTATGCATCTGAATGAGATGTTTGAGTTTTGTTTGAAGTGAATAAATTTTTATATTGGTTTGGTGAGTGAAATATTTAGATTTGTTTTTAGTTTGGTTTGAATGAATAAATTTCTATTTTGGTTTGATGAATGTGATTTATGGGTTTGTTATGAGTTTGGCTTGAATGAATGTGATTTATGGGTTTGTTATGAGTTTGGCTTGAATGAATTTTGGGTTTTGTTAATTGCAAGAGTTTACATATGAGCAGGAAGGGAAGGTCTAGCTCAAATTTAGGAGCATCGACGAAATATCACCTGCTACTTCCCACTGATTTTCTTTTATAATCAGTAGCAGCAACAATTTTTGGAACTATTTTCTTTTGTAATTAGTATAATTTTTAATGTTTAAAAGTATTTTAGTTTTTTAATGAAGTCAAACCGTATCTAAATACAATCAAACCGTATAAAACAAAATGGGCAGCCAACAAAATGGATATTCGGGCCAATTTTGAAAATTGATTTTGCGGTCGACATTGTATCAAATTTGAAACTTCATATATTAATTTGTAAATCCAATTATTTTAGGGGTGAAATCGATAATACTTCGTGTAACAGAAGTTTTTTTAGCCCTTAAATGAATTTATATAAATTCTGAATTCGAAAATATTTTAAATTAACTTCAAAAAATCAAAATTCGCCTTATATTTTGAAATCAATGGGTCAGTATAACAAACTATAACAACTTATTTTTAAGGGTTGGACCCATGGAACAAATCAACCATTTTAGAGACTAGGCAAATAAAATATATACAAGGTATTTGTTAGATTTAAAAATCAACCATTTTTTTTCTTTCTTTTATAAAGAACAAATCGGGAAGAGATCAATGTTTTTGTTAACTAACCTTGTGAAATACTGGTGGATCTCCTCCATGGTCAGGGGTAAACCATAAGAAAAAGTCATGAACAACGACCGATTCTCTAAAGGTGCACCATCTGTAGACGGATTCCATTCCCTTGCAAATGGATTGAGTCGAGACCTTTGACGCACTAAAGTGGAGTTTCTGTTCAAAGATACCCATGCCATTCTAGACTGATCCATGCTTAGGAAGAGAGGGGAAGAGGGTGGGTGTTGTTTCTAATTAGCAAGAAGAGATAAACTGTAAATGGTGGTTGAAGAAATTAAAGGGTGATATTCATTTAATGAATGTTTTGAACATTTATTAACTAAATCTCATATAACAATTACATAATCTGATTGTTAGTTTCCAGTTGAAGCATACAGATACATGTAAGTGGACTTGAATATATTTAAGATGTGAATGGAAAAAGAGCATTATGCTTTAAACATAAATAATTTATAAACATTAGTCAACAACTTTAATTTTCCTAGAAACTAAAACTGTTTTTATTTGTTTGCAAATTGGTCGATGCATTAATGCATTTTTGTCAAAGACAAAAAGTAATTAACTGCCTCATAATCTCTACAAAGTGTAGATTTATCTCCGTCTCCATCTCCACAAACTAGACTCTGAAAACCCTGATTTAATTACTTAGAGGAGGCTAGGTTCTTTGTGATCTCACCCTTCGGTTAACATTAATTTCATTAAATTTTATGTTTGATATTTTCACATGATATTTCTTAACGAGACGTACCCCTACTCAGTATTCATATATTCATGTGACAAAATTCTTTTGAAAATGTAAGATTTTCAAGTGGAAATATCAATTTCTTATTTTTATAATATATTATTAGTTTTAGAAACTAATTTTGTTTTCTGGCAATAGTCGCAAAGAAACATAATCTAAGGTGGGCGAAGACGTTGTTGACCGATGGAGTTCTCACGGACAAGACGAACGCAATTAGATGAACGGCCAATAAAAATGTCTCTGAAGCTAGAAAATCCTTTACAAATTTAAACTCGGAGGATAACCTAGGAAGATGTTTAAACCCAGAAAATAAACTAGGAAGATCCTTAAACATGGATGATATAATACAGGAAAAGCGGAAAACTTGACACTTTTTTTTTTTGGCTAATTTAAAACTTGACACTTGATAAAAATAGGAATATTGTAAAATTACTTTTGCTAGAAAATTCTGTTAGCCTCACTTTGAATACCGTACAGATCTTCTTGCTTCGGGTTTTAATCAAAAGATATAGATGACACATTTGAGATCGAGAGTCGGAGAATTTCCTTATCCCCGAAGTTGTAGAAAACATGAACATGAACAAGAACAAGAACAAGATTTATTATTATTATTATTATTAATTGTTTTTGGTAAATAATGGATGATAATGGCTTGTGCCCTCGTAATTTGGATTGTATTAATTTAGAGAGGAATTTTAAGCTCTAATATGCACAAAACCGTCTGAAATAGACACAAAACCGTCGCTATTAGTTCACGACGATTTCTTGCTGGCGGGTAAAATCAGTCTGATGTAGCCACAAAATTGTCGCTATCGATGGTTCAAAACCGTCGCAAGTAGTATTTCAGACTTGTTTTTTGCGATTCTTCAGAGCCGTTAGTAGTATTTCAGAAGGTTTTGTATGTACTCTCTCTACGTGATGGTCTTAAATAATGATATCGCGACGATTTTAATTCACAAGGTTAGTAGTATTTCAGAAGGTTTCTTCCTCTTGGGGAAAGAGATGAAGCATATGAATATATCACTTTCCCCCAATTATAATAAATCAAATACCAAAGAGCCTTACACAGTTACACCAGGTAACCCTACTGAATCTTACTCGATACATTCCAACTACGTCTTTGGTTTTCCCAAATGATGCTTCCAGCAGTTAAGAAATAAGATCACTCAACACTCCTGTTATCAGAGTACAATTCCCTCAAGAAATGATGTTTATCCTGAAAACCATAACAACTGAAAAGATTAACCAGCCTAAGGCATGAACCAAGGGAGAAAATAACATGGAGAACCCTTCACCCAAATAAATCAAAGGGTTAATTGCAAATTCAACCCCGAAGTATGGACCTTTTTACCATTCGTACCACAATATATTGTTCGCCAGAATATGGCCACGTGTGACAATTTAATAGTTAAATAATGTTTATCGTATAAATATTGTACGTCAATTACTAAATTTGTACAAAATAAAGGTTCAAAAAATAGGGATTAACGGTCGGTTGGTACAATTAGAGAGATCGTTCATCTTCTAGGGCTCAAAGTGGGTTAAGTGCGATTTACAGAGTGATGTGAAGGGAGGAGAGGATTTGGCTTCGATTCTGGCGATCAAGAGGGCAAAAATCGAGTTTGAATCCTCACTGACCAACTAGACTACAACAGAAAATGGTTTGGGCACTAAGATTGTTTGATTTTGAAGGTTTAGGCACCCCTTTATATCCAGGTATGTTCTTTATTCGTATATGAAGTGTAGATACAGTATATATAGATGGTCAAGAAGCATATTTGCGTGAATAAGATGATAGAGTTCTTGCATGGTCAATTTTGGCCGACAATGGTGGTCCCATTTTTGTTTTTTTTTTTTTGTTTTTCTGCTTTATTTTTTGCATAAGTGGCATTTGGGAATACTCAAATAAAGTTAGAAAAGTTATTTGTTTTTTGTCTCTGATGTAGTTTTTTAATAAATTTGGAATCCCTAAATTTGTGTGCAAATGATCAAAATGATCCCATGTTTTCGATTAAAATGGTTCATAGTGGAAAGTTTGATGAGAAAGGGTATGCGGGGGGATCAATCAAGTTTTTTGATTATGTCGAGTTAAAGCATCTGAGTTACAGGGAACTGAGAAATATGACAATGGAATTGGGCTTTGCTGGGGATTTATCATTTTACCACTTTGTGCCTAAGAAAGGTTATAGACGCCTTACTACTATAAAAGATTTGTGTGTCATTAAGTTTTTTATTCCTAAATTAAAAGAAGTAAAAGTGTGTCTGGTTAGTGAAGAGCCAGGTAATGCAGAGGTGGGGGAAGAACAGGTTGAGAGCAATGCTGGGAAATCTGATAAAGGGAAGGAAAAGGTTGATGACTTCAGTGGTGGTGATTCTGGCAATGGGAAGGAATATGATGGGAGTGACGTTGAGTGTAGTGACACTAATAGTGAGGACTCTACATATGTGACTGCATTTAGTGATATATCATGTGACAACTCGAAAATTTATAAGATCTTGAACGATTAAAATAAAGGTTTAGAGAATAAAACCTAGACTGAAAATAAAGGAATGATTAAAATTTTTAAGAAAACATGTACGGTTTGACATCTGAAAGAATGTAAAGAAAATAAAATGTGAATGATAGAAATTCTGAAGAATAAGAATTAAGAAGATTGCTATATGAAGTTTTGTAATTAAATGAATGCATTATGTCAAGCTGACAATAATAAAAGAATGTTAAAGAATAACATTTTTGTATGAGTTTATAAGAGGTGGATAAAGAAGTTAATACCTGAGAATAAGCAGGTAGTCATGAGCCGAAGCAAGTTAGTTGAGACTTGGGCTAAGAATGGAATTCTGTCCATGGATTAGATAGAAAAGGATAAGGGAAAGAGATAGTAAGATAATACCTTTGATAAGGTAAGATGCTGAGATGAGTTGTTAAGAGAAATTAATTGTGTAAGAGTTTAGTAGTCATGAACTAAATTAGAACGTTACAGGAATAGTGATTCCTGCATGGGATCCTTGTAAGAGGGGAAGAAAGTAATAACTAAACGATGGACAAATAAACAAATATAGTTAATTAAGTTAAGTATGTGAGAAACATGATAAAATTATGTTATAAATTAACATAGTTTGAATGATGGCCTTGATTGATAATTGAAATGAATAATAATCAATAAATGATTAGCTAATATGATTAATCAATAAAAAGGAAGCAAGTTAAAACTCAAAATTTGAGTTAAGGATAGAATTTTGAAGCACGGAGTGATCGGTTGCGTCCAGAATGTCAAATTTAGTTAAAAAATACTATAAACACGAAATATGTCGGGTTGACTTTTTGGTCAAAGGTAACAGTTGACTTTTTAGGGAGAAAAGTCAAAATTGGAGCTATGAGTGAAATTTGAAGACGCGGACGAGATATTTGAATCCGGAACGTCAAAATTAATAAGAATAGACTATGAACACAAAATGTATCAATGTTGACTTTTTGGTCAAAGTCAACATTTAACTTTTATGGAGAAAAGTCAAACTTAAAATTAGGAGATGAATTTGAAGAAATGGATGTGCCGATGACGTTGGGAATGTCGAATTTAGTATGAATCGACTATAAACTCGAAAATTTGACTTTTCGAGTCCGAAAATTAAAGACAGGATTAAACACGCAAAACGAGAAAATAAAAGCGGGACCCACATGACTTAAATCTGCTAAAAATTCCAGCACATGGGTGTCAACCACTTCCCACCTACTCTCCATCTTATATTGTCTAACTCTATCTCTCCTAAATTATTTCTAGCCAAGAAAAAGAAAGAAATTAAAGAAGAGAAACCTTTCTCAACTTCTCCCACACCTTCCATACCCGAATCAAGAGAGAGAAAATAGAGAATGATGTCAGCCACAGAAGGAGCAAGAGAGAGAGAGAGGTAGCCATGGAAGGAGAAGAAGAAATCAAGAGGATTATCACAAAAGGTATAAAATCCTAACTAGTTTATGTATTTGATTTTTTGGTTATTTTAAACCATGAAGTTTATGATCTTGAATAAGAGAACACTAGATCTACTAGTTAGATGGTGTTTTATGCATGAATCTAACTATTTTGGGTATTAAAAGTTTGATCAAAGAAGAAGAGCAAAACAGTTTTCAAACCTTAGAAAATCTAGTGGACTGCTGCCCCTAAAAGGAAAATTTGGGGTTAGTTAGGTTGTCCAGAAAATTCTATGCTTTTGGTATGTTTTAGTACACTGAATAAGCTTTTCATAGACTTCGGAACGAACTAAATCCGACTTCGGAATAAAGAGTTATGACCGTTCAAAGTAGTTGTGCAAAACTGCCCAGCGAATTCGGGTCAATCCCATTCCACGAAATTTCTGGACTGATGTATTCGGAATTTGGAAAAAGATCAGTAGGTAAAAGTTGTAGTCCCGGAAGTTAGCTTTGCGTGGACTTAAGAATTACTCAAAAATGTTTTAAAACGAGAGAGTTATGACTGTTTTAGCAAGGCAGGTTAAAACCGGAAAACAAATTCGGAGCAGTTCCTTTGCATGAGATTTCTGAACTGATGTGTTCGGAATTTGGAAACAGGTCAGTAGGGAAGAGTTGTAGTCCCGGAAGTTAGGTTCGCGTGAGCTCAAGAATCGCCTAAAAATATTTTGAAATGAAAAAGTTATGACTGTTTTAGAGAGAGACGGTAAAGCTGGGAAAAAGGTTAAAATCGTTATGAACGTCCATTTTTGGCGAATTATTTGGACTACTTCAAGAGCCCGAAATGGGGGTTTTATATTTTTTAAAAATAGTCTCATATGATACGAAAAACATCCAAAATAGTAATCAATCCGATTAACGAGCAATGCGTAAGAAATTCGTGAAGTAGCTAGTTCGATAAGCATGCAACAGAGCAGCGGCAGCACAGCTGGGAAGCAGCTTGCGCACTGCTGGACAGCTGCCTGACATGTTTTTTGGTCGATGTTTTGATTAATTTCTGTAATTGGTTTTTGTGGTTAGAAATTTTTCTAAAATACTATGACATGAGATCTATAACACGCCCAAAAATTTACTGTTATAGGACTTGAGGTTTGAAAGTTAAAAATAAGCAAATGAGTATGTTAAAACTTGTAAATGAGTGAACGCCGAGCGTCGGCGCGTCGAGCGAGTTTGACGCTCGACGTTCCAAATCGCGTTTCAGCGAAATAATAAGTATTAATAAATCTAATAAAGTCCTACGGGGCGAGATTTGACTATAAATGATATTTTACGCCAAGAAACTTCTTTTCAGCCATAAATAAAGCAATAAAAATATGTAATAAAAATAAATTACATATTTAAGTGAAATAAAAACTACAATTGCCTATAAAATTATTTTGTGGTGGAACGAAGAACGTAAAACCTTTTAAAAATTGTATTAATCATAAAAATGATATTTTGAGATTTTTGGTGCTCAAAATGTGGTTTTTGAGCTGAGATTTACGTAATGGAATATATATATATATATATATATATATATATATATATAGTGAAAATGAGAATAATCATAAAATAAAAAATAAAGTGAATGTACTAGTGAGATAAAATATGAGGCAACAGTCAGTGTTAACTCTTGAATGGACAAACTGATATAAAAATTATTTAAATTAAAGAAATAATATAGTAAATTGAGTTTCACTATAAAAGCTATGCATTAGCTGTTTAAACTCCGAATTTGCGAGTAAAGGTAAAAGATATTTCTGAAATAGAATTTAAATGGTTTAAGCTTCAAGATATAAAATATTTACATCTTAAAATGTATGAGACCTTTATTATTTATAATAAGAAGTGATTTGAATATTATTAATAATGATTGAAATATTATTAAATGATTAATAATATTAGATAATGATTAAAATATTATTAAATGATAAATAATATTAGATAATAATAGAAATATTATTAAATGATTAATAATATTAGTGATTAATTAAAATATTATTAAATGATAATATTATTAGTTATGGATTAAAATATTATGAAAGGATTAATAATATTAGTGATTGATTCGAATACTATTAAAGGGTTAATAATATTGATAAATGGTTAAAATATTATTAAATGATTAATAATATTTGTGAATGATTAATATTCTATTAAATGATTAATAATGTTAAGAAGTGATTAAATATTATTAAGTGCTTAAAATATTATTAAAGAATTAATAATATTAGACAAGAGATTAAGATAATGATTAAGTGATAGTAATATTATTAAGGGATAATAATATTACTAATGAGTTAAAGAATTATTCAATGTTTGATTATGTGGCTAAATATTAGTTAATTTATTATTCGAGTAATAGTATTGTGATATAAAGTGTATTGTGCTAATTGGAAGATCGATCTTATCAATGATAGATCTTTCATAAGAGAATAAAATAGATTGCTTAGCGGTACAAGCAAGTTTTCTAACTCAAACTCAAGTTAATGATTTTCAAGAATGCTAGTGGTTTAATTATTGACAATTATTCCACATCTATGATTATTGATTCGTACTTAGTGCACATTGCATATATTTATAAGGTATGAAAGGCTGATCACCTTCATTACCAAAGTATTTGTTCATAGTCATTGTTGACCACTCAGCGTTATTAATTCAATCATCTATGTATTGAACTTTGATTCATGCTATTTCACAATCATTATATTGTTGAAAACTTGAAAGTTTATTCTTTCTTTCAATCATGATATATCTTTATTGTATTTAAACTTGCTGAGCAAAGTAGTTGCTCACCCTTGCTATATTATGAATATATTTCAGTTTAACTCGAATGCTCAAACAAGGACAAAGGCAAAGGAAAAGATGGAGATTATTTTTATATGGGCATTTATCTATTATGATAACTGACGTAAGTTGATGATGTAAACCTTGTGAATTATTAAAGGAATGTATTAAGATAAAGGTTGTAGACCTTGGGAAATGTTACAAAACTATTGTGTAATAGACAAATTGTGTTAATAATTCCGCAGTAGTTTATAGAATATGTATGAAGATGATATATCGTGACGCACCAGGTCCGTGGTTCAAGGGACCTAGATTTGGGGGCGCTACATATGAGGAGGATGATAAAGACTATGAAGAGAATGTTAATAGTGATATTAAGTTTGATGGAGTATGTGTAAGTGATAAGGGGCAGGGGCAGGGGCAGGGGCAGGGGCAGGAAAAGGAAAAGGAAAAGGTGGTTGACAAAGGGAAGGGAAAAGATGATGTTAGTGAATTAGAATCTGATTTTGTAGAAGAAAACCTCATGATTGAGGAGATAGCAAGAATGCAGATAAATGATGATGAGGATGGGCCTAAATGGCCTGTATTTAATCCAACAACAATGATGGATGATCCTAAGTTTGAGGAGGGGATGTTATTTGCAGACAACAAAGTTTTAAAGAAAGTTATGGTAGCGCACTCAATGAAGCATGGGAGAGCAGTGAATGTATACAAGAATGAGAAATATAGGGTGTGGTTCATGTGCACTCCTCCATGCCCATGGAAAATATATGTTGGGAAATTACAAAAGAGAACACCCTACAGATTAAGATCATCAATTTGACACACACATGCCTTAGGATCCACAAAGTTAAGGGTGTGACAGTTGTTTGGTTAGCTGAGCAATACTTGAATGAGTTTAGAAGAAATCCAAATTAAGATACAGGCATCCACTTTTGTGGACACAGTGTGGACTGATCACACCATTCAAATATCTCCATTCCAACTATTTAGAGCTAGGGTCAAGGCTATGAAGATGATTGAGGGCAATCATGTAGAGCAATATCATAACTTGTGGAAATATGTTGATGAGCTAAAAAGATTGAATCCTGGGAGCACTGTTAAGCTACAAACTAAGCCTAGTACCTTACTTGGTGGGAAACATTTGTTTAGAAAGATTTATATATGTTTAAGTGGGCTAAATGAAGGATTTAAGCATTGCAGGCCTATAGTTGGTGTTGATGGAACATTCTTGAAAAGCACAAATAGAGGCATCTTGTTAACTGCTGTGGGTATTGACTCAAACAATAATATGTATCAAATAGCTTATACAATGGAAGAGGGAGAAACATATAACAGTTGGTTGTGGTTTTTAGGATTATTAAAAGATGATGTGGGAATTGTGAATGATTGGACATTTGTATATGATAAACAAAAAGGATTGATTAAGGCATTTGAGGAATTAGTCCCTAACTCAGAAAATTGGTTTTGCTTTCAGCATTTGCATCAAAATTTTGCAAATGCAGGGCATAGAGGAATGGGATTTAGAGAGTTGTTGTGGGATTGTGCAAAAACTAAACATCCTAAAAGGTATAAGGACAACATGCAGGCACTAAATAAAAAGAGTTATGAGGCTGTGAACTGTGTAGGACCCCCAAATCCGAGTACCTTGAACCTCGTATCTGGTGCGTCACGGTGTAACATTTTTTTACACATTCTATAACTAACACGGAATATATATAAACAGACGTTGTTCCTTTCAAATGATTCTACAACATTTCTCCAAGGTCTACAACCTTAACTCATTACATACCTTAAATAATTAAAAAGGTTTACATAATCAACCTATTTAAGGTAACATAATAGTTAACGCATAATAAGCTACTCTTGGAATTTATCCTTGTCTCTGTCTTTCTTCGAACCTTTGTCTTAATCTGAAAATGTTATCATGATATAGCAAGAGTGAGCAACTACTTTACCCAGCAACTACTATAGCGACGGTTTTTTTCCGTCACTATAGCATAAAATACCGGCTTTCTATGCTATAGCGACGGAAAAAACCGTCGCTATATATAGCTGATTCGTTCTTAGTTCGCTCCTTCCAGTTCGCTGGAAAAGTGTTATATATATATATATATATATATATATATATATATATATATATATATATATATATATATATATATATATAAAGGATCAAGAACATACCCTTTATCCAACATACCTTGCATACCCCTCTTTAGCGACGGACCGGACGATGATTCGGTCCGTCGCTATAGGTTCGGTCCGTCGCTTTATGTTTTATGTCGCTATATGTTGTCTGTTGCTAAAAACTAAGACGACGGTTCGATATATAGCGACGGACTGAATCGTCGCCCGGTCCGTCGTTAAAAGGGGGGTATGTAAGGTATGTTAGATAAAGGGTAAACTTAAGATCCGGACTATATATATATATAGTCCGCTTCTCCAACGAATTGTAGAGAGTGAACTAAGAACGAACCAGCTGTTTTTTCCGTCGCTATAGTATAGAAAGCCGGTTTTTTATGTTATAGCGACGGAAAAAATCGTCACTATAGCCAATTCGTTTTTAGTTCTCTCCTTCCAGTTCGCTAGGAAAAGTCGAGCTATATATATATATATATATATATATATATATATATATATATATATATATATATATATATAAATGATCCATAGTATATATTTGCTATGGATCAAAAAAGGGCAAATATTATCTCTATATTTTGTTACAATTATCAACGACTGGAATTTATAAGGACTCGGCTTCCTCTAGTAATTCTAGCGGACGAGATTAAAAAAAATTTTGGAAAATTATGCCCAATTTCTAGTAGTGTGAGTCAAAATTTCACAAGCTCAGTTAGAATTACTAGCGGATGAAATAAAGCTAAAGCAACTATATATGATATACATACTATAAATGATGTTGAACCAACTATATATAGGATACACATATTATAAATTAGGAAGGATTGAAACTATATACTAATATTATATTAAAATAAGAGTTAACAATTATATATTTAACTAATAATTGAACTCATACGATGCACAGGAATTAAAATTAAACAATTTCACTTGACAAATATTAAGATAGACAAAATAAGTGAATAAAAAAATCTTTTAGAATATCAAATTAAAATACATTAGTCATTTTATTTCATGTTCTAAGATTTTACAATTCAGTCCGACTATCCAAACATGGATCAAGTAATATAAATATTCTCTAATATCATTAAAGGAAACATATTACAACTTTAGTTTGTATCAGAAACACAGGTACAGCTACAGAATCAGAAATAACGATTCACCATTTTGTTGAACGACATTTAGCAGGTGTTCCACTTTCACTCAAGTTAGACCTAAGAGTTTTCATAACTTCCTCGTATGTTGGCATCTTGTAGTCGAGTGCCAATATCAGTCATATGTATCTCATGTTCAAGTAAGCATTTCAGGCCGCAACAATTCAGCATACCTGCTCAATTACGAGGTAATAGTCATTTCCATATCTTCATGCAAACGAGGTAATAATGATTAATAAAGATTTATTCAGGCTGCAACAATTCAGCATACCTGCTCAATTACGTCTTCAGGGCTTGCCCATTTCCACTTTGAGGATTCTAGGTCTGCTTCACCACTTGATAAGTTGATCTCGCTTTCATCTTTTGTGAATATCATAAGGTACCCTGTCAATGTTCCTAATATTTATCATCAAAACAGTAAAGGGTGTAAGAAGTTCTAAATATGTTCTTCCTGTGCATTTCAAACCTCCAAGTGCCTACTCGTCTTAACAACAAACTATTCAAACCAATATATGCATATGATATTTTATAACTTCAGGTCTATATTTCCATAATGATATTCTTTTTAGGTAGATATGTGTAACATGTTGATGATAGAGATGTTTAAAATCGTAGTATAGTTTTAGTAAGCAACAAACAGTAATATTTCCTATCAATGAGTTGGGCAAAAGTACCAATAACTCTCAAGCTGGAGACACTGTCAATCACTAAATATGTGAGGCTTAACCGCTTAAGAAATAGAGGCAGCCTTTTGCTGAAAGAGGCAGCCTTTTGCTGAAGGAGGCAAGAAAGGTGAAGGACAATCATCCAAAAATAGAATATTTTAAAAGTCCATTGCCTATAATGGTCCTGCTTCCATTGAGAGGTGGGATTATTATAGTAAAAACGGACATATTATTTTTCAGCATCATGCGGAAACGAAACCGCACTGGATAATAGAACCTTTTAACATAGTTAATTTCTAGTAGTCGATGTTCAGATTTTCCTTTCTACTCCTAATGCTAGAAGAAATACTAAATAACACCCAGATGTAAATTAAATCATAACGAGTTTTTAGCAGACAGTGGGTTTCCATAAGAAAGATACAGTATAATGGAACTCACTACTTCTATGCATGTCCATGCCATTCACCTCCCCAGAGACGATTTACTTTGGCTTTCACAGCAGGTGGGATAATAGGTTACCCACTTCGGAACCTGTCAACCCACAATCTTATTAGTTCCTAGATGCTAATTTTACTGGTTAACTATTTAAAATTGAAATTAACTGATTTACACAATACTCAAGGTTTCTAAAGCAATATATATATATTATCAGTATCATGATGAATCATAGTTGAACAAAACCAGTATCTTCATTAATCATTATAAACCAAACCAAATCTAATTAAACTTATATATACTATCAAAGTACTTGTATATACATCTCATCCATTATAATACCTATCAAACTATTGATATTGTTAAAAAAATTAAATGAGACATTCAAGCATTTCAAATCAAACTTAGATACAATAAATTATTACTACCTAGTCATATTTATAATAGTAGTTGCTTCAACCATTATCCAATAGCTTCCAAACCAAACATAAAACAAAGAAAGCACAACAAAGTTTTAGTGTACCTGTAAAAGGGCAAGGATAATAAAAGGATATATGTTCAATGTATATTATATATCTTTTCATGCTTAAACATGTAACAAATCTATAAAATAAAAAACTCAATAAAAGAATTTGACTTTTCAGTTGATCAGTTATGTAAAAATATAGAAAAAGAATAAGGGATTCGAATACAAACCACATCTCATCCATTACAATACCTACCAAAGTATTGATATTCATAATTAATCAATTCAAATCAAATGTGACAGAAAAAAATAAATGAAACATTGAAGCATTTCAAATTAAACTTAAGTACAATAAATTATTACTACCTAGTATAACTCAGAATAGTAGTTGCTTCAACCATTATCCAATAGCCTGCAAACCAAAAATAAAACAAATAAAGCACAACATAGTTTTCAATGTACCTGAAAAACGACAAGGAGAGTAAAAAGTATATGTTCAGTGTATATTATACATGTTTTCATGCTTAAATATGTAATAACTATATCAAATAAAAAACTCAATAAAAGAATTGAACTTTCCAAATGATCTAGCGGGTAGGAACCACCATAATATTGAGCAATCATACTGTTTTTCGTTTGTTCCCATATAAATTTTGGAGACCTTCATAACCTATGCCATGGAATCTCATTCCAGAAAAATCAACAATATTAGATGTAACAAAGGGAAAACCAATTGCGATTCACATGGTCCACATAAATAAATTTGGGATGCAAAATCCTGACCCTTTTCCTTTTATGGATGATAACATTAATCAAAACATAATGCAAAAGCACATCACACATAATTCCTAATAAGAATTCCCCAGAATTCTAAATATAATATAAACCGTAACGTCTTAATGTTGAATGTTAACCATTGGGTAAAAGTCCCAGCAGCCGACAGAAAAGAATAATAAACTCAAAGTCAACCTTTTTAAGTTATGATGTTGAATTTCATAACCAACTACCCACCGATTATGAATAACATTTTTTCCATTTTATAAATCCCCCAATATTTAGATCACAATCCAACTTATCAAACTCCAGAAAACGTCAACAGGTCACTCACTTTGTTAGTTTGAACTCCAAAGCTTTGAGCAAATCTAGTTTCAAGCAACCAGACATCAAAGACAATATGAAAACAACCTCATGAAAGTGTGCTGAATACATGCCTCTAAGCCTTTATGTTCTTATTTTGCTAAGTTAATGCATTTTTCATCCATCAACAAAGATTGCACAACAAATAGTTATTTCTAATCAATCACCTAAATAATGTGTTATAACAACTCAAATCCAACTATAGGCAAGTTGCAAGCCTGCAACCAGAATCAGAATACATGCACAGATACAGACACACACACACAAACACAAAAAATAGTAATATGATAAGGCTACTGGTTATATATGTCATTAGTAATCAGTAATATGATAACGAAAAAGATATACACTATGATTCAATCATTCCATCAACAAACCAATCAATATTTAAAGAAGTCTAAAATAGAACCATAATATAAAAACTACCTTAACTGATTGAAAAGATTCATTACAACTGCATCAAGAGATTCATTACAACAATAGAGATTCATTAAAAACAGTCAATCGCCACTAAGATAAACACATAAAAAATCCCATAACTGTACCTTCAAAAGTCATTTTGATTACTCATTCTCAATTTTGATATTCTTCCTCATCTTGTTGGTTGAAAACTGTGACTGTAGATCATCACCCAGATCACTTAATTCCATAATTTCATTATTAAAAGTTCTATTTGAAGGTGTTTTATTTGGGGAGACACCATCTATCTTATCAGAAAAAGAATCCTGATACATTCAAAAAAAGAAGATGAATGATCATATAAGAATAAAAGCTTTTTATAATAAGAATAAAAGCTATGTAGCATAAAAGTAATAAAAAAATAATAGTTCTAATGAAAAAATAATAGTTATATTATTCAAAACTCAACCTTTTTTATGACATCAACTTTCTGATTACGTTCAATACAATCTATTGGCTCCTGATTAAGGAAGAATCTAACATGCTCAATAATTAAGGAAGAATTAAATAAATTTTTCAATGAGGGTATTATCATATGTCACCCTTTGAATAACATATATATCCCAACTGTCACTTAAATTTGCTTCCTTAATTTTAACTTTGAACAACATTTTCATGTCAAGCAAACAATCCAATTCATTAGGATAATCACGTTCATTCTGTTCAGGATCCTACAATATTAAAAAAACAAACTTTAGTGTTCTTAATAAGTAATATTGATTAACAGACTAAACAATAGTATATATATATATATATATATATATATATATATATATATATATATACCTTTTTCAAAGCAGTTGTCATGATATTTGTTGTTGTCTTTCCTAAAAGCTGGACAGCCTCCCGATCAAACAACAAAAAGAAAGTTGAACCAGTTTCATCAATAACCTTGACTTGACTTTTAAACCTGTAAATTGTAAATATAAATCATAGATTCATATTTGAATTATAAAAAAAATATTTGAATTATAAAAAATCATATAAGAAACGAATTTAATACAGACCTTTGCAATGGGTAGCGTACACAATCTTCACACTTGTCACAATACCAAGTATGGCCAGCCGGTTCAACTTTTCTTAGATATTTTTTGCAAGAATTGTAAAACCATCCATATGTATTATCAATTTCAATAATTGTTGCACGTGTTACTAATGTCCCAACCAATATAACAATTTAGTAACCATTTATTTGTAGATTAGAAAAAACCGATTATAACTACCTTTTTACTTTCTAGAATCTCATCAATTGTCCTCTTCTATCATCAACAAGGGAATAGGTAGAGGGTCCAGACAATTGGCTAACCCTTTGGGATTGAGATTCTTCAATACTCACAAGTGTATAACATTTAATTGTTGGATTAAATAAATAATCATTATAAACATTAATTAATAGACAACTTATAAGGTTTTACTTATTTTTGAAGTCGATGGCTTCTTTGGTTGTCGGGTTGATCAGCATTCTTGAACCAAAGTAAGCATTTGACACTCTCACCTTGCCTGATTTTTACAACACAATATGATTAGTTCAAGGTCAAGAAATTACTACAATAATACACAGTTCAAAGAAACTTACATATGGCATGAATGAATGACACATCTAACAACACAGGCTAACATGGTATTCAACTCTTATAACTTATAGAAATATTTAAAACTAATCATATATAGGATTGATATAGTGTTTAACTTTTTTGTCAATAAGAACTGTCCAGGATTCACAAAATCTGTGATTTTAAGTGTCGTGAATTTTTAGTACCATGCCAACCAAGTGGCATACAATATGTTTAGGTGGGTGACAAATTGCTTGAAAGATAAAATTTATAACACGTTAGCTTTTTCAAATATAGTTTCATGTTAAAAAATCTTAGTATATCCCATATAGCTTATTCGCATATCAACTTATTTCTATACTTAAATAAATAGGACAAATAAAATATGATCCAATAAAAGTAAATGATATAATTTACATTTTATTTGGAAACCAGTATATCAAAACAAACAAAAGTAATTTTAAAAAAAGGCCAAAGATAACATGATCATTATAACATAAGCAGTTCAAAAACATGAATCAGGCCTACAACATGAATTACACAGAAGATAACAAGGTAACAGTGCATATATATTTCTCATTCGTATTGTACATATAAGAATCTCAAATATAATACTTTAACAAAAAGAAACGGGTTATATACCTTGGTGCTCCTTAACTCTACATGATTGAAGTAGTATGTTAGGTCTCTGAATAGTTTCTTTTAAATAAGAACATAATTCTTCAGCAAAATTACCCCACCATGTACAAACCAACTGATCCTTTCTGAAAATAAAGAATATACAGGCAGAATAAAATAATAGCAAAATAGTATATGCAATTTAAAAATGTTTACTGTAAATATAACATGCTCACTCTGCATCTTCCAAAACAACATCACATCTCTTAGTGATTTTTTCATCCTTTGTACTCTGAATTAGATCACCAGTTTCTACAATCTCCCCAATAACATCTAAAACAATAAAAGGATCAGACACTTGCAAATAAAAAATTGAGTTAAAAATAAAATCAAGACCGAATAATATCATGATCATACTAATAAGATACGACTCATCCATATTTGAGCTTAAATCAGCAAAAGAAACAAATAATTAATAAACCTTCTTTGGGGATATTCAACTCTATTGGAGGAGATAGATCAGTTGTTGCCATGAAATTTAACTTAAACTTTTATATATATATATATATATATATATATATATATATATTAGGTAATTTTTATATCATTTTTAATTAATAAATGTTCACAACATTCGTTAAATGACTACTCTTTAAATGAACACAACCTTTTTCTTCCATCATCTGTGCATGTTCTTTTTTCACTGGAATTTGCAAGTTTTCACAGAGATCTTAAACAATACCCTCTTCTCTTATGTTTCTCTTTCAATTGAGTCTAGAATGGCTATAACCGATCATAAACACACACAGTATTCAATAATCATTTTTAGTATTCATTCTTTAGTTGAAGAGCGATCATAGATAATATGCATGCTTGTTGTTGATTATAATCATTGGGCCTACTCATAAATAGTAGCTCTTTAACTAATTAAAATTTGACACATCATTTTCTAAGTTATAATTTTGTAAGTGTAACATTACTCATTTTTAACTTAATTGCAGGCTGAGAGCCACAAAGAAACTAGCCTCTATAAAGACCATAACAGATTCACCCTAAAATATTTTAGTTCAAAATTACAAAGGATGATGCTAAGTACAGTTACAGACAATAAAATTGAATATCAACCAGTCCACCACTACAATTAATACCCTAGAGCATTGGATGAGGAATACCATAAATATATATTTCCTTATCTTGAGAACAAACTATTTAATTTTATATATGCATAGATATCATTAACTAATTCATTAGCCATTGTAAAATAAGGTTACACTTATTACAGTTAAAAAGTTTGGAATTGACACTTGTTATTTTGGAAAAATACACTGATCTGTTGACCAATTCATATACAATCTAAAACCATTTTCGCTTTTTGGAAGATTGATTCTATGTGAACTAATTGTGTACTAATTGTTTTGATCAGTAGAAAATAGTACTTGTACCCTAGTATTCAAAATAGTTATGAGATTTTTGAATCAGACCCATGTATCTTTCTCTCTCTATCAGTGCACAATTAGTGCACATATAAGTACTTTTTTAGATTATATTGGAAATTATATAATTTTTAAAATAGTTAACACGTATGTATTTCATATTGGAAATTATGAGAATCAAAGTAATTAACAATCAGAGTAAAAATAAATCAGATTATGTAATTGTTATATGAAATTTAATTAATAAATTTTAAAACATTTGATAAATGACCACCCTTAAAATGGACATAACCTTTTTCTTCCACCATCTGTGCATTTTCTTCTTTACAGAAATTTGTAAGATTTCACACGTCTTAGACAACACCTCTTCTTCTCTCTTCCTCTTCCAACGGAGTCTAGGATGATATGAATATCTGTTCATAGAAACTCTAATTTGCAAAGGAATGGAGACCGTCTATAAATGACTTCCTTTAGAGAATCAATCATTGTTCATAACTTTCTCTTATGGGTTAATAATTGTATATCTGACTCGACGTATGTACCCTTTTGCATTTGGTACCCCCATGTTCAAAAGCTCTCAGCCCGCCATCCAAAGTAATGTTAAGCAAGCACGATAGACATTTTATTGAGTTCTGGCCAGTTTTTTCGTCGAAAAGTAAACATGCATGTAATACCTGGGAATATATATATATATATATATATATATATATATATATATATATATATAACATTTTTGTTTATATTTTAAATATTTTAATTGAGTTTTTCTTATGTTTGGGTCAAAATTGTATTTAATTTATGTGGACTATAATAAATAAGAGATTATATTAATTTGGACCTTTAAATTATTTAGGTCTAAATTATATTTATGCAACTTTAAATCCTATTAAAATTAAGAGAAATACAAGATATAATAATAAGGAAATAAAACCTAAATTGAATTGGAATTTAAAGCGAGGCAGCATATGTGAATTGCGTGGAGACTCCATTTCAAATTGAAATGGAAAGGATCCGGATCCACTAACTTAACTCTAGCCACCTCATTTAAAAGTCATTAACTTAACTCTAGTCATTAATTTAATATAATACTAATATATTATTATTATTATTTGTGTGAAAACGTATAAATTCCAATAAAGAGAGAATGCACAAGTGGTGGAAGAAGAAGCTTTGTTCATTTTATGAATTGAATCTCATATAACGATTACATAATCTGATATTATTTTTTAACATAATTGTTAATTACATTTGATTATCATAATTACCAATATAATCAAACAAAAATAGATACATGTGTCAACTTTATGTATGTGGTCTTGCGTCATTTATTATATATGTGACTTGAGAAAGAGTCTTTTCTTTAAACATGCTATCCACTAAACCAATGGTATTTCAATATTATTTACAAAATATTCTACAAAGAAAAGTAAACTAGGTATAAAAAAAATGCCATTTCTATTACTTTTTGTAGAAGAGTACTTATAAGTTATATGTTAATTAATTTTTAACTAACAAAGAGAAAATAGAACCTGGGTCCAAGTTCAAAAATCCCATAACTATTTTAAATAGTAGGGTACAAGTACTTTTTTTTTCTTCTATAAGTGATCAAAATAATTAGTGCACACTTGGTTCACATTTACAAACTCATAAAACCCTGATTTTACTTTTCATATCCCCACGTATATATAGTTTAGATTAATTTTTATGTTTTATTAACCTTGTAAATTCCAAATTATTTAATAGTAATAAGTATAACCTTATTTTAAAAATTCCTAATGATTAGTTAATGATCTCTACGCATGGTTGGTTATAACCATTCCAGACTCTATGGGAAGAGAATGGGAGGAGGAGAAGGTATTGTTTGAGATCTGTGTGAAAACTTGTAATTTCCAGCAAAGAGGGAACACGTGTTGTAGGAAAAATGTTGTGTTTATTTAAAGACCGGTCATTTAACGAATGTTCTGAACATTTCTTAATTAAATCTGATATAACAATCACATAATATGGATTTTTTTAATATGATTGTTAATTTCATTTCATTATCATAATTTCTAATTGAATTAATTATACAGAAATATATACATGCGTTAACTTTTTTATTCAGATGAACTTGTGTCATTTAACATGTGATTGGGAAAAAAAAAGGAGTTAAATATGCTAATTAACCAATAAACCACTGATATTTCAATATCACTTACAAAATAACCTTAAAAAAATAGTAAATTATAGGTATGGATAATGTCATTTTTTACAAATTTTCATAGAAGGGTACGTTTATGTGCACTAATTGTGCGCTAACAAAAAATAAACACTAATTAAACTTAATCCAAGTACTAATCAAACTTAATCTAATTCAAAAACTTTATGATTAATTAATTTGAATACTAGGATATATCCAAGTACTCTTTTCTCTCTATCATATAGTGATCAAAACTATTAGAGCACACTTACTGCACGGCAGTTACAACACATTAAATTTGATTATGTGAATATAAGATTTATAATTAAGTCTCAGTTAAAAATAAATACTTCTCAAAAAATAAAGTATAAAAGAAAATGATAGTAGAAATTAGTCAAGGGAGAATTTCAATAAGCTTTCCTAATAACTTTGAAAGACTCAAAGAGTTGCATAGACTATAGAGCTTTGTAGAGTAAATGAGAGAGATTCCATTGAATCATGGAAGAGAGAGAAGCCATGACTTTAATATAAATAAAATGTATTTAAACTTTTTTTTAAAATTTGTACTATGAATCTTGGGGTCTTGGAGAAAAAATTTAAACCTATAATACTATACAACTAGTTTATTGAATAACAAAATTAGCAAAAATGATGGCAAACTAATCAAACTTAAATTACCCAATTTTAAGTGGGTTGAAAACGTCCAGAAAATTTATCAAAAGCTTTGATACGAATAAAATTGTAGAAAAGGAGAGCAAGAGGGGGTATCTTTATTATACCCGAACATACGCTATTTTATACTCTAAAAATATTAAGGAATATAACAAAGTATAACTTAAAATATTCAAGGTAGTATAATGATCTCAAGTCCAATAATCACTTGTATTACTATCACTTTAGAATCTCTTATTGACAGACAAATAAAACTACATTATATGTCATTTAAGCGAGTCACGTTCAGTGAACTTATTCTCCAATAAGTACCCACATATTTGCTTTAGTGTCTCCACACAAATGATTATGAGATCAAACTTCAATAGAGTAAATATAGTATGTATTAATCTATCCAGAATCAATAACCCCACATTAGTGATCCAACGATTAAGAACATTTTAGTTTTGAGTTATCTAGAATTTAGATCCCATTAGCATGCATGAACTATGACGCCCCCAAAACAGGTATACATCACCCATTCTGAGTCGCCAAAACATGGTACAGAAATAACTACAACTTTATTAATACAATTGTCATGCAAAATACGACAACACATAAACTGTGAGTTTAAATACAAATATTGTCTTCTAGACAATATACACACTCAAATAAGTCCTCATTACAATTATTGATACACTATTTATAAAATAGTGAGGACTACTATAACAACTTCCTTGGAACATCACTCCGCACCCCGACTACTTTCCGCTATATTCTCACCTCCTGAGAAGAAAAATAGAACAAAAAAGAAAAGGGTGAGCTCAACTAGCCCAGTAAAAAATATTATGACTAAGATAATATAGAACCAATTATCGTTAGTCCTCAACAGGGAAAAATCTGATAGAATATAATAGACAATAAATTTTAGATCAACAACTGCAGTGGAAACATCAATCCATTAGAAAAGTTAAATAGAGAATGAATTCTACTATCTTCTAAGATTTAAAAGTCTATCATCAATATTTTATCCCTATAATATCAATCAATATACATCTTGAATCAAATATTCATCTTTGCACTACAGGCCAAAGATATTCATTTGTATCACCAGTTGGTCATATTCATCAAAACACATGTTCATCTTTGCACAACAGGCCAAAGATATTCATCAGTTAATCATTCATCTTTGCACTACAGGCCAAAGATATTCAGTAATATCATTATTTTTTAAAGAAAACGAATCCAGTGAGACAAAAGAATAAATATTAGGGATTCGTACTTCAGTTTATCCATGTTTAAAAACAACCCATAATATACCATAGTGGAATAAAATTCAAGAATAAAGATCAAAACATGGATACAATCAAAGATAGTAACAAAAATAGAAATCTAGGACAAAGAAAAGAAAATTTTATTTTTCGATGAATAGTACCGTATTCTTATATAGTGTCGTATACGTGAATAGTGCCGTATACGTGAATAGTAACTCCGACACAAAAAGACAAGAATTTCACAAGAAAAATCTTACCAATATTCTAGCATAATGATATTGAAAGAAAAAATATCATTAAAAAAAATAACATCCCTTACCTAAAAAAGACAGTACTTCTGACTGGAATACTGGATATAGTGCTGAAGGAACTTGCACTGTATAGCAACACTCAAAGTATCAAAATACTCACAAGAATACGCTCGATAAAATAGAGAGATAAAACTTCAGTTTCTGGTGTGATTTTCAATTCTAACCTAAGCACCCTATTTATAGGAAAATGCTTAGAACACCAAAGCAGAAAATTTAATAAAATATTAATATATTTATTTTATTTTCCTACGCACACCTTGCCATCTGATTTCAGCAACTAACACATGCAAGTGGGTCCCACCAACACACCAAACATGTTTTAAACAATTTTTTGTAACAAAATCAATTCAGACTCAATATTCTAGAACTTCAATAATTCATAATAAATAGCTCTTTTATCTTAAAAATTCGAATATTATGTTCATTCCATAGAAAATTCAATTCTCTACAACTTTGTAAGTTTAAGTTTTTCCAAATTCCAAGCAGAAATTGACCGAAATTCACATACGGACGATTTTGCATGCTATAATCAAATTTCAGTCAAAAATGGGATCCATCAACACACAAAACATGTGTTAAATATTTTTTTATAACAAAAATACTCTTCCTTCTCATTTATTAATATATCACACATTCATTGTAAAATATATCACCATTATTATATTATTATAATATAATAATATATTAAATGAATTATTTTATCAAAAAAGATAAAATATCAATTTTCAACTATTGTCACTTTTCTAAAAAATTCATCCATTTATATCCATATAAGTAAATATTTTTCTTATCATATAAATCAATAATTAATTATTCATAAATAATATTACAAAATCACAATACTGACAATGGCCGTTCCCAGGAAAGAGGG
Source organism: Panax notoginseng (assembly GCA_016801055.1). Taxonomy (NCBI): domain Eukaryota; kingdom Viridiplantae; phylum Streptophyta; class Magnoliopsida; order Apiales; family Araliaceae; genus Panax; species Panax notoginseng. The sequence continues at coordinate 204,126,898 of CM029017.1, forward strand.
GGCTTTTCAATAAGGATTTCTCCTTACTGGCATGCAATTAGGTGACCAAACCTCTCCTTAGACATAACTTTCTAGACATTGCCAATAATATTATCTAATAATATTATTAAAATATTATGAATTATTGATCTGATAATGGAAAATATTGTACAGTGACAATTATTGAAACAACAATAATATAAAATATCAACTTAGCAATTATTGAATCAACAAAATAAAATATTGAACACTAATTATTGTAACAATTATTGAGTAGTGACTTCTTACGTAAGAATTAATAATTAGTGCAATACCGTGTGCTACTGTGTTTTAATCACCGGGTATTCCAACAGTGTTAACGATAACAACTACGCCGTTATTTATAAAAACTCATACTCGTCGTTTTCTTTATCCAATCGCTTTCCGTTATGGGACCCACAAAAGGCTGCGCCGTCGTACGAATATTCCCCGACAGCAAGAATATTCCACGACCAAACGAATATTTCCCGACAATAATGAATATTTTATAACAACTTGCTTATTTAAAATATTTGCACATTTGACCCATAACTTACCACATTAATCAAATCAACCCTTACTATTTCAAAATAATAAATAGAGGAAATTCAATTTCATTTATAAAAAGTTGGGTTCTTACAACCTCCCCTCCTTATGAAATTTCGTCCTCGAAATTGATGTACATATCTGGTATTTCGAAAAAGTGAGGATACCTCGCTTTTATTTCCGTTTTCAACTCCCAAGTCATTTCCTCAATAACATGGTTCCTCCACAAAATCTTAACTTGTGGTATAACCTTGGTGCGTAGGACATGCTCCTTCCTATCCAAGATCTTGACAAGTACCTCCTCGTACGTTAAGTCTTCGGCTATCTCGTCTGGTTCTAACTCAATAATGTGGTTTGGGTCTTTCACATATTTACGAAGCACAAATATGTGAAAAATATTATGAACACGAGACATGATTGGAGGTAACGCGAGTCTATAGGCCACATTTTCTACTCGGTCAAGAATTTGAAATGGACCAATAAATCGTGGATTGAGCTTTCCTCTCTTCCCAAATCTTGTAACTCCCTTCCATGGAGCAACTCGCAACATTACATGATCCCCAATACTAAATTCCACGTCCTTTCGATGAAGATCCGCATAACTCTTTTGTCGATCCTGTGCCATTTGTATACGTTGTCGAATCATTTGGATATTTTCTGTAGTCATACGTACCAACTCTGGTCCCAACAATGTTGCTTCACCCACCTCATCCCAACATACTGGAGAGCGACACTTTCGTCCATACAATGCTTCGAATGGAGCCACACCTATACTTGCCTGGTAACTGTTGTTGTAGGAGAATTTTACCAATGGTAAATACTTATCCCAACTCCCTTTGAAGTCTAGGACATAGAGTCTTAATAGATCTTCAAGAGTTTGAATAGTCCTCTCTGATTGTCCGTCCGTTTGAGGATGGTATGCAGAACTGAATTGTAAATCCGTGCCTATAGCTTTCTACAAGCTAACCCAAAATCGTGAAGTAAATCTTGGGTCACGATCCGAAACTATGGATACTGGCATGCCATGCAATCTCACAATCTCATTTACGTACATATGAGCAAGACGTTCAAGGGAATAAGTCTCCCGTATCGACAAGAAATGAGCAGACTTAGTTAATCTATCAACAATAACCCAAATCGTATCTATGCCTTAAGAAACATTGGGAAGACCTGTAACGAAATCCATGGTAATGTGTTCCCACTTCTATTTTGGAATCTCTAGTGGTTGCAATGGACCCTTCGGCACTTGATGCTCCACCTTTACACGTTGACAAGCTAAACACCTCGAGATAAACTTCGCGATCTCTCTCTTCATATTGCTCCACCAAAATGTATGTCGAAGATCACGATACATTTTGGTACTTCCAGGGTGAATTGCAAATGGTGTATTGTGTGCCTCCATCATGATCTTATACTTCAAATCAGAGTCGTTAGGAACACAAAGTCTGGAGTTGACTCGAAGTACTCCTTCTTCATTGATTCTTGCTTCTAGGATAACACCTTCTTGTACTTTCTTCTTCATACGCATCAGCTCCGGGTCTGTGGCTTGAGCAACTTTAATTTTATTGATTAAAGTTGGTTCTATGCATATACTTGACATCATCGCATGGGTCTCCGGAGTCTTGAATTCTATCTTTATCTTTTGTAAATCACACAAAATGGGCCTTTGTGTTGACAACATCGCACTTATTCCTGCATATGATCTTCTACTCAACACGTCAGCTACCACGTTTGCTTTTCTAGGATGGTATTGAATGGTATGGTCGTAATCTTTCAACAGCTCGAACCAACGTCGTTGCCGCATGTTGAGTTCTTTTTGGGTGAAGAATTATTTGAAGCTTTTATGATCTGAATATATCTTCACTTTCTCCCCATATAAATAGTGCCTCTAGATTTTTAACGCGAAAACGACTGCTGCCAACTCTAGATCATGAGTAGGATAATTTCTCATATTATTTGAGTTGTCGCGAGGCATAGGCTATGACTTTCCCATGTTGCATAAGAACACATCCTAACCCTTTGCCCGAAGCATCGTTGTAGATAACAAATCCATCCGAACCAGATGGTATTGTCAGAACAGGTGCCGAAATGAGTCTCCTCTTAAGCTCTTGAAAACTCTTCTCGCATTCCTCGGTCCATACGAATTTTATATCTTTTCGAGTCAGTTGAGTTAACGGAGTAGCGATTCGAGAAAATTATTCCACGAATCTCCGATAATAACCAGCTAAACCCAGAAAGCTACGTGCTTCGGTCAATGACTTCGGTTGCTCCAAACTTTGTATTTCTTCAATCTTCGTCGGGTCAACAGATACTCCATGTTTTGACACCACGTGTCCAAGGAATGATACTTCCTCAAGCCAGAACTCGCATTTCTTCAGCTTGACATATAACTTGTTATCGCGAAGCCTTTGAAGTACTAGCTTCAAATGATGCTCATGATCATCACGACTTTTGGAATAGATAAGGATGTCATCAATAAAGACAACAACGAACTGATCCAAATATTCCTTGAATACACGGTTCATCATATCCATGAAAGCCGTAGGAGCATTAGTCAATCTAAAAGACATGACTAGAAATTCATAATGCCCATACCGAGTTCTAAAAGCAGTCTTCGGAATATCCTCAATTTTAATCTTCAGCTGATGATATCCAAAACGAAGATCGATCTTTGAAAAGAATTGTGCTCCTTGCAACTGGTCAAACAGGTCATCAATACGAGGTAGCGGATACCTATTCTTAATGGTGACATGGTCCAATTCCCGGTAATCAATACAAAGTCGCATACTCCCGTCTTTCTTCTTTACGAATAAAACAGGAGCACCCCAAGGAGATGTACTAGGATGAATAATACCGATGTCCAACAACTCCTATAGTTGGACCTTTAACTCCTGAAGTTCAATAGGAGCCATTCGATATGGGGTTTTAGAAATGAGCTTCGTACCAGGTTCAAGATCAATAAAGAATTCAACTTCACGTTCTGGGGGTAGACCGGGAAGTTCTTTAGTAAATGCGTCAGGAAATTTACTAACAACAGAAATATTATTCAAATCTGAGGTGTTTTTGTTCAAGTCTATGACATGGGCTAAGAAAGCTTGACATTCGTTTTTCAATAAACGAATGGCTTTATGGCTTGATATGACAGTGAATGATTTTAGTGGTTTAGTTGCTTGAATTCGCATAACAAGTTGGTTAGAAATATGAAAACTAACAACCTTACGAAAATAATCAATTTTGGCATGATGAGTAGTTAACCAATCAATCCCTAAAATCACATCAAAAGTAAGTATCTTTAAAGAGATAAGATCAACAGGTAATGTGATGGTGCCAACTTGAATCAAACAAGATTTATAAACAGTGGATGTAATGAAGGTTTCTCCTAACGGAGTCTCCACAGATAAGTCAAAGTCTAATTTCTCCGGAGTCAAGTTTAAACGTTGAGCACAAGCAGGAGAGATAAATGAATGGGTAGAACCGGTATCTAGTAAGGTATAAACTTCGCAAGAATTTATGATTAGCTTACCCGTGATCACCTCGTTTGGGTTCCTCGCATTTTGACCAGTCACGACAAACGCTCTTCCAGGAACCGCTGACTTTGACTTTTCTAGAACAGCCTTTTGAGCCACCATCCCCGCTGGACTTGGTTTCGCTACAGTACAATCTCGAGCGATATGTCCTTCCTTTCCACAATTATAACACACCTTGAACTGTTGTGGACAGTTTGGACTGATGTGTCCCCCTTTTCCACATTTATAGCATACGACCGGTGGTCGTTCTCGTCTCTTAGAAACAGTTGATACTTGTGCTGACGTCTTCGCATTGTCATTGTTGAATCTCCTCTTTTTAAAATTTCTAATTGACTCGCCTCTCCTATTATCATGGCCACGATTACCACGAGAGTGGTTACCATTTTTGTCTGTATTTTTTCTTCTCCGTTGGTTATCATTGCTCCGATGACTGCTGTCACTGGTATGACCCTGGTTGTGGTCCCTCGATTGAACATACTCATTATCTCGCTCTAATAATTGAGCCCTGTTTACAACATCTGAATATAAAGAAAATTTATGAGAGATAAGATATTGTCGAATCTCAGGTTTTAGACCTCTTAGAAATATCCGTGTCATTCGTTCCTCATTCTCTACCAAATGAGGTGCAAACCTAGATGACTCTGCAAACTTCGCCTCATACTGGGACACCGTCATGTTGTTCTGCTCCAGTCTAATAAACTCCACCTCCTTCATATAACGAATACTTTCAGGAAAGTACTTATCATTGAACAGTTTTTGAAACGTTTCCCAAGACATGTTGAGTGCTGCAGGCTAGGTACGCTTCACAGATTCCCACCAGTAATCTGCCTCACCACGGAACATAAAGGCGGCGAATGGAACCTTCTGTTCCTCCGTGCATCCCAGGACATCGAATATCTTGGTAATTTGCTTGACCCATGTTTCTGCCTTAATTGGATCCGGCTTTCCCCAGAATTCTGGTGGTCCCAACTCTTTGAACTGCTTGGCTGTGATAAACCGCGCATTGTTATCATTTCCACCCGTATTTTGTACATGAGTCTCCCTTGTCTAATTTTGTATGAACTGCAAAAAGCTTCTAAACATCCCATCGATCATCGTCTGATCAGTGGTGTTGTTTACAGGAAGAACATTGTCGTCCTGTTGCACGTTCTCCTGATTGGTGATTAAAGGTGTCTCTACGGTCTCACTTATTTCATTATTAACATTCTCAGTTGCCATTTTCAAATACTGCCATAAAACAAGGGTTAATTAAAAAAATTAACATATCACATAATATCCCTATATTCTGACCAATCAATAAATAGGCTTAGGTAGGACACACTAGCGAAGGATTTACTCGTCTCTCCCCTCCTAGTTCTATTCCCCGATCTCCGCCAGAGACTGTGACGCCCCCAAAATAGGTATACAACACCCATTCTGAGTCGCCAAATACATGGTACAGAAAGCAAACTACAACTTCAATAATACAATTGTCATGCAAAATACGACAACACATACTGTGAGTTTAAATACAAATATTGTCTTCTGGACAATATCCACACTCAAATAAATCCTCATTACAATTATTCAAACACTATTTTACAGAAATAGTGAGGACTGCTAAAACATCTTTCTAGAACCATCACTCCATACCCCGACTAGATCCTGCTATGTTCTCACCTCCTGAGAAGAAAAATGGAACAAAAAGGAAAAGGGTGAGCTCAACTAGCCCAGTAAAGAATATTACGACTAAGATAATATACAACAAATTATCGTTAGTCTTCAACAGGGAAAAATCTGATAAAATATAATCGACAACAAGTTTTAGATCAACAACTGCAGCGGAAACAGCAAACCATTAGAAGAGTCAAGTAGAGAAAGAATTCTACTATCTTCTAAGATTTAAAAGTCCATCATCAATATTTTATCCCTGTAACATCAATTAATAATCATCTTTAACCAAATATTCATCTTTGCACTACAGGCCAAAGATATTCATTTGTATCATCAGTCGGCCATGTTCATCTCAACACCTGTTCATCTTTGCACTACAGGCCAAAGGTATTCATCAAGTAATTATACATCTTTGCACTACAGGCCAAAGATATTCAGTAATATCATCATTTAGGACTGAGGATGATGAAAAATATCTTAAAGAGAACGAATCCAATGAGACAGAAGGACAAATAGTAGGGATTCGTATAACAGTTTATCCAAGATCAATAATACTTCATAATAATCAATTGTGAAGCATAATTCAAAAATAAAGATCAAAACATGGATACAATCAAAGATAGTAACCATAATAGACATCTTGGACAAAAAGGAAAAATTTTATTTTTCGGTGAATAGTGTTGTATTCGTGAATAGTGTCGTATACGTGAATAGTACCGTATACGTGAATAGTAACCCCGACACAAAAAGTTCCAAATTTGATAAAAACTCATATCAATATTTCAGCATAATGATATTGAAGAAAATAATATCATTTAAGAAGAAAATAATATCCCTTACCTCAAGATATCAGTACTTCTGGTCGGAATACCGGTATAAGGCTGAAAGAAACTTGCTCTGATGAATAGAAACTCTCAAAGTATCTAAATACTCACAAAATACACTCAATAATCTAGAGAGAGAAAGAGAGAAAACTTGTTTCTGGTGTGATTTTCAATTCTAACTTAGCCCTCTATTTATAGGAAAATTTTAGTAGGTTTGACCTGCAACCTGATGGCTTTACCTGCTACTATTCCCACCCACCACATTTGAAATATAATTCAGCACATTTCTTCACCAACCACATGTGGGGCCCACCAATTCTAGAATTTTTCATCAAAATGATAAACTCTAAAAATTCAACAATTTCTGAACCAGTCATCTTGTAAAATTCGTAAAAAATCATACGTTCATTTTTAACGGTTCAAAATTTATGGATTACCACGATCCAACGGTCGGATTAAAAATTATAACACCCGCAATATTTCTCAAAAACCCTGATTTGATTTTTTAATACCTCCATTCCGATAAAAATACTGACAAAAACCTCAACATTAACTCCTTCATTTTTAACCACAAAAATATATCCCTCATTTATATCCACATAAAATAAATATTTCCTTATCATATGAATCAATAATTAATTATTCACAAATAATATTACAGAATCACATTTATGACAACCAGGCCGTTCCCAGGAAAGAGGGGGCTTTCCAATAAGGATTTCTCCTTACTGGCGCGCAATTAGATGACCAAACCTCTCCTTAGACAGAACTTTCTAGACATTGCCAATAATGTTATCTAATAATATTATTCAAATAATATGAATTATTGATCTGATAAATGAAAATACTGTGCAGCAACAATTATTGAAACAACAATAATATAAAATATCAACGCAGCAATTATTGAATCAATAAAATAAAATATTGAATAATAACTACTGTAACAATTATTGAGTAGTGCCTTCTTACGTAAGAATCAATAATTGGTGCAATACCGTGTGCTACTGTATTTTAACCACCGGGTATTCCAACAGTATTAACGGTAACAACTACGCCGTTATTTATAAACAACTTATACTTGTCGTTTTCTTCATCCAATCGCTTTCCGTTATGGGGCCCACACAAGGCTGCGTCGTCGTACGAATATTCCCCGACAGCAAGAATATTCCACGACCAACCGAATATTCACCGACCAAAAATAAATATTTTATAACTACTTGCTTATTTTGCAAAATTTGCACATTTCACCCATAACCAAAGTATTATATCAAATTAACCCCTTATTATTCACAATAATATTTAGAGAAAATTTGATTTTATTCATTAATAAGTTGGGGTCTTACAGAGACAATATCCCTAAGCTCTGATACCAACTGTGACACCCCCAAAACAGGTATACATCACCCATTCTGAGTCGCCAAAACATGGTACAGAAACAACTACAACTTTATTAATACAATTATCGTGCAAAATACCACAACACATAAACTGTGAGTTTAAATACAAATATTGTCTTCTAGACAATATCCACACTCAAATAAGTCATCATTACAATTATTGATACACTATTTACAAAATAGTGAGGACTAGTATAACAACTGCCTTGGAACATCACTCCACACCCCGACTACTTCCCGCTATATTCTCGCCTCCTAAGAAGAAAAATAGAACAAAAAGGAAAATGGTGAGCTCAACTAGCCCAGTAAAGAATATTATGACTAAGATAATATAGAACCAATTATCGTTAGTCCACAACAGGGAAAAATCTGATAGAATATAATAGACAACAAATTTTAGATCAACAACTGCAGCGGAAACAGCAATCCATTAGAAAAGTTAAATAGAGAATGAATTCTACTATCTTCTAAGATTTAAAAGTCCATTATCAATATTTTATCCCTATAATATCAATCAATATACATCTTGAATCAAATATTCATCTTTGCACTACAGGCCAAAGATATTCATTTGTATCACCAATTGGTCATGTTCATCTAAACACATGTTCATCTTTACACTACGGGCCAAAGATATTCATCAGTTAATCATTCATCTTTGCACTACGGGCCAAAGATATTCAGTAATATCATTATTTTTTAAAGAAAACGAATCCAGTGAGACAAAAGAATAAATATTAGGTATTCGTACTTCGGCTTATCCATGTTTAAAAACAACCCATAATATACCATAGTGGAGTAAAATTCAAGAATAAAGATCAAAACATGGATACAATCAAAGATAGTAACAAAAATAGAAATTTGGGACAAAGAAGAGAAAATTTTAGTTTTCGATGAATAGTACCATATTCGTGAATAGTACCGTATACGTGAATAGTGTCGTATACATAAATAGTAACTCCGACACAAAAAGACAAGAATTTCACAAGAAAAATCTTACCAATATTCCGGCATAATGATATTGAAAGAAAAAATATCATTAAAAAAAATAACATCCCTTACCTAAAAAAGACAGTACTTCTAACTGGAATACTGGATATAGTGCTGAAGGAACGTGTACCGTATATCAACACTCAAAGTATCAAAATACTCACAAGAATACGCTCGATAAAATAGAGAGATAAAACTTCAGTTTCTGGTGTGATTTTAAATTCTAACCTAAGCACCCTATTTATAGGAAAATGCTTAGAACACCAAAGCAGAAAATTTAATAAAATATTAATATATTTATTTTATTTTCCTACGCACACCTTGCCATCTGATTTCAGCAACTAACACATGCAAGTGGGTCCCACCAACACACCAAACATGTTTTAAACAATTTTTTGTAACAAAATTAATTTAGGCCCAATATTCTGGAACTTCAATAATTCATAATAAATAGCTCTTTTATCAGAAAAATTCGAATCTTATGTTCATTCCATAGGAAATTCAATTCTGTACAACTTTGTAAGTTTAAGTTTTTCCAAATTTCAAGCAAAAATTGACTGAAATCCATATGCGGACGATTTTGCAGGCTATAATCAAATTTCAGTCAAAAATGGGGTCCATCAACACACAAAACATGTGTTAAACATTTTTTTGTAACAAAAATACTCTTCCTCCTCATTTATTCATATATCACACATTCATTGTAAAATATATCACCATTATTATATTATTATAATATAATAATATATTAAATAAATTATTTTATCAGAAAAGATAAAATATCAATTTTTAACAGTTGTCACTTTTTTAAAAAATTCATCCATTTATATCCACATAAGTAAATATTTTCCTTATCATATAAATCAATAATTAATTATTCATAAATAATATTACAGAATCACAATATTGACAACCAGGCCGTTCCGAGGAAAGAGGGGGCTTTTCAATAAGGATTTCTTCTTACTGGCGCGCAATTAGGTGACCAAACCTCTCCTTAGACAGAACTTTTTAGACATTGCCAACAATATTATCTAATAATATTATTAAAATATTATGAATTATTGATCTGATAATAGAAAATACTGTGCAGTGACAATTATTGAAATAACAATAATATAAAATATTAACGTAGCAATTATTGAATCAACAAAATAAAATATTGAACAGTAATTACTGTAACAATTATTGAGTAGTGACTTCTTACGTAAGAATCAATAATTAGTGCAATACCGTGTGCTACTGTGTTTTAACCACCGGATATTTCAACAGTGTTAACGGTAATAACTACGTCGTTATTATACTCGTCGTTTTCTTCATCCAATCGCTTTCCGTTATGGGGCCCACAAAAGTCTGTGTCGTTGTACGAATATTATCCAACAGGAAGAATATTCTACGACTAAACGAAGATTCCCCTACAACAATGAATATTTTATAACCACTTGCTTATTTAAAATATTTACACATTTTATCCATAACTTACCACATTAATCAAATCAACCCTTACTATTTCAAAATAATAAATAGAGGAAATTCAATGTGACGCCCCCAAAATTAGGTATACATCACCCATCTTGGGTCGTCAGATACATAGTACAGAATACAAATACAACTGATTAATACATCTGTCGTGTACAATACGACAAAACATAAACTGTGAGTTTGAATACAAATATTATCTTCTAGAGAGTATTCATACTCAAAAGGAGTCCTCATTACATTTATTAACACACCATTACATAGAATAGTGAGGACTACTAACTAATACTATCATTCGGACCATCACTCCGTACCCCGACTTGTCCCAGCTACGTTCTCATTTCCTGAAGAGAACAGTGAAAGAAAGGGTGAGCTCAACTAGCCCAGTAAGAAATATTATGACTAAGATAATGCAGAATAAATTATCATTAGCCTTCAACAATGTTAAACTGATAAAATATAATAGACATCAAGTTTAACTGCAGCGGAACAAGCAATCCATTAAAAGAGTCAAGTAGAAAATAAACTCTACTATCTTTTATGATTTAAAAGGTTTTTCAACACTGCGATCGCTGAGACTCAGCTTAATAAAATAATCCACATCATCGAATCACCCCTGCACTACGGCCAAGGATATTCGTGTATTCATTAATGGTCATGATCATGCCAACAACTGTCCATCAATGCACTACGGGCCAATGAGGACTTTTACCACATCATTTGTAACATTACGGTCATGATTATACCGAATAATCCCTGGTCATAATCATACCAAGTCCATCTATGCACTACATGCCACAGATGACTTTCAATATTTTATAAACATGAGGATGATGACAATGATATAAGAATTCAATAAAACAAGTTCAAGAATTAATTTATCCAGGAATTAACAACGTCCAAATTGTCAACATGATACTGCATTGTGGAGTAAAATTCAAGAACGCTTAGAAGAATATTTTCTTGAAAAGATACTGGATGAAACGCAACTATCAAGGATATTCCACAAATTTCATGGAGTATAGAAGTCAAAACTTAACCAACTGAGTACAATAAAGAATGGAATAACAAAAGAAATCACCATGCATGCGATAGACCGCACAGACAGGTTATTCCAATAGAATAATAAATAATGGAACCAGGTCCGGCGTAAACGCACAGACAGGATATTCCGACAGAATAATAAATAATGGAACCAGGTCCGGTGTAAAACACACAGACAGGATATTCCAACAGAATAATAATAAAACGGAACCAGGTCCGGTGTAAAACACACAGACAGGATGTTCCAACAGAATAATAAACGGAACCAGGTCCGGTGTAAAACACTCAGACAGGATGTTCCAACAGAATAATAAACGGAACCAGGTCCGGTGTAAAACACACAGACAGGATGTTCCAACAGAATAATAGAAGAATGTCACCAAGTATAGGGTAGACCGCGTATACTGGTTATTCCAACAGAATAATAACAAATGGAATAACAGAAGTTCTCTTCATGAATATAAAAGAAAAAATATTCCCTACCGTTTTAAAGAAGAGCTGAAGTAAGGAAGTAGTTAAGTAGCAGAATACTCTTCTTCTCTCTCTCTATAGTTTCTCTCTATAGTTTCTCTCTCTAGAGTTCAGTGAATTCGTAAGAAATAATGAAGGAATGAGCTTCTATTTATAGGAAAATGGAATGCATAGTAACTAATCCATGAACGGTCCAGATTGATTACTTTAATCTGATGGTCCATATTTAAAGAAAAATCTTTTAAATAAAATATAATATATTCTATTTATAGAATAACTTTAATAAAGTATTCTGTTTTATATAAAAAGATGTTTTTGTTTTATTACGTTAATAATACAAATAAAACAAAACGTCATTATCGCTAAATAATTCATATTATTAACTGACAATAATGGAATCAAACTGAGTGACTTCTCACATAAGCATTAATAATTAATACCGTGTGCTACTATGCAACCACACGTATTACTGTACTTTTACTACCGAGTAGTTCAACAGTATCAACGGTAAAACTTCCGCCGTTATTTTCATAAAGTATTTTTGTCGTTTTCTCAATCCGACAATAATTCCGTTGTGGGGTCCACCAATAATTGTACCGTCGTACGGATATTCCCCGACAAAAAGAATATTCTCCGACCAATTGAATATAATATGACAACTTGCATACTTTGCAAAATTTATAAATACTACCCATAACTATTATATCAAATCCACACATTAATATAAAAAAAATTATTTCGAGAAAAATTAAATATTTATTCATAAAATCTGGGGTTTCACAATCTCCCCTCCTTATAGAATTTCGCCCTCGAAATTTACGTACGTACTTGGTATGCCGAACATGTGAGGATACCTTGACTTCACTTCAAATTCTAACTCTTGAGGTATAACCTTTAAGCATCGAATATGATCCTTCTTATCCAAGATGTTAACACGTATCTCCTCATACGTTAAATCTTTCGCTATTTCGTCCGGTTCTAAATTAATAATGCGGTTCGGGTCGTCCACATATTTACGTAACATCGATACGTAAAAAAAAATATTCTGAACACGCAACATACTTGGCGGTAAAACGAGTCTATAGGCCACAGTTCCTACTTCATCGAGGATTTCAAATGGGCCAATTAAATCGAGAGTTGAGATTTCCTCTCTTCGTCGATTCTTGCTTCTAGAATAACGCCCTCTTGAACCTTCTTCTTCACATTTATCAGCTCTTAGTATGTAGCTTGAGCGGCTTTAACTTTATCGATTAAAGTCGATTTTAATCGTATATTCGTTATCTTCACGTGGGTTCGAATATTCACACTTGTAACCGTATACGATCTTCTACACAACGCGTCAGCTACCACGTTCACTTTTCCACGATGTTATTGAATGGTACGATCGTAATCTTCAACAGCTCGAGCCAACGTCTTTGGCGCATAATACGTTCGTTTTAGTTGAAGAAATATTTGAGGGTTTAAGAAATAGGTTTTGTACTGGGGTCAATACAAAATTCAATTTTACGCTCTGGGGTAGGCTAAGAAGTCTTCAAGAATACGTCAAGAAATTTATTAACAATAGAAATATCGTTCAAAACTGTGACCCTCATCCAAGACTTGGATAACACGTCACATTGATACCTATCAACTTGCCATCATCATTTACAACGTCTCCTACGGAAAGTCTAGCTTCGGTGCATTCCACACCAGGAAGTCAACAGCGAAAGGAACGGGGATTTTTACTTATGGCTTGATATGACAATGATTGACTTTAGTGGTTTGGTTCCTTTGAATTTGCATAACAGGTTGGTTAGGAATATGAAAGCTAACAACCTTACGAGAAGCATGATGAGTAGTGAACCAATCGTTTCAAAAAAATCACATCAAAGGCAAGTATTTTCAAAGAGATAAGATCGACAGGTAACGTGAAAGTGTTGATTTGAACAAGATTTATAAATAGTAGAGGTAACGAAGGTTTCTCCCAACTGAGTTTAAATAGACATACCAAAGTCTAAGTTCTCCGGAGTTAACTTCAAACATTTAACACAACTAGGTGAAATAAAAGAGTGAGTAGAACCGGTATCTAACACGGTATAGACTTCGCAAGAGTTTATGACTAACATACCCGTGATAATTTTATTCAGGTTCCTCGTCACGAAAAAAAAATACTCTCTCTTAAACTACTGGCTTTGGCTTTTCTGGGACGGTCTTTGGTGCCTCCATCCTATCTGAACTTGTCTTCGGTGAACGACAAAATCGGGCTAAATGACCTTCTCTTCCACAATTATAACATGCTTTGGACGGCATCGCGCAGTTTGGACTGATGTGCCCCTCCCCTCCGCATTTGAAACATATGATAGGTGATCGTTCTCCTTCCTTAACGACAGGTGCTGGTGCTGACATCTTTCCATCATTGTTGAATCTCCTCTTCTTAAAATGTTCATTCTTATTGTTTTGGCCCTGATTACCACCGAAGTGGTTACCATTTCTGGCCTGTTGATTCCCTCCACGCTTGTTGTCACCGCTTCGATGACTGCTCTCACTGGTATTATCATTTTGCCGGCTGCTCTCTTTTGGTTGCGTTATCTCGTTATCGCGCTCCACCAACTGAGCCCTATTTACAACATCTGAATACAAACACAGTTTATGAGAAACAAGATGTTGACGTATCTCCGGCTTCAAACCTCTTAAAAACATCCGCGTCATTCTTTCTTCATTATCCACCAGGTGGGACGCAAACCGGGATAACTCCGCAAATTTTGCCTCGTACTGCGACACGGTCATATTATTCTGCTCCAATTTGATGAACTCCACCTCCTTCATGTGACGAATACTCTCGGGAAAGTATTTGTCGTTAAACAGATCTTGAAACTTCTCCCAAGACATCTTCAGTGCGGCAGGTTGAGTACGCTTTATCGATTCCCACCAGTAATCTGCCTCTCCTCGCAACATAAAGGCGGCAAAGGGAACCTTTTGCTCCTCGGAGCAACCCAAGACATCAAATATCTTGGTGATCTGCTTTATCCATGTTTCAGCTACAAGTGGTTTGGGTTCTCCCTTAAACTCCGGTGGTCCCAGCTCCTTAAACTGTTTAGCGGTGACCGCCTGAGAGTTTCCAGTATTTCCACCTACGTTGTGGACAGGAGCCGCTTTCACCTGTTGTTGCATGAATTGCATAAAGCCTCTGAACATTTGATCATTCATCATTTGGTCAGTGTTGTTGTTTGCATGAGGATTGACACCTTCCTGATGCACATTATCATGATTATTGATGTGTGGTGAATCAACAGTCGTCTGTGCTCCATTGCTATTCTCAACATTCTCGGATGCCATTTTCAGATACTGCCACAAAATAAAAATTAATTGATATGTCATATATTATCCTTATGTTATGACCGACCAATTAAATACCATGCAAATAAACTTAGGTAGGTCATACTAGCGAAGGAATTCCCCGTCTCTCCCCTCCTAGTTCTATTCTCACATCCTAGCCAGGGATCATATCCCTAAGCTTTGATACCAACTGTGACGCCCCCAAAATTAGGTATACATCACCCATCTTGGGTCGTCAGATACATAGTACAGAATACAAATACAACTGATTAATACATCTGTCGTGTACAATACGACAAAACATAAACTGTGAGTTTGAATACAAATATTATCTTCTAGAGAGTATTCATACTCAAAAGGAGTCCTCATTACATTTATTAACACACCATTACATAGAATAGTGAGGACTACTAACTAATACTATCATTCGGACCATCACTCCGTACCCCGACTTGTCCCAGCTACGTTCTCATTTCCTGAAGAGAACAGTGAAAGAAAGGGTGAGCTCAACTAGCCCAGTAAGAAATATTATGACTAAGATAATGCAGAATAAATTATCATTAGCCTTCAACAATGTTAAACTGATAAAATATAATAGACATCAAGTTTAACTGCAGCGGAACAAGCAATCCATTAAAAGAGTCAAGTAGAAAATAAACTCTACTATCTTTTATGATTTAAAAGGTTTTTCAACACTGCGATCGCTGAGACTCAGCTTAATAAAATAATCCACATCATCGAATCACCCCTGCACTACGGCCAAGGATATTCGTGTATTCATTAATGGTCATGATCATGCCAACAACTGTCCATCAATGCACTACGGGCCAATGAGGACTTTTACCACATCATTTGTAACATTACGGTCATGATTATACCGAATAATCCCTGGTCATAATCATACCAAGTCCATCTATGCACTACATGCCACAGATGACTTTCAATATTTTATAAACATGAGGATGATGACAATGATATAAGAATTCAATAAAACAAGTTCAAGAATTAATTTATCCAGGAATTAACAACGTCCAAATTGTCAACATGATACTGCATTGTGGAGTAAAATTCAAGAACGCTTAGAAGAATATTTTCTTGAAAAGATACTGGATGAAACGCAACTATCAAGGATATTCCACAAATTTCATGGAGTATAGAAGTCAAAACTTAACCAACTGAGTACAATAAAGAATGGAATAACAAAAGAAATCACCATGCATGCGATAGACCGCACAGACAGGTTATTCCAATAGAATAATAAATAATGGAACCAGGTCCGGCGTAAACGCACAGACAGGATATTCCGACAGAATAATAAATAATGGAACCAGGTCCGGTGTAAAACACACAGACAGGATATTCCAACAGAATAATAATAAAACGGAACCAGGTCCGGTGTAAAACACACAGACAGGATGTTCCAACAGAATAATAAACGGAACCAGGTCCGGTGTAAAACACTCAGACAGGATGTTCCAACAGAATAATAAACGGAACCAGGTCCGGTGTAAAACACACAGACAGGATGTTCCAACAGAATAATAGAAGAATGTCACCAAGTATAGGGTAGACCGCGTATACTGGTTATTCCAACAGAATAATAACAAATGGAATAACAGAAGTTCTCTTCATGAATATAAAAGAAAAAATATTCCCTACCGTTTTAAAGAAGAGCTGAAGTAAGGAAGTAGTTAAGTAGCAGAATACTCTTCTTCTCTCTCTCTATAGTTTCTCTCTATAGTTTCTCTCTCTAGAGTTCAGTGAATTCGTAAGAAATAATGAAAGAATGAGCTTCTATTTATAGGAAAATGGAATGCATAGTAACTAATCCATGAACGGTCCAGATTGATTACTTTAATCTGATGGTCCATATTTAAAGAAAAATCTTTTAAATAAAATATAATATATTCTATTTATAGAATAACTTTAATAAAGTATTCTGTTTTATATAAAAAGATGTTTCTGTTTTATTACGTTAATAATACAAATAAAACAAAACGTCATTATCGCTAAATAATTCATATTATTAACTGACAATAATGGAATCAAACTGAGTGACTTCTCACATAAGCATTAATAATTAATACCGTGTGCTACTATGCAACCACACGTATTACTGTACTTTTACTACCGAGTAGTTCAACAGTATCAACGGTAAAACTTCCGCCGTTATTTTCATAAAGTATTTTTGTCGTTTTCTCAATCCGACAATAATTCCGTTGTGGGGTCCACCAATAATTGTACCGTCGTACGGATATTCCCCGACAAAAAGAATATTCTCCGACCAATTGAATATAATATGACAACTTGCATACTTTGCAAAATTTATAAATACTACCCATAACTATTATATCAAATCCACACATTAATATAAAAAAAATTATTTCGAGAAAAATTAAATATTTATTCATAAAATCTGGGGTTTCACATTCAATTTCATTTATAAAAAGTTGGGGTCTTACATGAACTCTTCATGATTCTAAAAGTATACTCCAAAACTATGAGTTTATCACATTTATTAATTCAACCAACTGACATGGATAAAAAAATCATTTAATAAAATGAATTTTTTTTATTAATAAATGAATAAGACTGCAAATTGAATACTTATCACATTCAATGTGATTCGCTTGAGGACATACTACTTTCAACTCACTATTCATGTCACTTAGTTTAATATTGTTTCCATCGAGATTAATGCTCACGCTGACGGGAACTATTGGCATCATTGTCTCATAATTCTGACGGAATTTCGTCAAGAATACATTGTTTCTAACGAAATTATGTCCGACAGAATATTCTGTCGAAATTAAGTTGTTTTCGACAACAAAATTTGTTCCGTCAAAAATAATACTTTTTCTTATAGTGCTGTTGTCTTGATCTTATATAAATCCAAGTTTATATATATATATATATATATATATATATATATATATATATATATATATATTAGATTTTTGTTTAATTAATTGTTTACATATGTATTTATAAATATGTATGTATGCATATCCAAAAAATTGATGTATTTTGTATAGTTAAATAATTTTTTATGTTAAAAATGTATTAAAACAAACTTGCTCGGAGAAAATGACCTTTTCAATTACTTAATTCTTTAATCGAAATCTCATTTACCGACTACATTGAGAAAATTAACATACTTGAGGGTTTATATCAAAAATATTTATATTTTATAGGTTCGATTGTAAAGGGGATGAAATTTCGAAGGATGAAATTACTATTAACCATTCGTTAAATAGACGGTCCAACATGTTGGACCAAACAACAATCAAAGTCTTTCGGCTTCATATATGCCGTCAGATCTGAAATGGGACGGCCTAGATCTCTCGCAGACAAACTCAATTTTTGTAGGCGCCCAAATTAGAGTTAACCATAGCTCACCAGGCACCAGCTGAACTTTTAATAGCTACTACTACTAGTCTTCTTCCCCAGGTCAATACAGAGTAAAAGATCCTCTGCTACATTGCGAGGGCAAAGATCCTCCTCTCTCTCTCTCTCTCGCCCTCCTTCTCCCCCATAATTTGTAAAGGTGTGTCCTTGTACTCTAATTTTTGTTTATTTCTTAATTATCTTGTTGTATATGAGTATTTTATGTTTGTTTATCTTTGTTTTACTTAAATTTCTCATTTTTTTTCCTGAATTTTTTTGGATTTTGTTTGTTGGAAATTATTGACGGTTTAGTAAGTATAAAGTGGGTTGGATTTATGAATTTAAATTTGGCTTCTTTTAGTTCAGTTTTATTAGATTCGATTGTTTTTGAATTGGATGCTAATTTTGTAGAATCTGAGTTCATTGGAATAATTTTTTTATGCCAAAAGATGACATCTTTAGTCATCCAAATTGGATACTGAAGTCCACATTTAGTTTACTTTTTGGATATGTAGTGTATTTTGCAGTCAGTTTAGGGTCTTAAGAAGTTGTTAGTCGTTGTAATGCTGATAGAAACTTTCGAAATTTGAAGGTTATGCTGAATGATTGAGTAACTGAATAAGATAATTTATTGAGGGTGGGAGAAACAATTTAAAATTGCCTGAGGTGGAAGTGGTGAGCTATGAAGCATCTATGTATGTGACATAGATATGACATGAAAAGCAATACGATATTTTCAGATAAGTCGGATAAAATTTGTTGGATACATTGTAATATTATATATTTTGTAGATATTTATATATGTATATAATAAATAAATTATAGTACATAACTTTATTCATATGTTCTGGCTTATTTAATTTAAATGGGAAACTTTTCATTGTGATCACTATTTCTATTCTGAAATGTGATGTCTGATTCCTCTTCTTTAGTAAATTGGTATGCTGGATTATGCTATCATTTTTGCTCCAGCACTGTGGATAATTTGTCTGAGAAAAATTGAACCACAGAGATCATTGATCATGCAATGTGTTTAAGGATTTTCAATGATAAGGAGGATTACAGCATCTAATTGGATAGAGTATAGATTCTTTGAGTATATGAGGGCCTTTTGGATTTTATCTGTGGTAATCTGTTCATTAATTACATCTGGAGCCTATAGTCAATTACATAACATTTTATTATTTTAATATAATATGCCATGATGCGTTTATACTTAGGAAAATAAGAACAGTCATGGACCACATTGTTTTTACTGTTGTATGGTATTTATACCCATCGAGTAGCACAGGCGTCGCTAGTTATCACGTGCTTAACAGTTGAAATTTTTTATTTTATTTTAGCAACTTATTTTTTGAAAGGAGAAATACTTGAAACTTGATAGGCCTTTGGGAAGGATATATTTAAATTTTGATAGATGCTTGATGCTAAACTTATATTGATAGTAATTTTTAGTTGAAAATAATTATTGTGAAGCAAATGAAGGGGAAAAAAGAATGCTCTCTACCATTTATGTCAATGCTTTCTTTTGCCTGGAAATATTTCCTACTGGCTTTGCCTTATCCGCAGTTGTATGTGCTTACATTCTGGTTTTATGTTCTATTACTACTACATTGTGACTTTGTAACCGCTGGTTATTCACTAATTGATGTAAATTTATCCATCCAACTATACTTTGGCCTCTACTCTCTCTCTCTCTCTCTCTCACTCACTCTCCAGTCAATTACCTTATATTACTAGAGCATTATGAATAGATATGCTTTTATTTGTTGCAGTATTAAAATACGTTCACCATGTTTGGTCGTGCTCCAAAGAAAAGCGATAATACCAAGTATTACGAAATTCTTGGTGTTCCAAAAAGTGCAAGCCAGGATGAGCTCAAGAAGGCATACAGAAAAGCTGCAATAAAGAATCATCCCGATAAAGGTGGAGATCCTGAAAAGGTGAAGTCTTGTCGCGTTCTTCATATAGTATATTATAATGTACATTGTTTACTCTGACCTGCTGAAGTTTGGGGACTGTATTTGAATTGCACTTGCGGTGTGTCCAATTTTCATATTAGATGCTACCTTGGTGAGATATTGTATATTTTGGCACTTCATTAAAGTCACGTTATGGAAAAGATGCGTTTGAATTTCTTTAATCCTCTAGTCTTACTTCTTCTGTTATCTTGGATCAGTTCAAGGAGCTAGCTCAAGCATATGAAATTCTTAGTGATCCAAAGACGAGAGAAATTTATGATGAATATGGTGAAGATGCTCTTAAAGAGGGAATGGGAGGGGGAGGTGGTTATGGTCATAACCCATTTGATATATTTGAATCATTCTTCAGTGGAGGTTTTGGTGGTGAGAATGCTATTTAATTTTCTTTCCCTTTATGCTCCCTTTGCCCGACAAGATTGTGGGGTTCTTTCTGAGAATAGTTGGCACAAAATTTAAAATGTGTCCTGAACACTATTTTTTACATTCTCAACACATTCGTGTGTTAAAATTTAAACTATGTTAAAACTAATTAAAAATAATAATCTATAGATGTGGTTTCAGCAGTCTTCATATTCATGCCAACACACACACATATGCACAAACAAACAAAAAATAGAGAAAAGAAAAAGACTCAATCCTGATGGAGGTTGTATTTCTTTTGATCTTCTATTTTGTTTTCATGAATGTACAATATGCATCATTTTGAGAAAATTTTAATTTTGTAGGCAGTGCTAGTTCAAGGAGTAGAAAGAAGCAAGGTGAAGACGTTATGCAAACTTTGAAGGTTTCTTTAGAGGAGTTGTACAATAGCACAACAAAGAAACTCTCCCTTTCCAAGAATATCTTATGCCAAACATGCAAAGGGTATTTTCAAATCTCATCTTATATTTCATTTTCTTTAATCTTGGGTTGGTTAGAACTACCATATGGGTGGTTGTTTCTCTTCACCTTTATTGTGCTTCAAAGATATTTGGTCATCTTTATATATACTTAAAATTTAACAACTTAAATTGGAGTATGAAAGAACTATTTACAGCAAATATTACTTGAATTTAAAATCAGAATTTGATTTGTTTGGTCTTGTTATTGACTAAATATTTCTAGCTGGGCATTGAGGGCTATGCCCTTCATGTTCACGTATTTCTTCATATTGACATGCTGCCTAAGTTTTGTGACACATAGTTACGAGTCTTGTGACATAATTTTTTGTGTATTCCTTATATATCAGGAAAGGGTTAAAGAGTGGGAACTCCAGGACATGTTACAGATGTCAAGGTACTGGAATGAGGGTCACAACACGACAGATTGGTCCAGGCATGATCCAACAGATGCAGCACGTGTGTGCTGAATGTAGAGGCTCTGGTACTTGATAAAACACATACTTTGTACATTATTTTTGTTTTGACAATGTAGCCTTCGTTTTCAGTTCTTCAGACGCATCTTATATCAATACAGGAGAGGTCATCAATGACAGAGATAGATGCCCGCAATGCAAAGGGAGCAAGGTTACACAGGAAAAAAAAGTATTGGAAGTGCGTGTCGACAAAGGGATGCAGCATGGTCAGAAGATTGTGTTTGTGGGAGAAGCTGATGAAGCGGTAAGTTAGATTTCTACACTCTAATTTGGTATTAGCTCTGGTCCTCTACCTGTTAATAAAACTGGTGCTTATTTTTAAATTTTGGGTTTGACTAGAACCATTGCTGTGTGTCTCTCTATATATCTAGAAAAAAGTAATTACTTTATCAAATTAAAATTAAAAATCTAGAAGTACCTTAGAGTTGTTTAAAATAATGAATTTTGCTGAGGTGTTTGCTTATGTTTTGTTCTGCTGTTTAGAAGACAAATTTAGAACACGAATAAAGTGTGGATAACATTTTAAGATTTTCATGCATCTCCTTGTTCATGAGAATGCAAGAGCAGGCAACTTTCTGGGGTTACCTTTCCCCAAATTTCAAAATAATAATAAAAATAGCAGGGCAGTTTTATGGGTGAATCAGTTCAAGGTTACCGAACCTCTATATGAAGCATTATGGTGATGGCATGAAGAGTTGCGTGCTAGGTATTTGGTCTAATTGGTAGCTGTTACTATTTTATGAAAAAATTACATGTTTCTTCCCTTTATTTTTGTTTGAGATATAATCTTTGTTCTTTGAATATATATTCCTACTGAGCAATGACGTGTGATGAACTTTTTGCGTTTTTGACATTTTATTTGCAGCCCGACACAATTACGGGGGACGTTATCTTTGTACTTCAACTAAAGGAGCACCCTAAGTTCAAGCGGAAGTTCGATGATCTCTATGTGGAACACACCCTCACTTTAACCGAGGCCCTTGGTGGGTTTCAGTTTGCCATAACTCATCTTGATGGCAGGCAGCTTCTTATAAAATCGAACCCTGGCGAGATCATCAAGCCTGGTATTTACTTGGCTTTCATGCTTTTCCCTTTCATACGGTCATACATAAAGTCCATGTTTGGTCATTTATCTTTCAAACTGCAGATCAGTACAAGGCAATCAATGATGAGGGAATGCCACATTACAAGAGGCCGTTCATCAAGGGCCGGCTATTCATTCATTTTAATGTTGATTTTCCTGAGTCGAGATTTCTTTCCCCCGAGAAATGCAGGAGTTTGGAGACCATTTTACCCGTGAAGCCAAGCAAGAACTCGTCGAAAATGGTGCCGGATGACTGTGAGGAAACCACTCTGCATGATGTTAATATCGATGATGAGATGAGGCGAAAGGAACAACAAAGACAGCAGGAAGCTTACGACGAAGAAGATGATGATGATGAACCACATATGCCTCGAATGGCATGTAACCAGCAGTAAAGCTGAGAGTATTTTCCCATCTGTTATGTGCTGCAAGGCAATCACCCAGTTTTGTATTAGGGGAGGTATTCTGCCATTCCTTCCCCCACCCCCCAGACACCCCTTCTTTATTTATCTAAGTTTCTATTGATTGCATTGTTACTGCCACCAATACTTATATCATTTTAATCCATACCCTTCAAATATTTGGAGTATTCAAATTGGGTTGACATTCAGTAAAATAGTCTGTTCATTGGAAATCATCATACATGTTTACAGTTGATCTAGTTACCATTATATGCCAAAAAGATGTGTATTATTTTGATAACTGAATCTATTATCAAGTTGAGTGAACTTCTGACTGTCACTGACTTGGTGGGATGACCTCTGTATCTACCCATTTAAATCAATCTATGTATATGGGCCTAGTTTGGTTGTGGTTGCCTCAATCATCCAAATGTGCCCCAAAGTATTTTAGTAGGGTACTTGTTATTTAATGGATTTCATGAATAGTATCATTGTCATTTTAACAAAAAAAATTAGCTAAAATTATATTGTTTTGGGGTAGTTGTCACAAATTAGTGATGACAACCACAATCATACTTGTGCAGGGAAAAGGAGATTTAAGGCATGGCGTAGTAAAGTTGGCCACAAATTAATCAAAAATTTTAAGCATTTTCTTAAAAATCTAACCAACATGAAAAATAAGAGGCAGCGTCAGTTTTTGGGAAATTTAATCATGTTGCCAAAATCAAGAAAATACTTTGAATTTTCTTGTTTTTTTCTCATCCCTTATTATTTACAGAGTTGGAATTTTTTAAAAAAAGGTTAAAAATTGTTGTTTTAAAAGTGATTTGTAATCTAGTTTGGCTTAGACATAACTTAATTTTTCTTTTTCCAACTTGCATCTTCTTACATAAGTTAAAATATCAAATTATAAGAGATTTGACCTCGTAAGCACTAGAAAATGTCAACTTACATCATCTAGATAAGTTGAAAGAAGCCAGAGTACCATGAATGGCCAGGAATGTTATCCATGTGGACACTTTTATCTATTAGCCCAAAACTTAGATAAGTTGAAAGATGCAAGAGAGACTACCATGAATGGTCAGAAATGTAACCCATATGGACAATTTTATCACTAGTAGCCCAAAACTTAAGTTTGTATGTGTATTTTTTTTATTTTTTTTTGAAAAGCGGTTGGACTAATCCCTCTTTTCTTGAAACCAGCTTGCGCTGGCGGTCCGTGACCCTATTTCAACAGTTTATCTGCCTTTTCACAATTGTTACAAGTGGAATTCGATCTCAAGATGTCCGGGTCTACAGCTCATTCCGAGGAGTCATTTGAATCACTGCGCCAACTGCTAGGGTTGTATGTGTATGTTTGGTTATTCAACGTTTGCAGCGTTCGATTTGTTTAGAGCGTTTAGAAGTTCAAACGTACTTAAAATTTTTATTTGTCTAGTTCATTTTATACGCAACACATTAAAATTGATGCAGTGCGTTTGAAGGTTCAAACGCTATAAACACTGCCGTCGCAATCGCTGATAGTCGAAGTTTGAAAATTTATTTTATTTTTGTGGCTTGTTAATTGGGCACCCATTGTTTTATATGTGCGTTGTCACTCAAGAATGGCTGCATAATTTGGGTAGAGAAATGTTGAGTCACTGCATCCTACAGTTGCACCTTTTGTCCATATAGGCTAATTTTAGTAGTTTCTCTTTTTATCAGTACTCGGATTAATATATCTGTCACTCAATCATGGTGTATAGTTGGGTAAGTTCCAAGCTTGTTAGCATGGAAAAAGAAATTAAATATATATTCATGTCAATATTTATAGATAGATGACATCATAATTTAAAAAATAATAAAAACTTTTCACACAAAATTTAAAATATGTAATGAATGAAAAGGAATAATATTATCACTTTTATAGCGGACAAAATGATGGCACAATTCTGGATGCTTCCACTATATATGGCACTAGCTACTCAATTTGTTGAAGAATTCGAAGGGTTATATATATATATATATATATATATATATATATATATATATATATATATATATATATATATATATGTGTGTGTGTGTGTGTGTGTGTGTGTGTGTGTGTTGTCTACCACTTTTAAAGTGAAAGATATATAGGAGTAATATATGGTAGTGTATAATATTAATTCTGCACTTCTATTTTAAGAGAAACAAACCATGTTCTTCCCAGTATGGGACTAAAAGGGATTCTTTTTCTGTTTAGTACATTTTGTCTGTTAAAATTAAAAAACAAAAAAAGTCAGCACAACATTCAACTTTATTGGCCCATTTTGTGACCCAATTTTTTTGGTCCTAGTCTCGAATTCAATAATTACCAACCGGAATCATTTATATATATATATATATATATATATATATATATATATATATATATATATATATAGGGTCAGGATCAGGTAAGGGATCCCTTACTTTATTAAAATAAGGGACTTTTTTTTTTTGCTTTTTTTTTGCTTTTTTTTTTATTAAAACAACTAAAAAAAAAGTTTAATATTTTATGAAATTGAAATTTTTTCATAATACAGTGTTTTGAGTGTGATTTGGGTACGCATAACAAAACATGTATGTACAGTCTGGGCAGACTGTACCACCACTTTTTGGTATAGGTATTTAAAACACGCCCAAAATATTGTATTATGGAAAAATTTCAGTTCCATAAAATATTAAACTTTTTTTTTTAGTTGTTTTAAAAAAAAAAGCAAAAAAAAAGCAAAAAAAAAAAGTCCCTTATTTTAATAAAGTAAGGGATCCCTTACCTGATCATTTCTGTATATATATATATATATATATATATATATATATATATATTATACAAGTAAATATTTTATAGTTAAGGTTAGCTAGGTTTATTTTATAGTCATTCGATTTCAAACTCACAAAACGAACTATTTCTTCTTATTCATATTATAAAATTATTGTCGACTTTTGTAAGAAAATTTGATATATTTTCAAATTTAAAGTTGAGATAATTTATCAGAAATTATAAAACAATTAATCTTACAATAAGTAGTACCTTTTAAATCGATGGTTTATAATATTTATTATTGTATTGATTAAAATTAAAGGACTTTATATCAACTTTAAGTTTAAAAATATCATAAGTTGATTTTAAAAAGTTAATAATAAAATTACTCTCTAAAATAGAGGATGTGCATTTTATCTTCTTATATATATATATATATATATATATATATATATATATATATATATATATATATATATATATATATATAAATTTAAAGGAAGGTAATCTCTCTGTCCCATAATATGACGTTTTAGGTGATTTTATTTGTCATAAATTATTTGACGTTTTAAAAAATCTAGGAGAATTAATTACAATCTTTCTAAAATAATCCCTTATGGGAAAATTTTACAGACGAGAGAGAATATAAGATAAGTATGGTAATAAATGAGTATTTAAGGGTATTATAGACAATTGATACTATATTTAATGTTTTCTAATTATTTTTTTAATTCTTTCGCATAATTCTAAAACGTCATATATTATAGGACGGAGAGAATACTATCAAAGGTGATATAACTTATTACTCCTTCCGTCCCTAAAAAGGTGGCTTAAGGACAAATTTCACATAAATTGATATAATCAAATACTCCATCCGTCTCTTAATATAGGACATTTTAGAGTTTCTCAATTGTCCCTAATTATTTGACGTTTGTTAAAATATAGGAGAATTGGTAATAATTTTTTCAAAATTACCACTCATTACTCTATCTAATTTTTTTGTTAAACTAAAGAATCGAATAAGTTATTTTATGGGGATGAAGAGAGACCAATGAGAAAATGAGACTAATGAGTTTTTTTAGGAGAAAATTATGGGAAAATGTGTGTGAGAGAATATGAGATAACTATGATAAGATAATATTTAAGGGTATTATAGACAATTGATACTATATTTAATGATTTCTAATTATTATCTTAATTCTTGTGTAACACTCTAAAACGTCCTATATTACAGGACGGAGAGAGTAATTAACAGGAAGAAATATAAATTTATTTTTTATTTTGCCCTTATATTTGTATGTGTGGGGTCCCTTTAATTGGCTCTTGAATTTGTGGGGGGAGGTACGTAGTGAATTAATTTGAGTCTTTCATTTGTGATGCTAGTAATTTACTGTTTAGCTAAGATATGTAATATGATAACCATAAATTAATCATTATAAAAATTTATTTAATTGACTTATGTACTTTAAAAAAATATATTTTTAATGTCTCTCTTTATAGTATAATTAGGATTGAGGTTACCATAGCAAACGAAAGCATCAATATTACTCTTTCGGCCAACCACTTATATATTTATTGAGGCTTCCTTTCTTCTTCCTACTAATTATAACGAAAATGACAACTTGCTTTTTCCTACTAATTAACATGCAGACATCTACAACTAATAGGATAAAAGAAGAGGGAAACAGAGACAATAAAAGAACATTAATATGCATCTGGTTGAGAAATTATAATACAAAATACATATTTAGACTCCTGTAAATAAATATCAAACCCTAATTTCACATGCAAGAATTCATAATTAATCCAAATTTGTTACCTAACATTTCCAATAGTTTTCTTTACCTAATACTACGTATGTTCTTTAATATATGACGTTTTAGATGATTTTATTTTTCCAAAATTATTTGACGTTTTATATAATCTAGGAGAATTATACGTCGCAATTTTTTAAAAATTGTCCATCATGAAAAAATATTACAGATGAGAGAGAATATGAGATAAGTATATCGTAAATGGTATTATAGATAATTAATCTTATATTTAATGATATACAATTATTTTTTTAATCCTTCTAGGGCGACATTCCACTGGCGACATTCTAGCGACTCTCTTTTTTTTTGGCTTTTTTTAGTAACTCAAAAAATATATAGTATTTATTCCAACTGAAATTTTTATAAAAAATAATATTTTAAATATAATTTGGATATATACAAGAAACAGGGTTGTACAGACTACACAAACTCTGTTTCTTGCATGTATCCAAATTACACCTAAAATACTGATTTTTATAAAAATTTCAGTTGGAATAAATATTATATATTTTTTGAGAGGTACTAAAAAAAACAAAAAAAAAAATCACTAGAAATATCACTAGAACAATCTCCCTCTAGACTTATTGCTATTTTTTTTTAAGTATTATACACAATTCTGAAATGTTATATATTATGGGAGGAATAGAGTTGTGTATCATACAAACTCGCCAAATATTACTTGCTACCTCAGTACGAAAATAAATATCCCACTTTTTGTCAACTTGTACTGTAATCTTAGTGAAATAATGATTCTTTTTTTTGGTATTTATGATAATGGGACATAATATATATTAATGTTAGGTTTCTTTCCTGCTTTATGGTAGTCAATTCTCTTAAAGTAATGTATAATTGTACCACCTACCTTGTCATGTTGATTGACCAATAATGTACCACATGAGAAATAAGTTTTATAGTTTATATCAATGTTTTTAGACTTGGAATATTGAATCAAAAAAGTTATCATATATATATATATATATATATATATATATATATATATATATATATATATATTATTAGTAATTAATAAATTTTTAAAAAAAATTATTTTTTTTAAAATTAAAATATAATAAAGTTGAGTTACAATATTATTAAAATTAATTAATTTTAATATTAAAAATTTTTGCTACAAAAAATATTAAAAAATCGATTCACTGGGTCAACATAACTGATTTTACCGATTGAACAACTAGTTCCAAATTTTGACCAAACAGGTTCAACCGAGCCAAATTAGACCGGGCATATAATTGATTCTTAGTTCAACCGACTGAATTGGCCGATCCGAACCAAGTTTCAAAACAGTGGTTTATATTACTTCAAAAGTTTGGACAAACTATTTTTCTGTCTAAAAGGCTATAAAACTAGTATTGCTATAAAACTAGTATTGTTAATCCTAATTAGGTAGAGAACAATATGAAAAATAGGTTTGTGCTATTTTTAAATAGAGTAGATTGCAAATAATCATTTATGATTTATTTAAAATTATTTGTAGCCACGTGTAGTTTAAAAGCGAAATTTCAATCACCTCTCTCTCTCTCTATATATGATTTCATAAACATAACAAACTAATTCAATTCCGTCCAAGTTCACCAAGAGTGCACTTCATTTCCCTAAAAGCAAGTGAGTTAGTTTCGATAGTTATATTCTTCTTTAAAAAATGTTTTTGCCCGCAAATTATTCTAGCTTTTGATTGAATTATTTTGGTTCCTAATTAACTACTGTTGAGATTGACTCATACTTCTGCGGATTCGACTAATAATCACTATAATAAGGTAGTCGGGGGACTCGCTCCCCAGTGAGCGAGCGACTGTCCAGCTCGCCAGTGAGCTGAGCGTCCCCTTGCAAGTCAAGCGTAAAGTGTAATTGGGCTTTGGTATTTATTAGTAGCCCGGTCTTGAATTTTACTAATGTATTGGGCCTCATGTTTTGAGCTCATGTTATAGCAGTTAGGGTTTTTCTAATTACTATAAAAATATTATTTGGTGTGTGAATTATTCTAGAGTGTGTGAGACATCTTATGAATACATCAGACAAGTATGACTAGCTAGTCAAATTGGTGAACCTGAGTGTAATATCCCAGAATTTTTAAATAATAAAATAAGAATTATAAATAAGAAGTGAGTAAATAATAGACTAAATTTCCAAAAGGGTAGGCCATTGGGGTCGACCAAATGGCTGAGATTAGTCCCTAATACTCCCTAATTTTCCCCCTAAATTATATATCTAACTCATTTTTGATTGGCGAATTCTAATTTTAGTGGCTTGTGGGTCATAAGGGAGAATTTAAAGAATGAAAATCTGATGATAAATGGATAACTTAACCATGGCTGCAAAATAACAATGGGGTACTAGCTTGTAATTTTGTCAAAGTCTCTAAGATATTTTTACAAGGGAAAATTTTGCAAATACTATCTACGTACGAAATTGAGAGAGAAAAGAGGGGATTTGAGAGCTTCAGAAGGCCACGGGAGAGCTAAGGCCAAAGAAGAGAAATTTGGAAGCAAAAAAAAAAAGAAGTAGAAAAAGAAGGAAAGAAGAAATTAAGAAAGGTAGGTTTTTAAACCCTGATTAATAATTTGATTTTTATATATGATTATTAAGTTTTATGAAATTATGGAAGGAGAACATGTTATACTTATTTGTGATGGATTAAACTTGCATAAATAATAATCAAACAAGAAAAATCAAGAAATCAAATGAAGAGTAAAATCTGGAAATTTTAGAGAAGTTAGTTTGCTACCTATTTTTGTAAAATTTATATCTTGTGATATATAAGGAATTAAAATGTGATCTTTATGTCTAAAATTAGCTCTGTAAGTCGGCTATGCACAAAATCAAGAATCACTCAAAAAATCTTAGTAGATGATTTATAGTAATTTTTTGAGTCAAACTAGTTCGAAGAAAAACTCGATTGTCAGAATTTGGAAAATCAGTTTTATAAATTTATTGTGTGGTTTATATCTCTTAATCCAACAGCTGGATCGTTACAATTTTTAAATATGTTATACATACATAAGCTGAAAATATGTTCACAAATTTTGAACTATTTAAGATTAATGTATGTTTTATTATGAATTTTAAAAAGTGACTAGTCAAGAATTTTTGTAGCAAAACTTTAGTAAAAAGCTCTAATATTTAAAAATGTATAACTAAATGATTTTAAATCAAATTTGGGTGATTCTTAAGGCTCAATTGGAGTATTTGAAGTCTAGTTTATGTTAAAACTAATTAATTTGACAAATAAATTTAATTAATGGTGATAATATCATAATAGTGGACTGATATTTTAAAAATAAATTGTCATATATATGTTTTTAGATTTCTTAAGTTTTGTTATTAACTTTTAAGTTTTGAAATATGAATAGTGACTTAATGCAAGACACCTTGAATGGATTACGAATTATTTTGGAATTATTAGTTGGTTTATATTTAATTAGAGGCGAATATATTTTGGTGATAAATAATGTAAGACCCTGACTTTTAATAAAAATTAAACTGTTTATAATTATTATTCTAAACAGTAAGGTGTTAAGTTGTTATAAGTATAAAGCTAAGGATGATATGGGCATATTATAATAGTATGTCGGAGAATATTCGTTGTGTCGGCAAATATTCGTTTTGTCTGTTATATTATGTAAAAGTACGACGACGACGATACAACCAATCATTAGTGGACCACACAACGAAATATTATCAGATACAAAAAATGACATAAATAATCTTTTTAATAAAAATTGTCAACGGTACTATCACTTTTAACTGTTCAAATATCCGGTTATAAAATTACATGAACACACAGTATGATCTATAGTGGCACACGACATTCCACAATAACATACAATATTGCACAATACTTCATATTATTGACTCAATTATTGTCAGAATAACAACTGCACAGTATTTCATATTATTAAATCAATAATTGTCACGGCTCAATAACTCATTTTATTTGATGTGATATAATTTGACTAGTTGGCAGTATTGTGAGTCTAGAATAATAATTGTGAATAATTCTTGAAAGGTTGAAAATGTGTAAATAATTGATGAATAAAAGGTGTTGATTAAATATAAGTATGATAAGTAGATGTTTGTTTTTATTATTTCTTTTTATAAAAGTAAATTTGGCAGGACTTGCCGATAATCTACTTTTCCTAAAGTAGTCTAGATCACAACTCAATTAAACAAACAAAATTTGTTAAAATCGTATACAAGTTGGTTTAAATTCCTCAGTGGGGCCACAAATTCCACTACCAACATTTTTATATAGTTATTTAGTTATTTTACCAAAGCGTATGTGCTAGTTATCTTCTCAATTTTTAATATAAATAAGTTGTTCGGATGAGCAACAAAACACACCATCATAACACCAAATACATAACAAAAGAAGTAAAGAGGGAAAAGCTCAAGTTTGAGCAATAGTAAGGCCGAGATACAGAGAGAAATTAAACATAAGAGTGCGAGAATTGTTCAAGTTGATCAACTTCATAGAAAGAAGCATCTAATTCGTGCTAAAGTAATGAATATTTTTTTTTCATACTCCATATTATGATAAGAAAGTATTATTCGTTTCTACAACCTTATCATTAAATGGTGAAAATTCCTAAAAATGATAAGAATATCTTTAATAGTTTGTGTTTTATCTAATATTTCGCTTGAATCTTCCTATTAAATGTTAATCGTGATATTTAAAAGGTGAAAATTATATTTTCTTTAAATTATATTATATTCTATCAATAACTCTAATCTATTTTTCTGGATATTATGTTGACAATTTGAACTATGTATAAATTAGAAATCATTAATATTTATTCTTTATAATATTATTCTGATTATTTCTGTCCATTCATTATATCATTGTTATTGGTACTAATTATCAAGGCTAAGTTGTTGTGAATGTCTTTGGCCTGGGTGCAAAGACAAGATGATTGTTGAGTGTCTTTTTCTTGTGTAACAATTGTAAGACCCCAATTTTTATAAATAAAGATGAATTTTCTATAAATATCATTTTTGAATATTATGGAGTTAATTTGATATAATGTTATAGTTGTGGGTAATATTTATAAATTTTACAAAGTAAGCAAGTTGTTATAAAATATTCGTTTGGTCGGAGAATATTCTTTTTGTCGGGGAATATTCGTACGACGGCACAATCATTGGTGGACCCCACAACGAAATTATTGTCGGATTGAGAAAACGACAGAATTATCTTTCTATAAAAATAACGGCTGAGGTGTTACCGTTAAAACCGTTAAAACTGTTGAACTACTCGGTAGTAAAAGTACAGTAATACGCGTGGTTGCATAGTAGCACACGGTATTGATTATTGATGCTTACGTGAGAAGTCACTCAGCTATACTCAATTATTGCTACAGTAATTGCTGCATCATATCTCTTAAATTATTGTCATAGTATCATCTGTATAATATGTTATATTATTAAATCAATAATTGAGACGTTGTGGTAAGTTTGGTTATTTTATGGGGGGCCATATGTCATCATCTAAGAGTCTCTTCGTCAATAGTAATTACCGTCGTCAATAGTAATTACCGTCGTCAATAGTATTTACCTTGGTCAATAGTAATTACCTTCGTCAATAGTATTTACCTTGGTCAATAGTAATTACCTTCGTCAATAGTATTTACCTTGGTCAATAGTAATTACCTTCGTCAATAGTATTTACCTTGGTCAATAGTAATTACTTTCGTCAATAGTAGTTGTCCCTTCAATATTACCAAGAGTCATTTGACCATTCGTTAAGACCAAGAGTCATTTGACCCTTCGTTAAGACCAAGAGCCACCCTCAGTTTTTCTATAAATAGAGGCCTAGGGCTTCATTATTTTTCACGAATTCATTCAAGCTATATAGAGAGAAAGTATAGAGAGAATAAGAGAGAGAGAATAAAAGTATTCTGCTACAGCACTTTTCCAATATCCAGTTCTTTTAAGGTAGGGAATATTATTTCTTTTATATTCATGAAGAGAACTTCTGTTATTCCATTTGTTATTATTCTGTTGGAATAACCAGTATACGCGGTCTACCCTATACTTGGTGACATTCTTCTATTATTCTGTTGGAACATCCTGTCTGTGTGTTTTACACCGGACCTGGTTCCGTTTATTATTCTGTTGGAACATCCTGTCTGTGTGTTTTACACCGGACCTGGTTCCGTTTTATTATTATTCTGTTGGAATATCCTGTCTGTGTGTTTTACACCGGACCTGGTTCCATTATTTATTATTCTGTCGGAATATCCTGTCTGTGCGTTTACGCCGGACCTGGTTCCATTATTTATTATTCTGTTGGAATAACCTGTCTGTGCGGTCTATCGCATGCATGGTGATTTCTTTTGTTATTCCATTCTTTATTATACTCAGTTGGTTAAGTTTTGACTTCTATACTCCATGAAATTTGTGGAATATCCTTGATAGTTGCGTTTCATCCAGTATCTTTTCAAGAAAATATTCTTCTAAGTATTCTTGAATTTTACTCCACAATGCAGTATCATGTTGACAATTTGGACGTTGTTAATTCCTGGATAAATTAATTCTTGAACTTGTTTTATTGAATTCTTATATCATTGTCACCATCCTCATGTTTATAAAATGTTGAAAGTCATCTGTGGCATGTAGTGCATAGATGGACTTGGTATGATTATGACCAGGGATTATTCGGTATAATCATGACCGTAATGTTACAAATGATGTGGTAAAAGTCCTCATTGGCCCGTAGTGCATTGATGGACAGTTGTTGGCATGATCATGACCATTAATGAATACACGAATATCCTTGGCCGTAGTGCAGGGGTGATTCGATGATGTGGATTATTTTATTAAGCTGAGTCTCAGCGATTACAGTGTTGAAAAACTTCTTAAATCATAAAAGATAGTAGAGTTTATTTTCTACTTGACTCTTTTAATGGATTGCTTGTTCCGCTACAGTTAAACTTGATGTCTATTATATTTTATCAGTTTAACATTGTTGAAGGCTAATGATAATTTATTCTGCATTATCTTAGTCATAATATTTCTTACTGGACTAGTTGAGCTCACCCTTTCTTTCACTGTTCTCTTCAGAAAATGAGAACGTAGCTGGGACAAGTCGGGGTACGGAGTGATGGTCCGAATGATAGTATTAGTTAGTAGTCCTCACTATTCTATGTAATGGTGTGTTAATAAATGTAATGAGGACTCCTTTTGAGTATGAATACTCTCTAGAAGATAATATTTGTATTCAAACTCACAGTTTATGTTTTGTCGTATTGTACACGACAGATGTATTAATCAGTTGTATTTGTATTCTGTACTATGTATCTGACGACCCAAGATGGGTGATGTATACCTAATTTTGGGGGCGTCACAGTTGGTATCAGAGCTTAGGGATATGATCCCTGGCTAAGATGTGAGAATAGAACTAGGAGGGGAGAGACGGGGAATTCCTTCGCTAGTATGGCATACCTAAGTTTATTTGCATGGTATTTAATTGGTCGGTCATAATATAAGGATAATATATGACATATCAATTAATTTTTATTTTGTGGCAGTATCTGAAAATGGCATCTGAGAACGTTGAGAATAGCAATGGAGCACAGACGACTGTTGATTCACCACATATCAATAATCAGGATAATGTGCATCAGGAAGGTGTCAATCCTCATGCAAAAAACAACACTGACCAAATGATGAATGATCAAATGTTCAGAGGCTTTATGCAATTCATGCAACAACAGGTGAAAGCGGCTCCTGTCCACAACGTAGGTGGAAATACTGGAAACTCTCTGGCGGTCACCGCTAAACAGTTTAAGGAGCTGGGACCACCGGAGTTTAAGGGAGAACCCAAACCACTTGTAGCTGAAACATGGATAAAGCAGATCACCAAGATATTTGATGTCTTGGGTTGCTCCGAGGAGCAAAAGGTTCCCTTTGCCGCCTTTATGTTGCGAGGAGAGGCAGATTACTGGTGGGAATCGATAAAGCGTACTCAACCTGCCGCACTGAAGATGTCCTGGGAGAAGTTCCAAGAGCTGTTTAACGACAAATACTTTCCCGAGAGTATTCGTCACATGAAGGAGGTGGAGTTCATCAAATTGGAGCAGAATAATATGACCGTGTCGCAGTACGAGGCAAAATTTGCGGAGTTATCCCGGTTTGCGTCCCACCTGGTGGATAATGAAGAAAGAATGACGCGGATGTTTTTAAGAGGTTTGAAGCCGGAGATACGTCAACATCTTGTTTCTCATAAACTGTGTTTGTATTCAGATGTTGTAAATAGGGCTCAGTTGGTGGAGCGCGATAACGAGACAACGCAACCAAAAGAGAGCAGCCGGCAAAATGATAATACCAGTGAGAGCAGTCATCGAAGCGGTGACAACAAGCGTGGAGGGAATCAACAGGCCAGAAATGGTAACCACTTCGGTGGTAATCAGGGCCAAAACAATAAGAATGGACATTTCAAGAAGAGGAGATTCAACAATGATGGAAAGACGTCAGCACCAGCACCTGTCGTTAAGGAAGGAGAACGACCACCTATCATATGTTTCAAATGCGGAGGGGAGGGGCACATCAGTCCAAACTGCGCGATGCCGTCCAAAGCATGTTATAATTGTGGAAGAGAAGGTCATTTAGCCCGATTTTGTCGTTTACCGAAGACAAATTCAGCTAGGATGGAGGCACCAAAAGCCGTCCCAGAAAAGTCAAAACCGGTTGTGCAAGGGAGAGCGTTTGTTGTGAACTCCCAGAGAGCAAGGAACCCGAATGAGGTCATCACGGGTAAGCTTATTATAAACTCTAAAGAAGTTTATACTTTATTTGATACCGGTTCAACCCATTCTTTTATTTCTCCTACTTGCGCTCATCGATTAAATTTGATTCCGGAGAAATTAGACTTTGACTTATCTGTGGAAACTCCGTTGGGAGAAACCTTCATTACCTCCACTGTTTATAAGTCTTGTTTGGTTCAAGTTGGTACCCACACATTACCTATCGATCTGATTTCATTAAAAATACTTGCATTTGACGTGATTCTAGGGATTGATTGGTTAACTACTCATTATGCAAAAATTGATTGTTTTCGTAAGGTTGTTAGTTTTCATATTCCTAATCGACCTATTATGCGAATTCAAGCAACCAAACCATTAAAATCAATCGCTGTCATCTCAAGCCATAAAACTATTCGTTTATTGAAAAACGGATGTCAAGCTTTCTTAGCTCATGTCACAGATCTAAACAAAAATACGTCAGTTTTGAATGATATTTCTATTGTTAATAAATTCCCTGACGTATTCCCTGAAGAACTTCCTGGCCTACCCCCAGAGCGTGAAATTGAATTTTGTATCGATCTTGAACCCGGTACAAAACCCATTTCCAAAGCCCCATATCGAATGGCTCCTATTGAACTTCAGGAGTTAAAGATCCAACTGCAGGAATTGTTAGACATTGGCTTTATTCGTCCTAGTACTTCTCCTTGGGGAGCTCCTGTTCTATTCGTGAAGAAGAAAGATGGAAGTATGCGACTTTGTATTGATTATCGGGAGTTGAATCATGTCACCATCAAAAACAGGTACCCATTGCCACGTATTGATGACCTGTTTGACCAGTTGCAAGGAGCACAATTCTTTTCAAAGATCGATCTTCGTTCTGGATATCATCAGCTGAAGGTTAGAACTGAGGATATTCCAAAGACGGCTTTTAGAACTCGGTACGGGCATTATGAATTCCTAGTCATGTCCTTTGGATTGACTAATGCTCCTGCTGCCTTCATGGATATGATGAACCGGGTATTCAAGGAATATTTGGATCACTTTGTGGTCGTCTTTATTGATGACATCCTTATTTATTCCAAAAGCCGTGAAGATCATGAGCAACACTTGAGGCTGGTACTCCAAAAGCTTCGTGAATACAAGCTTTATGCCAAGTTGAAGAAATGCGAGTTCTGGCTGGAGGAGGTAGCATTCCTTGGGCACGTAGTATCAAGTCGTGGAATATCGGTTGACCCGGCAAAGATTGAAGCTATTCAAAGCTGGGAGCAACCTAAATCAGTGACCGAGGTACGTAGCTTTCTTGGTTTAGCTGGTTATTATCGGAGATTCGTGGAAGGATTTTCTCGAATCGCTACTCCATTAACTCAGCTGACTCGGAAAGATACAAAGTTTGGTTGGAGCGAAGAATGTGAGCAGAGTTTTCAAGAACTCAAGAGGAGACTCATTTCAGCACCTGTTCTAACAATACCATCTGGCTCGGAGGGATTTGTCATCTACAGTGATGCTTCGAGCAAAGGGTTGGGATGCGTTCTCATGCAACATGGAAAAGTCATAGCCTATGCATCAAGACAACTCAAGGAATATGAGAGGAATTATCCTACTCATGATCTAGAGTTGGCAGCTGTTGTCTTTGCACTTAAAATTTGGAGGCATTACTTGTATGGGGAGAAAGTGGAGATCTTTACGGATCATAAAAGCCTCAAATATTTCTTCACTCAAAAGGAACTCAACATGCGACAACGACGTTGGCTTGAACTGTTGAAAGATTATGATCATACCATTCAATACCATCCTGGAAAAGCGAACGTGGTAGCTGACGCATTGAGTAGAAGATCATATGCAAGTACAAGTGCGATATTGTCAACACAAAGGCCCATTTTGTGTGACTTGCAAAGGATGGAGATAGAGTTGAAGACTCCAGGGACCCATGTGATGATGGCGAATATACGAGTAGAACCGACTTTAATCGATAAAGTTAAAGCTGCTCAAGCTACAGACCTGGAGCTGATGCGTATGAGGAAGAAAGTGCAAGAAGGTTCTATGCCGGAAGCAAGAATCGATGAAGAAGGAATACTTCGAGTCAACTCCAGACTTTGTGTTCCTAACAACCCTGATTTAAAGTATGAAATCATGATGGAGGCGCACAACACACCGTTTGCAATCCATCCTGGAAGTACCAAAATGTATCATGATCTTCGTCATACATTTTGGTGGAGCAATATGAAGAGAGAGATAGCGTTGTTTATCTCAAGGTGTCTAACTTGTCAACGAGTCAAAGCGGAGCATCAAGTACCAAAAGGTCCATTGCAACCACTTGAAATTCCAGAATGGAAGTGGGAGCACATTACCATGGATTTCGTTACCGGTCTTCCTAGGGTTTCTCAAGGTATTGATGCGATTTGGGTCATTGTTGATAGATTGACCAAGTCTGCTCATTTCTTACCGATACGAGAAACTTATACACTTGAACGTCTTGCTCGTATGTACATAAACGAGATTGTAAGACTGCATGGTATGCCAGTATCCATAATTTCTGATCGAGACCCAAGATTCACTTCACGATTTTGGGTTAGTTTACAAAAAGCTATGGGCACGGAGTTACGATTTAGTTCAGCATATCATCCTCAGACGGACGGACAATCAGAGAGGACTATTCAAACTCTTGAAGATCTATTAAGACTCTGTGTCTTTGACTTCAAGGGAAGTTGGGACAAGTTCTTACCATTGGTGGAGTTTTCCTACAACAACAGTTATCAAGCAAGTATTGGCATGGCTCCATTCGAAGCATTGTATGGAAGAAAATGTCGTTCTCCAGTATGCTGGGATGAGGTGGGCGAAGCAACGTTGTTGGGACCGGAGTTGGTACGTATGACTACAGAAAAGATTCAAACGATCCGACAACGTATAAAAACCTCACAAGATCGACAAAAGAGTTATGCTGATCTTCATCGAAAGGACGTGGAATTTGATGTAGGAGATCATGTGTTCTTACGTGTTGCTCCATGGAAAGGAGTTACGAGATTTGGAAAGAGAGGAAAGCTAAATCCTCGATTCATCGGTCCATTTTTAATCCTCGATCGAGTAGGAACTGTGGCTTATAGACTCGCTTTACCGCCAAGTATGTCTCGTGTTCATAACGTTTTCCACATATCCATGTTACGCAAATATGTGGAAGACCCGAACCACATTATTGAGTTAGAACCGGACGAAATAGCGGAGGATTTGACGTATGAAGAAGTTCCTGTTCAAATCTTGGATAAGAAGGAACATATTCTACGCTCCAAGGTTATACCTCAAGTCAAAGTTTTGTGGAGAAACCACGATGTTGAGGAAATGACTTGGGAGTTAGAATCAGAAATGAAATCAAGGTATCCTTACCTCTTCGACATACCAGGTACGTACCCTAATTTCGAGGGCGAAATTTCATAAGAAGGGGAGGTTGTAAGACCCCAATTTTTATAAATAAAGATGAATTTTCTATAAATATCATTTTTGAATATTATGGAGTTAATTTGATATAATGTTATAGTTGTGGGTAATATTTATAAATTTTGCAAAGTAAGCAAGTTGTTATAAAATATTCGTTTGGTCGGAGAATATTCTTTTTGTCGGGGAATATTCGTACGACGGCACAATCATTGGTGGACCCCACAACGGAATTATTGTCGGATTGAGAAAACGACAGAATTATCTTTCTATAAAAATAACGGCTGAGGTGTTACCGTTAAAACTGTTGAACTACTCGGTAGTAAAAGTACAGTAATACGCGTGGTTGCATAGTAGCACACGGTATTGATTATTGATGCTTACGTGAGAAGTCACTCAGCTATACTCAATTATTGCTACAGTAATTGCTGCATCATATCTCTTAAATTATTGTCATAGTATCATCTGTATAATATGTTATATTATTAAATCAATAATTGAGACGTTGTGGTAAGTTTGGTTATTTTATGGGGGGCCATATGTCATCATCTAAGAGTCTCTTCGTCAATAGTAATTACCGTCGTCAATAGTAATTACCGTCGTCAATAGTATTTACCTTGGTCAATAGTAATTACCTTCGTCAATAGTATTTACCTTGGTCAATAGTAATTACCTTCGTCAATAGTATTTACCTTGGTCAATAGTAATTACTTTCGTCAATAGTAGTTGTCCCTTCAATATTACCAAGAGTCATTTGACCCTTCGTTAAGACCAAGAGTCATTTGACCCTTCGTTAAGACCAAGAGCCACCCTCAGTTTTTCTATAAATAGAGGCCTAGGGCTTCATTATTTTTCACGAATTCATTCAAGCTATAGAGAGAGAAAGTATAGAGAGAATAAGAGAGAGAGAATAAAAGTATTCTGCTACATCACTTTTCCAATATCCAGTTCTTTTAAGGTAGGGAATATTATTTCTTTTATATTCATGAAGAGAACTTCTGTTATTCCATTTGTTATTATTCTGTTGGAATAACCAGTATACGCGGTCTACCCTATACTTGGTGACATTCTTCTATTATTCTGTTGGAACATCCTGTCTGTGTGTTTTACACCGGACCTGGTTCCGTTTATTATTCTGTTGGAACATCCTGTCTGTGTGTTTTACACCGGACCTGGTTCCGTTTTATTATTATTCTGTTGGAATATCCTGTCTGTGTGTTTTACACCGGACCTGGTTCCATTATTTATTATTCTGTCGGAATATCCTGTCTGTGCGTTTACGCCGGACCTGGTTCCATTATTTATTATTCTGTTGGAATAACCTGTCTGTGCGGTCTATCGCATGCATGGTGATTTCTTTTGTTATTCCATTCTTTATTATACTCAGTTGGTTAAGTTTTGACTTCTATACTCCATGAAATTTGTGGAATATCCTTGATAGTTGCGTTTCATCCAGTATCTTTTCAAGAAAATATTCTTCTAAGCATTCTTGAATTTTACTCCACAATGCAGTATCATGTTGACAATTTGGACGTTGTTAATTCCTGGATAAATTAATTCTTGAACTTGTTTTATTGAATTCTTATATCATTGTCATCATCCTCATGTTTATAAAATGTTGAAAGTCATCTGTGGCATGTAGTGCATAGATGGACTTGGTATGATTATGACCAGGGATTATTCGGTATAATCATGACCGTAATGTTACAAATGATGTGGTAAAAGTCCTCATTGGCCCGTAGTGCATTGATGGACAGTTGTTGGCATGATCATGACCATTAATGAATACACGAATATCCTTGGCCGTAGTGCAGGGGTGATTCGATGATGTGGATTATTTTATTAAGCTGAGTCTCAGCGATTACAGTGTTGAAAAACTTCTTAAATCATAAAAGATAGTAGAGTTTATTTTCTACTTGACTCTTTTAATGGATTGCTTGTTCCGCTACAGTTAAACTTGATGTCTATTATATTTTATCAGTTTAACATTGTTGAAGGCTAATGATAATTTATTCTGCATTATCTTAGTCATAATATTTCTTACTGGGCTAGTTGAGCTCACCCTTTCTTTCACTGTTCTCTTCAGGAAATGAGAACGTAGCTGGGACAAGTCGGGGTACGGAGTGATGGTCCGAATGATAGTATTAGTTAGTAGTCCTCACTATTCTATGTAATGGTGTGTTAATAAATGTAATGAGGACTCCTTTTGAGTATGAATACTCTCTAGAAGATAATATTTGTATTCAAACTCACAGTTTATGTTTTGTCGTATTGTACACGACAGATGTATTAATCAGTTGTATTTGTATTCTGTACTATGTATCTGACGACCCAAGATGGGTGATGTATACCTAATTTTGGGGGCGTCACAACAATGACACGTGGTGAAAGTTCACTTTAGCTTGGGATCAAAGAGTAATTGTTGATTGGCATAATCATGATCATTGGTGTTACATATGAATATCTTTAACCAGATGCAAAGATGAATTGATTGGTATGATCATGATCATTGATGTTACAAATGAATATCGTTGGTATGGGTGGAAAGATGAGTTGTTGATTGACATGATCATGAAAATTGGTGTTACAAATGAATATATATATATATGTTTGGCCTAGGTGTGCAAAGATGAATTGATTGTCATGATTATGATCAGAAACTGTGAATTGGTATAACCATGATCTTTGGTGTTACAGGTAATTAAAGACAAGTAGTGAAAGTTTTTTTGTCTTAGGTAATAGAATTACAATATAAAATATCGCGTCAGATCTGCCACGTGTGCCACGTAGGCGTCACGTGTGACACATCATCAGGTCATTGCACATGTGGCACATGGGGGCTCAAAGTCCAAATTTTCGAATAGAAAGGGGATCAATACCCAAAAATCACTAAAGTTCAGTGGTCGAATTTGCATTTAACCCAATTTTATATACTCACTCCGTTT
This sequence comes from Panax notoginseng, assembly GCA_016801055.1. NCBI lineage: Eukaryota > Viridiplantae > Streptophyta > Magnoliopsida > Apiales > Araliaceae > Panax > Panax notoginseng. The sequence continues at coordinate 204,170,054 of CM029017.1, forward strand.
CTAAATATAAGATTATTATTGATTTTTTTAAAAACAAATTAAGACATTTTTAAACTCAAAATTGAAATTTCTTTTAATTTTTGACAATACAATGATGAAATTTCTAAACTATCTAACAAATACTACTCATTGTAATATTTATTTTTTCATAATTTTAAATGAATCATCTCAAGTTTGAGCTTAAAAATATTTTAAATTGACTTTATGATCTTATAATTTGAAACAAAGCAATATTATTTTTCGTTTGCGTTTGTTAACATGTTAAACAAAAAATCTCATTATAGTTGTAGAAATCTTCTTGTCTTCATCAAGCACAAATTGTTAAGAAAATAGAAGAAATTTGTTAACTTTGTTTGATGCCTACAAGTAATGAAGTTATACAATGTTATGCAATGAAGTTGATATATGCTATTTAAATGAATTTCAATACCCTGCTTATAACTAACCAGATTCACAAGTGACAATTAAATTACAATGCAAATTACATCATTTTCAATCAAAATCAATATTGTTCATCATTGCACAATGTTAACCAAACAAAATCATTGTTTACCAATTACAATTTAAATTATACTCCCTCCTATTCAGATTAAATGACGTTTTAGAGTTAATCACACTAATTAAGAAATAATACAAAATGTCTTTTGTATCCCTAATTAATTATTTCTCCCTCCACAAAGATGAAGGCAATTGCATTTATTAAGCATATTAAATAGAGGGGTAAATTAGAAAAAAATAGTGCAATATTGCATAGAAATTCTAAAACGACACTTATATAGAATAAAATTAAACTCCCTAAAACGTCATTTAATCTGAATAGGAGGGAGTATCATTTTCACTTAACAAAACAAAGTTATAATGTGGAGTATCTGGTACGCATTATTCAACACTTCACTAGCACCCTAATTTCCTTCACATGCTTTCATTCAACTTTTGTTTAAAAGATTACATACAAAAAGTTGAAATTTGTACCTTATATTTGAAATTGTGATCCCTCAATTTTGCCTATATTCTTGCTCAAATTACTCCTCTAATTTATAGCTGTGATTTTTCAATATTTTTTTAAACCCAGAACGAAAGAGAATATAGCAACCACCCATGAAAACACTAGATCAATTTCTAAGTTGTTAATGTCTGATTAGAGCCATCTTAATATCTAGATATATGTGGAGGGCAACAACGTACTCACGTACCATCCATTAGCTTTTGTTAACGTCGTTATCGGTGAAATGAGAGAATGCTATGTTTATAAAACTTTTAAACTATAGGCATAAATACGTAACTTTGAATAAATCACATGTGTTTATTTACAATTTACTCTTTTAAATACTGTATTTTAAAATATTCAATTTCCCACTCTAACACAATTTGATTAAATTTATTTGATTAAATAGTTGAGGGCTTCTAATTTATTTAATTCATTATATTATTTTATCAAGGTTTCATTGAAATTAAATGTAAGCTGTAATTAGGGCCCTAAATAAGAATGAGACAAAAATATACAATTTTTTTTAAGTATAGGTAATAAGTAATGGAATCAATTTGATAACAGATATGCTAATCTCATAAGAAAGTATATTCTTCTTTCATGCCTATAGTCCTTTTCACATATATAAATAATTAACTGCGTCTTATAGCTTTATCAAGGATCAAAGTCTTACAATTTTTTTAAATTTTGATATTGAAAGATCTAGAGAAAATAATATTATCAAAATAAATATACATGTAACGATATTTTTATAATTATTTTAATAAAATTTATCACTATAAAATCTATCATGTTCCGACTCAAACAAAGTAGATTAATATAATTTTAGTAAAAATAATATTGTCAGAATAATGCGAGTGTTGTTAAAATAATTATAAAAATATTGTTAAATGTATATTTGCAATGTCAATAGCTTAAACAAAATGAGGGAATTTTATATGAGTAATAAATATTCTGAAATGGGAGGCGAATTAAAGTAATTGAAAAATGTAATTTAAGGTGTTAAATATTTTTAAGAAAGGAATTTGGTTTCGATTGATCATTTATATATTTAAGCCAGCAAATACCGTATACAAATATATTTGGACCCACTGGCATGTGCCCATTTTGAAATTCAAGAATACCTCTTTTCAACAATCCTCGTATAATAATATATATATATATATTTATATATATATATATATTATATATATATATATATATATCTTAATATAATATTAACACATCAATACAAAAAATATAATTAGATACAAATGATTTATATATATTAACACATCAATACAAAAATATAATTAGATACAAATGATTCATGTTTGTTAGTCGACTCAATAATTTTATATTTGTCAACTCAGTTCAAAAAATTTATTTATTTTTAATTGTACTAACATGCAGTGTATCTTTCGCCCTAATTAACATGCAATGTGATAATACATTAATATTAATATTCATACATTATA
>CM029017.1:204172598-204334074 GCA_016801055.1 Panax notoginseng
TGCCATTTTAGATACTGCCACAAAATAAAATTAATTGATATGTCATATATTATCCTTATGTTATGACCGACCAATTAAAATACCATGCAAATAAACTTAGTTAGGTCATACTAGCGAAGGAATTCCCCGTCTCTCCCCTCCTAGTTCTATTCTCACATCTAGCCAGGGATCATATCCCTAAGCTTTGATACCAACTGTGACGCCCCCAAAATTAGGTATACATCACCATCTTGGGTCGTCAGATACATAGTACAGAATACAAATACAACTGTTTAATACATCTGTCGTGTACAATACGACAAAACATAAACTGTGAGTTTGAATACAAATATTATCTTCTAGAGAGTATTCATACTCAAAAGGAGTCCTCATTACATTTATTAACACACCATTACATAGAATAGTGAGGACTACTAACTAATACTATCATTCGGACCATCACTCCGTACCCCGACTTGTCCCAGCTACGTTCTCATTTCTGAAGAGAACAGTGAAAGAAAGGGTGAGCTCAACTAGCCAGTAAGAAATATTATGACTAAGATAATGCAGAATAAATTATCATTAGCCTTCAACAATGTTAAACTGATAAAATATAATAGACATCAAGTTTAACTGCAGCGGAACAAGCAATCCATTAAAAGAGTCAAGTAGAAAATAAACTCTACTATTTTTATGATTTAAAAGGTTTTTCAACACTGCGATCGCTGAGACTCAGCTTAATAAAATAATCCACATCATCGAATCACCCCTGCACTACGGCCAAGGATATTCGTGTATTCATTAATGGTCATGATCATGCCAACAACTGTCCATCAATGCACTACGGGCCAATGAGGACTTTTACCACATCATTTGTAACATTACGGTCATGATTATACGAATAATCCCTGGTCATAATCATACCAGTCCATCTATGCACTACATGCCACAGATGACTTTCAATATTTTATAAACATGAGGATGATGACAATGATATAAGAATTCAATAAACAAGTTCAAGAATTAATTTATCCAGGAATTAACACGTCCAATTGTCAACATGATACTGCATTGTGGAGTAAAATTCAAGAACGCTTAGAAGAATATTTTCTTGAAAAGATACTGGATGAAACGCAACTATCAAGGATATTCCACAAATTTCATGGAGTATAGAAGTCAAAACTTAACCAACTGAGTACAATAAAGAATGGAATAACAAAGAAATCACCATGCATGCGATAGACCGCACAGACAGGTTATTCCAATAGAATAATAAATAATGGAACCAGGTCCGGCGTAAACGCACAGACAGGATATTCCGACAGAATAATAAATAATGGAACCAGGTCGGTGTAAAACACACAGACAGGATATTCCAACAGAATAATAATAAAACGGAACCAGGTCCGGTGTAAAACACACAGACAGGATGTTCCAACAGAATAATAAACGGAACCAGGTCCGGTGTAAAACACTCAGACAGGATGTTCCAACAGAATAATAAACGGAACCAGGTCCGGTGTAAAACACACAGACAGGATGTTCCAACAGAATAATAGAAGAATGTCACCAAGTATAGGGTAGACCGCGTATACTGGTTATTCCAACAGAATAATAACAAATGGAATAACAGAAGTTCTCTTCATGAATATAAAAGAAAAAATATTCCCTACCGTTTTAAAGAAGAGCTGAAGTAAGGAAGTAGTTAAGTAGCAGAATACTCTTCTTCTCTCTCTCTATAGTTTCTCTCTATAGTTTCTCTCTCTAGAGTTCAGTGAATTCGTAAGAAAATAATGAAAGAATGAGCTTCTATTTATAGGAAAAATGGAATGCATAGTAACTAATCATGAACGGTCCAGATTGATTACTTTAATCTGATGGTCCATATTTAAAGAAAAATCTTTTAAATAAAATATAATATATTCTATTTATAGAATAACTTTAATAAAGTATTCTGTTTTATATAAAAAGATGTTTCTGTTTTATTACGTTTTAATACAAATAAAACAAAACGTCATTATCGCTAAATAATTCATATTATTAACTGACAATAATGGAATCAAACTGAGTGACTTCTCACATAAGCATTAATAATTAATACCGTGTGCTACTATGCAACCACACGTATTACTGTACTTTTACTACGAGTAGTTCAACAGTATCAACGGTAAAACTTCGCCGTTATTTTCATAAAGTATTTTTGTCGTTTTCTCAATCCGACAATAATTCCGTTGTGGGGTCCACCAATAATTGTACCGTCGTACGGATATTCCCCGACAAAAAGAATATTCTCCGACCAATTGATATATAATATGACAACTTGCATACTTTGCAAAATTTATAAATACTACCCATAACTATTATATCAAATCCACACATAATATATAAAAAAAATTATTTCGAGAAAAATTAAATATTTATTCATAAAATCTGGGGTTTCACATTCAATTTCATTTATAAAAAGTTGGGGTCTTACATGAACTCTTCATGATTCTAAAAGTATACTCCAAAACTATGAGTTTATCACATTTATTAATTCAACCAACTGACATGGATAAAAAAATCATTTAATAAAATGAATTTTTTTTATTAATAAATGAATAAGACTGCAAATTGAATACTTATCACACATTCAATGTGATTCGCTTGAGGACATACTACTTTCAACTCACTATTCATGTCACTTAGTTTAATATTGTTTCCATCGAGATTAATGCTCACGCTGACGGGAACTATTGGCATCATTGTCTCATAATTCTGACGGAATTTCGTCAAGAATACATTGTTTCTAACGAAATTATGTCCGACAGAATATTCTGTCGAAATTAAGTTTTTTCGACAACAAAATTTGTTCCGTCAAAAATAATACTTTTTCTTATAGTGCTGTTGTCTTGATCTTATATAAATCCAAGTTTATATATATATATATATATATATATATATATATATATATATTTATATATATATTAGATTTTTGTTTAATTAATTGTTTACATATGTATTTATAAATATGTATGTATGCATATCCAAAAAATTGATGTATTTTGTATAGTTAAATAATTTTTTATGTTAAAAATGTATTAAAACAAACTTGCTCGGAGAAAATGACCTTTTCAATTACTTAATTCTTTAATCGAAATCTCATTTACCGACTACATTGAGAAAATTAACATACTTGAGGGTTTATATCAAAAATATTTATATTTTATAGGTTCGATTGTAAAGGGGATGAAATTTCGAAGGATGAAATTACTATTAACCATTCGTTAAATAGACGGTCCAACATGTTGGACCAAACAACAATCAAAGTCTTTCGGCTTCATATATGCCGTCAGATCTGAAATGGGACGGCCTAGATCTCTCGCAGACAAACTCAATTTTTGTAGGCGCCCAAATTAGAGTTAACCATAGCTCACCAGGCACCAGCTGAACTTTTAATAGCTACTACTACTAGTCTTCTTCCCAGGTCAATACAGAGTAAAAGATCCTCTGCTACATTGCGAGGGCAAAGATCCTCCTCTCTCTCTCTCTCTCGCCCTCCTTCTCCCCCATAATTTGTAAAGGTGTGTCCTTGTACTCTAATTTTTGTTTATTTCTTAATTATCTTGTTGTATATGAGTATTTTATGTTTGTTTATCTTTGTTTTACTTAAATTTCTCATTTTTTTTCCTGAATTTTTTTGGATTTTGTTTGTTGGAAATTATTGACGGTTTAGTAAGTATAAAGTGGGTTGGATTTATGAATTTAAATTTGGCTTCTTTTAGTTCAGTTTTATTAGATTCGATTGTTTTTGAATTGGATGCTAATTTTGTAGAATCTGAGTTCATTGGAATAATTTTTTTATGCCAAAAGATGACATCTTTAGTCATCCAAATTGGATACTGAAGTCCACATTTAGTTTACTTTTTGGATATGTAGTGTATTTTGCAGTCAGTTTAGGGTCTTAAGAAGTTGTTAGTCGTTGTAATGCTGATAGAAACTTTCGAAATTTGAAGGTTATGCTGAATGATTGAGTAACTGAATAAGATAATTTATTGAGGGTGGGAGAAACAATTTAAAATTGCCTGAGGTGGAAGTGGTGAGCTATGAAGCATTATGTATGTGACATAGATATGACATGAAAAGCAATACGATATTTTCAGATAAGTCGGATAAAATTTGTTGGATACATTGTAATATTATATATTTTGTAGATATTTATATATGTATATAATAAATAAATTATAGTACATAACTTTATTCATATGTTCTGGCTTATTTAATTTAAATGGGAAACTTTTCATTGTGATCACTATTTCTATTCTGAAATGTGATGTCTGATTCCTCTTCTTTAGTAAATTGGTATGCTGGATTATGCTATCATTTTTGCTCCAGCACTGTGGATAATTTGTCTGAGAAAAATTGAACCACAGAGATCATTGATCATGCAATGTGTTTAAGGATTTTCAATGATAAGGAGGATTACAGCATCTAATTGGATAGAGTATAGATTCTTTGAGTATATGAGGGCCTTTTGGATTTTATCTGTGGTAATCTGTTCATTAATTACATCTGGAGCCTATAGTCAATTACATAACATTTTATTATTTTAATATAATATGCCATGATGCGTTTATACTTAGGAAAATAAGAAACAGTCATGGACACATTGTTTTTACTGTTGTATGGTATTTATACCATCGAGTAGCACAGGCGTCGCTAGTTATCACGTGCTTAACAGTTGAAATTTTTTATTTATTTTAGCAACTTATTTTTTGAAAGGAGAAATACTTGAACTTGATAGGCCTTTGGGAAGGATATATTTAAATTTTGATAGATGCTTGATGCTAAACTTATATTGATAGTAATTTTTAGTTGAAAATAATTTATTGTGAAGCAAATGAAGGGGAAAAAAGAATGCTCTCTACCATTTATGTCAATGCTTTCTTTTGCCTGGAAATATTTCCTACTGGCTTTGCCTTATCCGCAGTTGTATGTGCTTACATTCTGGTTTTATGTTCTATTACTACTACATTGTGACTTTGTAACCGCTGGTTATTCACTAATTGATGAAAATTTATCCATCCAACTATACTTTGGCCTCTACTCTCTCTCTCTCTCTCTCTCACTCACTCTCCAGTCAATTACCTTATATTACTAGAGCATTATGAATAGATATGCTTTTATTTGTTGCAGTATTAAAATACGTTCACCATGTTTGGTCGTGCTCCAAAGAAAAGCGATAATACCAAGTATTACGAAATTCTTGGTGTTCCAAAAAGTGCAAGCCAGGATGAGCTCAAGAAGGCATACAGAAAAGCTGCAATAAAGAATCATCCCGATAAAGGTGGAGATCCTGAAAAGGTGAAGTCTTGTCGCGTTCTTCATATAGTATATTATAATGTACATTGTTTACTCTGACCTGCTGAAGTTTGGGGACTGTATTTGAATTGCACTTGCGGTGTGTCCAATTTTCATATTAGATGCTACCTTGGTGAGATATTGTATATTTTGGCACTTCATTAAAGTCACGTTATGGAAAAGATGCGTTTGAATTTCTTTAATCCTCTAGTCTTACTTCTTCTGTTATCTTGGATCAGTTCAAGGAGCTAGCTCAAGCATATGAAATTCTTAGTGATCCAAAGACGAGAGAAATTTATGATGAATATGGTGAAGATGCTCTTAAAGAGGGAATGGGAGGGGGAGGTGGTTATGGTCATAACCCATTTGATATATTTGAATCATTCTTCAGTGGAGGTTTTGGTGGTGAGAATGCTATTTAATTTTCTTTCCCTTTATGCTCCCTTTGCCCGACAAGATTGTGGGGTTCTTTCTGAGAATAGTTGGCACAAAATTAAAATGTGTCCTGAACACTATTTTTTACATTCTCAACACATTCGTGTGTTAAAATTTAAACTATGTTAAAACTAATTAAAAATAATAATCTATAGATGTGGTTTCAGCAGTCTTCATATTCATGCCAACACACACACATATGCACAAACAAACAAAAAATAGAGAAAAGAAAAAGACTCAATCCTGATGGAGGTTGTATTTCTTTTGATCTTCTATTTTGTTTTCATGAATGTACAATATGCATCATTTTGAGAAAATTTTAATTTTGTAGGCAGTGCTAGTTCAAGGAGTAGAAAGAAGCAAGGTGAAGACGTTATGCAAACTTTGAAGGTTTCTTTAGAGGAGTTGTACAATAGCACAACAAAGAAACTCTCCCTTTCCAAGAATATCTTATGCCAAACATGCAAAGGGTATTTTCAAATCTCATCTTATATTTCATTTTCTTTAATCTTGGGTTGGTTAGAACTACCATATGGGTGGTTGTTTCTCTTCACCTTTATTGTGCTTCAAAGATATTTGGTCATCTTTATATATACTTAAAATTTAACAACTTAAATTGGAGTATGAAAGAACTATTTACAGCAAATATTACTTGAATTTAAAATCAGAATTTGATTTGTTTGGTCTTGTTATTGACTAAATATTTCTAGCTGGGCATTGAGGGCTATGCCCTTCATGTTCACGTATTTCTTCATATTGACATGCTGCCTAAGTTTTGTGACACATAGTTACGAGTCTTGTGACATAATTTTTTGTGTATTCCTTATATATCAGGAAAGGGTTAAAGAGTGGGAACTCCAGGACATGTTACAGATGTCAAGGTACTGGAATGAGGGTCACAACACGACAGATTGGTCCAGGCATGATCCAACAGATGCAGCACGTGTGTGCTGAATGTAGAGGCTCTGGTACTTGATAAAACACATACTTTGTACATTATTTTTGTTTTGACAATGTAGCCTTCGTTTTCAGTTCTTCAGACGCATCTTATATCAATACAGGAGAGGTCATCAATGACAGAGATAGATGCCCGCAATGCAAAGGGAGCAAGGTTACACAGGAAAAAAAAGTATTGGAAGTGCGTGTCGACAAAGGGATGCAGCATGGTCAGAAGATTGTGTTTGTGGGAGAAGCTGATGAAGCGGTAAGTTAGATTTCTACACTCTAATTTGGTATTAGCTCTGGTCCTCTACCTGTTAATAAAACTGGTGCTTATTTTTAAATTTTGGGTTTGACTAGAACCATTGCTGTGTGTCTCTCTATATATCTAGAAAAAAGTAATTACTTTATCAAATTAAAATTAAAAATCTAGAAGTACCTTAGAGTTGTTTAAAATAATGAATTTTGCTGAGGTGTTTGCTTATGTTTTGTTCTGCTGTTTAGAAGACAAATTTAGAACACGAATAAAGTGTGGATAACATTTTAAGATTTTCATGCATCTCCTTGTTCATGAGAATGCAAGAGCAGGCAACTTTCTGGGGTTACCTTTCCCCAAATTTCAAAATAATAATAAAAATAGCAGGGCAGTTTTATGGGTGAATCAGTTCAAGGTTACCGAACCTCTATATGAAGCATTATGGTGATGGCATGAAGAGTTGCGTGCTAGGTATTTGGTCTAATTGGTAGCTGTTACTATTTTATGAAAAAAATTACATGTTTCTTCCCTTTATTTTTGTTTGAGATATAATCTTTGTTCTTTGAATATATATTCCTACTGAGCAATGACGTGTGATGAACTTTTTGCGTTTTTGACATTTTATTTGCAGCCCGACACAATTACGGGGGACGTTATCTTTGTACTTCAACTAAAGGAGCACCCTAAGTTCAAGCGGAAGTTCGATGATCTCTATGTGGAACACACCCTCACTTTAACCGAGGCCCTTGGTGGGTTTCAGTTTGCCATAACTCATCTTGATGGCAGGCAGCTTCTTATAAAATCGAACCCTGGCGAGATCATCAAGCCTGGTATTTACTTGGCTTTCATGCTTTTCCCTTTCATACGGTCATACATAAAGTCCATGTTTGGTCATTTATCTTTCAAACTGCAGATCAGTACAAGGCAATCAATGATGAGGGAATGCCACATTACAAGAGGCCGTTCATCAAGGGCCGGCTATTCATTCATTTTAATGTTGATTTTCCTGAGTCGAGATTTCTTTCCCCGAGAAATGCAGGAGTTTGGAGACCATTTTACCCGTGAAGCCAAGCAAGAACTCGTCGAAAATGGTGCCGGATGACTGTGAGGAAACCACTCTGCATGATGTTAATATCGATGATGAGATGAGGCGAAAGGAACAACAAAGACAGCAGGAAGCTTACGACGAAGAAGATGATGATGATGAACCACATATGCCTCGAATGGCATGTAACCAGCAGTAAAGCTGAGAGTATTTTCCCATCTGTTATGTGCTGCAAGGCAATCACCCAGTTTTGTATTAGGGGAGGTATTCTGCCATTCCTTCCCCCACCCCCAGACACCCCTTCTTTATTTATCTAAGTTTCTATTGATTGCATTGTTACTGCCACCAATACTTATATCATTTTAATCCATACCCTTCAAATATTTGGAGTATTCAAATTGGGTTGACATTCAGTAAAATAGTCTGTTCATTGGAAATCATCATACATGTTTACAGTTGATCTAGTTACCATTATATGCCAAAAGATGTGTATTATTTTGATAACTGAATCTATTATCAAGTTGAGTGAACTTCTGACTGTCACTGACTTGGTGGGATGACCTCTGTATCTACCCATTTAAATCAATCTATGTATATGGGCCTAGTTTGGTTGTGGTTGCCTCAATCATCCAAATGTGCCCCAAAGTATTTTAGTAGGGTACTTGTTATTTAATGGATTTCATGAATAGTATCATTGTCATTTTAACAAAAAAAATTAGCTAAAATTATATTGTTTTGGGGTAGTTGTCACAAATTAGTGATGACAACCACAATCATACTTGTGCAGGGAAAAGGAGATTTAAGGCATGGCGTAGTAAAGTTGGCCACAAATTAATCAAAAATTTTAAGCATTTTCTTAAAAATCTAACCAACATGAAAAATAAGAGGCAGCGTCAGTTTTTGGGAAATTTAATCATGTTGCCAAAATCAAGAAAATACTTTGAATTTTCTTGTTTTTTTCTCATCCCTTATTATTTACAGAGTTGGAATTTTTTAAAAAAGGTTAAAAATTGTTGTTTTAAAAGTGATTTGTAATCTAGTTTGGCTTAGACATAACTTAATTTTTCTTTTTCCAACTTGCATCTTCTTACATAAGTTAAAATATCAAATTATAAGAGATTTGACCTCGTAAGCACTAGAAAATGTCAACTTACATCATCTAGATAAGTTGAAAGAAGCCAGAGTACCATGAATGGCCAGGAATGTTATCCATGTGGACACTTTTATCTATTAGCCCAAAACTTAGATAAGTTGAAAGATGCAAGAGAGACTACCATGAATGGTCAGAAATGTAACCCATATGGACAATTTTATCACTAGTAGCCCAAAACTTAAGTTTGTATGTGTATTTTTTTTATTTTTTTTTGAAAAGCGGTTGGACTAATCCCTCTTTTCTTGAAACCAGCTTGCGCTGGCGGTCCGTGACCCTATTTCAACAGTTTATCTGCCTTTTCACAATTGTTACAAGTGGAATTCGATCTCAAGATGTCCGGGTCTACAGCTCATTCCGAGGAGTCATTTGAATCACTGCGCCAACTGCTAGGGTTGTATGTGTATGTTTGGTTATTCAACGTTTGCAGCGTTCGATTTGTTTAGAGCGTTTAGAAGTTCAAACGTACTTAAAATTTTTATTTGTCTAGTTCATTTTATACGCAACACATTAAAATTGATGCAGTGCGTTTGAAGGTTCAAACGCTATAAACACTGCCGTCGCAATCGCTGATAGTCGAAGTTTGAAAATTTATTTTATTTTTGTGGCTTGTTAATTGGGCACCCATTGTTTTATATGTGCGTTGTCACTCAAGAATGGCTGCATAATTTGGGTAGAGAAATGTTGAGTCACTGCATCCTACAGTTGCACCTTTTGTCCATATAGGCTAATTTTAGTAGTTTCTCTTTTTATCAGTACTCGGATTAATATATCTGTCACTCAATCATGGTGTATAGTTGGGTAAGTTCCAAGCTTGTTAGCATGGAAAAAGAAATTAAATATATATTCATGTCAATATTTATAGATAGATGACATCATAATTTAAAAAATAATAAAAACTTTTCACACAAAATTTAAAATATGTAATGAATGAAAAGGAATAATATTATCACTTTTATAGCGGACAAAATGATGGCACAATTCTGGATGCTTCCACTATATATGGCACTAGCTACTCAATTTGTTGAAGAATTCGAAGGGTTATATATATATATATATATATATATATATATATATATATATATATATATAAATATGTGTGTGTGTGTGTGTGTGTGTGTGTGTGTGTGTTGTCTACCACTTTTAAAGTGAAAGATATATAGGAGTAATATATGGTAGTGTATAATATTAATTCTGCACTTCTATTTTAAGAGAAACAAACCATGTTCTTCCCAGTATGGGACTAAAAGGGATTCTTTTTCTGTTTAGTACATTTTGTCTGTTAAAATTAAAAAACAAAAAAAGTCAGCACAACATTCAACTTTATTGGCCCATTTTGTGACCCAATTTTTTTGGTCCTAGTCTCGAATTCAATAATTACCAACCGGAATCATTTATATATATATATATATATATATATATATATATATATATATATATATATATATATAGGGTCAGGATCAGGTAAGGGATCCCTTACTTTATTAAAATAAGGGACTTTTTTTTTTTGCTTTTTTTTTGCTTTTTTTTTTTATTAAAACAACTAAAAAAAAAGTTTAATATTTTATGAAATTGAAATTTTTTCATAATACAGTGTTTTGAGTGTGATTTGGGTACGCATAACAAAACATGTATGTACAGTCTGGGCAGACTGTACCACCACTTTTTGGTATAGGTATTTAAAACACGCCCAAAATATTGTATTATGGAAAAATTTCAGTTCCATAAAATATTAAACTTTTTTTTTTAGTTGTTTTAAAAAAAAAAGCAAAAAAAAAGCAAAAAAAAAAAGTCCCTTATTTTAATAAAGTAAGGGATCCCTTACCTGATCATTTCTGTATATATATATATATATATATATATATATATATATATATTATACAAGTAAATATTTTATAGTTAAGGTTAGCTAGGTTTATTTTATAGTCATTCGATTTCAAACTCACAAAACGAACTATTTCTTCTTATTCATATTATAAAATTATTGTCGACTTTTGTAAGAAAATTTGATATATTTTCAAATTTAAAGTTGAGATAATTTATCAGAAATTATAAAACAATTAATCTTACAATAAGTAGTACCTTTTAAATCGATGGTTTATAATATTTATTATTGTATTGATTAAAATTAAAGGACTTTATATCAACTTTAAGTTTAAAAATATCATAAGTTGATTTTAAAAAGTTAATAATAAAATTACTCTCTAAAATAGAGGATGTGCATTTTATCTTCTTATATATATATATATATATATATATATATATATATATATATATATATATATATATATATATATATATATATAAATTTAAAGGAAGGTAATCTCTCTGTCCCATAATATGACGTTTTAGGTGATTTTATTTGTCATAAATTATTTGACGTTTTAAAAAATCTAGGAGAATTAATTACAATCTTTCTAAAATAATCCCTTATGGGAAAATTTTACAGACGAGAGAGAATATAAGATAAGTATGGTAATAAATGAGTATTTAAGGGTATTATAGACAATTGATACTATATTTAATGTTTTCTAATTATTTTTTTAATTCTTTCGCATAATTCTAAAACGTCATATATTATAGGACGGAGAGAATACTATCAAAGGTGATATAACTTATTACTCCTTCCGTCCCTAAAAAGGTGGCTTAAGGACAAATTTCACATAAATTGATATAATCAAATACTCCATCCGTCTCTTAATATAGGACATTTTAGAGTTTCTCAATTGTCCCTAATTATTTGACGTTTGTTAAAATATAGGAGAATTGGTAATAATTTTTTCAAAATTACCACTCATTACTCTATCTAATTTTTTTGTTAAACTAAAGAATCGAATAAGTTATTTTATGGGGATGAAGAGAGACCAATGAGAAAATGAGACTAATGAGTTTTTTTAGGAGAAAATTATGGGAAAATGTGTGTGAGAGAATATGAGATAACTATGATAAGATAATATTTAAGGGTATTATAGACAATTGATACTATATTTAATGATTTCTAATTATTATCTTAATTCTTGTGTAACACTCTAAAACGTCCTATATTACAGGACGGAGAGAGTAATTAACAGGAAGAAATATAAATTTATTTTTTATTTTGCCCTTATATTTGTATGTGTGGGGTCCCTTTAATTGGCTCTTGAATTTGTGGGGGGAGGTACGTAGTGAATTAATTTGAGTCTTTCATTTGTGATGCTAGTAATTTACTGTTTAGCTAAGATATGTAATATGATAACCATAAATTAATCATTATAAAAATTTATTTAATTGACTTATGTACTTTAAAAAAATATATTTTTAATGTCTCTCTTTATAGTATAATTAGGATTGAGGTTACCATAGCAAACGAAAGCATCAATATTACTCTTTCGGCCAACCACTTATATATTTATTGAGGCTTCCTTTCTTCTTCCTACTAATTATAACGAAAATGACAACTTGCTTTTTCCTACTAATTAACATGCAGACATCTACAACTAATAGGATAAAAGAAGAGGGAAACAGAGACAATAAAAGAACATTAATATGCATCTGGTTGAGAAATTATAATACAAAATACATATTTAGACTCCTGTAAATAAATATCAAACCCTAATTTCACATGCAAGAATTCATAATTAATCCAAATTTGTTACCTAACATTTCCAATAGTTTTCTTTACCTAATACTACGTATGTTCTTTAATATATGACGTTTTAGATGATTTTATTTTTCCAAAATTATTTGACGTTTTATATAATCTAGGAGAATTATACGTCGCAATTTTTTAAAAATTGTCCATCATGAAAAAATATTACAGATGAGAGAGAATATGAGATAAGTATATCGTAAATGGTATTATAGATAATTAATCTTATATTTAATGATATACAATTATTTTTTTAATCCTTCTAGGGCGACATTCCACTGGCGACATTCTAGCGACTCTCTTTTTTTTTGGCTTTTTTTAGTAACTCAAAAAATATATAGTATTTATTCCAACTGAAATTTTTATAAAAAATAATATTTTAAATATAATTTGGATATATACAAGAAACAGGGTTGTACAGACTACACAAACTCTGTTTCTTGCATGTATCCAAATTACACCTAAAATACTGATTTTTATAAAAATTTCAGTTGGAATAAATATTATATATTTTTTGAGAGGTACTAAAAAAAACAAAAAAAAAAATCACTAGAAATATCACTAGAACAATCTCCCTCTAGACTTATTGCTATTTTTTTTTAAGTATTATACACAATTCTGAAATGTTATATATTATGGGAGGAATAGAGTTGTGTATCATACAAACTCGCCAAATATTACTTGCTACCTCAGTACGAAAATAAATATCCCACTTTTTGTCAACTTGTACTGTAATCTTAGTGAAATAATGATTCTTTTTTTTGGTATTTATGATAATGGGACATAATATATATTAATGTTAGGTTTCTTTCCTGCTTTATGGTAGTCAATTCTCTTAAAGTAATGTATAATTGTACCACCTACCTTGTCATGTTGATTGACCAATAATGTACCACATGAGAAATAAGTTTTATAGTTTATATCAATGTTTTTAGACTTGGAATATTGAATCAAAAAAGTTATCATATATATATATATATATATATATATATATATATATATATATATATATATATATATTATTAGTAATTAATAAATTTTTAAAAAAAATTATTTTTTTTAAAATTAAAATATAATAAAGTTGAGTTACAATATTATTAAAATTAATTAATTTTAATATTAAAAATTTTTGCTACAAAAAATATTAAAAAATCGATTCACTGGGTCAACATAACTGATTTTACCGATTGAACAACTAGTTCCAAATTTTGACCAAACAGGTTCAACCGAGCCAAATTAGACCGGGCATATAATTGATTCTTAGTTCAACCGACTGAATTGGCCGATCCGAACCAAGTTTCAAAACAGTGGTTTATATTACTTCAAAAGTTTGGACAAACTATTTTTCTGTCTAAAAGGCTATAAAACTAGTATTGCTATAAAACTAGTATTGTTAATCCTAATTAGGTAGAGAACAATATGAAAAATAGGTTTGTGCTATTTTTAAATAGAGTAGATTGCAAATAATCATTTATGATTTATTTAAAATTATTTGTAGCCACGTGTAGTTTAAAAGCGAAATTTCAATCACCTCTCTCTCTCTCTATATATGATTTCATAAACATAACAAACTAATTCAATTCCGTCCAAGTTCACCAAGAGTGCACTTCATTTCCCTAAAAGCAAGTGAGTTAGTTTCGATAGTTATATTCTTCTTTAAAAAATGTTTTTGCCCGCAAATTATTCTAGCTTTTGATTGAATTATTTTGGTTCCTAATTAACTACTGTTGAGATTGACTCATACTTCTGCGGATTCGACTAATAATCACTATAATAAGGTAGTCGGGGGACTCGCTCCCCAGTGAGCGAGCGACTGTCCAGCTCGCCAGTGAGCTGAGCGTCCCCTTGCAAGTCAAGCGTAAAGTGTAATTGGGCTTTGGTATTTATTAGTAGCCCGGTCTTGAATTTTACTAATGTATTGGGCCTCATGTTTTGAGCTCATGTTATAGCAGTTAGGGTTTTTCTAATTACTATAAAAATATTATTTGGTGTGTGAATTATTCTAGAGTGTGTGAGACATCTTATGAATACATCAGACAAGTATGACTAGCTAGTCAAATTGGTGAACCTGAGTGTAATATCCCAGAATTTTTAAATAATAAAATAAGAATTATAAATAAGAAGTGAGTAAATAATAGACTAAATTTCCAAAAGGGTAGGCCATTGGGGTCGACCAAATGGCTGAGATTAGTCCCTAATACTCCCTAATTTTCCCCCTAAATTATATATCTAACTCATTTTTGATTGGCGAATTCTAATTTTAGTGGCTTGTGGGTCATAAGGGAGAATTTAAAGAATGAAAATCTGATGATAAATGGATAACTTAACCATGGCTGCAAAATAACAATGGGGTACTAGCTTGTAATTTTGTCAAAGTCTCTAAGATATTTTTACAAGGGAAAATTTTGCAAATACTATCTACGTACGAAATTGAGAGAGAAAAGAGGGGATTTGAGAGCTTCAGAAGGCCACGGGAGAGCTAAGGCCAAAGAAGAGAAATTTGGAAGCAAAAAAAAAAAGAAGTAGAAAAAGAAGGAAAGAAGAAATTAAGAAAGGTAGGTTTTTAAACCCTGATTAATAATTTGATTTTTATATATGATTATTAAGTTTTATGAAATTATGGAAGGAGAACATGTTATACTTATTTGTGATGGATTAAACTTGCATAAATAATAATCAAACAAGAAAAATCAAGAAATCAAATGAAGAGTAAAATCTGGAAATTTTAGAGAAGTTAGTTTGCTACCTATTTTTGTAAAATTTATATCTTGTGATATATAAGGAATTAAAATGTGATCTTTATGTCTAAAATTAGCTCTGTAAGTCGGCTATGCACAAAATCAAGAATCACTCAAAAAATCTTAGTAGATGATTTATAGTAATTTTTTGAGTCAAACTAGTTCGGAGAAAAACTCGATTGTCAGAATTTGGAAAATCAGTTTTATAAATCTATTGTGTGGTTTATATCTCTTAATCCAACAGCTGGATCGTTACAATTTTTAAATATGTTATACATACATAAGCTGAAAATATGTTCACAAATTTTGAACTATTTAAGATTAATGTATGTTTTATTATGAATTTTAAAAAGTGACTAGTCTAGAATTTTTGTAGCAAAACTTTAGTAAAAAGCTCTAATATTTAAAAATGTATAACTAAATGATTTTAAATCAAATTTGGGTGATTCTTAAGGCTCAATTGGAGTATTTGAAGTCTAGTTTATGTTAAAACTAATTAATTTGACAAATAAATTTAATTAATGGTGATAATATCATAATAGTGGACTGATATTTTAAAAATAAATTGTCATATATATGTTTTTAGATTTCTTAAGTTTTGTTATTAACTTTTAAGTTTTGAAATATGAATAGCGACTTAATGCAAGACACCTTGAATGGATTACGAATTATTTTGGAATTATTAGTTGGTTTATATTTAATTAGAGGCGAATATATTTTGGTGATAAATAATGTAAGACCCTGACTTTTAATAAAAATTAAACTGTTTATAATTATTATTCTAAACAGTAAGGTGTTAAGTTGTTATAAGTATAAAGCTAAGGATGATATGGGCATATTATAATAGTATGTCGGAGAATATTCGTTGTGTCGGCAAATATTCGTTTTGTCTGTTATATTATGTAAAAGTACGACGACGACGATACAACCAATCATTAGTGGACCACACAACGAAATATTGTCAGATACAAAAAATGACATAAATAATCTTTTTAATAAAAATTGTCAACGGTACTATCACTTTTAACTGTTCAAATACCCGGTTATAAAATTACATGAACACACGGTATGATCTATAGTGGCACACGACATTCCACAATAACATACAATATTGCACAATACTTCATATTATTGACTCAATTATTGTCAGAATAACAACTGTACAGTATTTCATATTATTAAATCAATAATTGTCACGGCTCAATAACTCATTTTATTTGATGTGATATAATTTGACTAGTTGGCAGTATTGTGAGTCTAGAATAACAATTGTGAATAATTCTTGAAAGGTTGAAAATGTGTAAATAATTGATGAATAAAAGGTGTTGATTAAATATAAGTATGATAAGTAGATGTTTGTTTTTATTATTTCTTTTTATAAAAGTAAATTTGGCAGGACTTGCCGATAATCTACTTTTCTTAAAATAGTCTAGATCACAACTCAATTAAACAAACAAAATTTGTTAAAACCGTATACAAGTTGGTTTAAATTCCTCAGTGGGGCCACAAATTCCACTACCAACATTTTTATATAGTTATTTAGTTATTTTACCAAAGCGTATGTGCTAGTTATCTTCTCAATTTTTAATATAAATAAGTTGTTCGGATGAGCAACAAAACACACCATCATAACACCAAATACATAACAAAAGAAGTAAAGAGGGAAAAGCTCAAGTTTGAGCAATAGTAAGGCCGAGATACAGAGAGAAATTAAACATAAGAGTGCGAGAATTGTTCAAGTTGATCAACTTCATAGAAAGAAGCATCTAATTCGTGCTAAAGTAATGAATATTTTTTTTTCATACTCCATATTATGATAAGAAAGTATTATTCGTTTCTACAACCTTATCATTAAATGGTGAAAATTCCTAAAAATGATAAGAATATCTTTAATAGTTTGTGTTTTATCTAATATTTCGCTTGAATCTTCCTATTAAATGTTAATCGTGATATTTAAAAGGTGAAAATTATATTTTCTTTAAATTATATTATATTCTATCAATAACTCTAATCTATTTTTCTGGATATTATGTTGACAATTTGAACTATGTATAAATTAGAAATCATTAATATTTATTCTTTATAATATTATTCTGATTATTTCTGTCCATTCATTATATCATTGTTATTGGTACTAATTATCAAGGCTAAGTTGTTGTGAATGTCTTTGGCCTGGGTGCAAAGACAAGATGATTGTTGAGTGTCTTTTTCTTGTGTAACAATGACACGTGGTGAAAATTCACTTTAGCTTGGGATCAAAGAGTAATTGTTGATCGGCATAATCATGATCATTGGTGTTACATATGAATATCTTTAACTAGATGCAAAGATGAATTGATTGGTATGATCATGATCATTGATGTTACAAATGAATATCGTTGGTATGGGTGGAAAGATGAGTTGTTGATTGACATGATCATGAACATTGGTGTTACAAATGAATATATATGTTTGGCCTAGGTGTGCAAAGATGAATTGATTGTCATGATTATGATCAGGAACTGTGAATTGGTATAACCATGATCTTTGGTGTTACAGGTAATTAAAGACAAGTAGTGAAAGTTTTTTTTGTCTTAGGTAATAGAATTACAATATAAAATATCGCGTCAGATCTGCCACGTGTGCCACGTAGGCGTCACGTGTGACACATCATCAGGTCATTGCACATGTGGCACATGGGGGCTCAAAGTCCAAATTTTCGAATAGAAAGGGGATCAATACCCAAAAATCACTAAAGTTCAGTGGTCGAATTTGCATTTAACCCAATTTTATATACTCACTCCGTTTCAAAATATAAGATTATTATTGATTTTTTTAAAAACAAATTAAGACATTTTTAAACTCAAAATTGAAATTTCTTTTAATTTTAGACAATACAATGATGAAATTTCTAAACTATCTAACAAATACTACTCATTGTAATATTTATTTTTTCATAATTTTAAATGAATCATCTCAAGTTTGAGCTTAAAAATATTTTAAATTGACTTTATGATCTTATAATTTGAAACAAAGCAATATTACTTTTCGTTTGCGTTTGTTAACATGTTAAACAAAAAATCTCATTATAGTTGTAGAAATCTTCTTGTCTTCATCAAGCACAAATTGTTAAGAAAATAGAAGAAATTTGTTAACTTTGTTTGATGCCTACAAGTAATGAAGTTATACAATGTTATGCAATGAAGTTGATATATGCTATTTAAATGAATTTCAATACCCTGCTTATAACTAACCAGATTCACAAGTGACAATTAAATTACAATGCAAATTACATCATTTTCAATCAAAATCAATATTGTTCATCATTGCACAATGTTAACCAAACAAAATCATTGTTTACCAATTACAATTTAAATTATACTCCCTCCTATTCAGATTAAATGACGTTTTAGAGTTAATCACACTAATTAAGAAATAATACAAAATGTCTTTTGTATCCCTAATTAATTATTTCTCCCTCCACAAAGATGAAGGCAATTGCATTTATTAAGCATATTAAATAGAGGGGTAAATTAGAAAAAAATAGTGCAATATTGCATAGAAATTCCAAAACGACACTTATATAGAATAAAATTAAACTCCCTAAAACGTCATTTAATCTGAATAGGAGGGAGTATCATTTTCACTTAACAAAACAAAGTTATAATGTGGAGTATCTGGTACGCATTATTCAACACTTCACCAGCACCCTAATTTCCTTCACATGCTTTCATTCAACTTTTGTTTAAAAGATTACATACAAAAAGTTGAAATTTGTACCTTATATTTGAAATTGTGATCCCTCAATTTTGCCTATATTCTTGCTCAAATTACTCCTCTAATTTATAGCTGTGATTTTTCAATATTTTTTTAAACCCTGAACGAAAGAGAATATAGCAACCACCCATGAAAACACTAGATCAATTTCTAAGTTGTTAATGTCTGATTAGAGCCATCTTAATATCTAGATATATGTGGAGGGCAACAACGTACTCACGTACCATCCATTAGCTTTTGTTAACGTCGTTATCGGTGAAATGAGAGAATGCTATGTTTATAAAACTTTTAAACTATAGGCATAAATACGTAACTTTGAATAAATCACATGTGTTTATTTACAATTTACTCTTTTAAATACTGTATTTTAAAATATTCAATTTCCCACTCTAACACAATTTGATTAAATTTATTTGATTAAATAGTTGAGGGCTTCTAATTTATTTAATTCATTATATTATTTTATCAAGGTTTCATTGAAATTAAATGTAAGCTGTAATTAGGGCCCTAAATAAGAATGAGACAAAAATATACAATTTTTTTTAAGTATAGGTAATAAGTAATGGAATCAATTTGATAACAGATATGCTAATCTCATAAGAAAGTATATACTTCTTTCATGCCTATAGTCCTTTTCACATATATAAATAATTAACTGCGTCTTATAGCTTTATCAAGGATCAAAGTCTTACAATTTTTTTAAATTTTGATATTGAAAGATCTAGAGAAAATAATATTATCAAAATAAATATACATGTAACGATATTTTTATA
Source organism: Panax notoginseng (assembly GCA_016801055.1). NCBI lineage: Eukaryota > Viridiplantae > Streptophyta > Magnoliopsida > Apiales > Araliaceae > Panax > Panax notoginseng. The sequence continues at coordinate 204,192,638 of CM029017.1, forward strand.
ATTATTTTAATAAAATTTATCACTATAAAATCTATCATGTTCCGACTCAAACAAAGTAGATTAATATAATTTTAGTAAAAATAATATTGTCAGAATAATGCGAGTGTTGTTAAAATAATTATAAAAATATTGTTAAATGTATATTTGCAATGTCAATAGCTTAAACAAAATGAGGGAATTTTATATGAGTAATAAATATTCTGAAATGGGAGGCGAATTAAAGTAATTGAAAAATGTAATTTAAGGTGTTAAATATTTTTAAGAAAGGAATTTGGCAAATACCGTATACAAATATATTTGGACCCACTGGCATGTGCCCATTTTGAAATTCAAGAATACCTCTTTTCAACAATCCTCGTATATATATATATATATATATATATATATATATATATATATATATATATTAACACATCAATACAAAAATATAATTAGATACAAATGATTCATGTTTGTTAGTCGACTCAATAATTTTATATTTGTCAACTCAGTTCAAAAAATTTATTTATTTTTAACTGTACTAACATGCAGTGTATCTTTCGCCCTAATTAACATGCAATGTGATAATACATTAATATTAATATTCATACATTATAGTCTAATTTAAAAATTTTATTGTTGGACTTACCAACAAAATATTATAATATTATGACCATTATATACAGATTTTTAACTACACACCAGATTAAACTCAAAATTTCTACAAGATCACTATGGATCAACAACATGTCTTTTTAACCAACTATTTGTTGAAAGAGATGATGACCTTATTGTTGAGCTACCACTAATGAACCATAAAAACCTTTTGAGTTAAGATATGATTTCAGATTAATATATGTGACCCAAATATTCCTAACAACTATTTTAAAGAGTGTTGGCTCATCATACAAGTCATACAATTTAGATACTCAATTAATTATTTAACAGTTCTCTCATTTTAAAATTGTGTTTATATATATTGAATTTTTGATCAAATTCAAGTGGCTGATTAACTTGAGTACTAACGTAGTAGTGTTAATAGAGAATTAGATGAGTAAACTATGGCCCTTAATAATGGTATCTACTTAATTGGTCTGCTAATAATTATTATAATGGTTAAATTTTGATTGATTGATTGATCAACTTGAACCGTTAAATTACTCTCCATTATTAAAGATCATATGAATGAAGTTATATATATATGACCACACAGGCAAATACTACAAGCCTCTAATTATGCAAGAAGTGATAAAAATTCAGACAGAATTGGGACAGCTTGAAGGTGACGTATCAACAAGCCTGGAATTGCCAACCCTTAAAGCGCTAAATACACAAAACACAAAAAGTAATTAGCTAAATATATCAGTCTTACAACATCTCCAACCGTAGTAGTAAAAAAAACTCTTCAAATTGAAGTTTGTTAACCTACATGGTAATTTAAAGAGCATTATTTGTTACTTTTATATTTTGTACCTCATCAGTCTCTTCAAATATTCAATGACTTGTACATCAAACTCATCAAATAAAATAGATATTTTTAGCCTTTTTCATATGATTTTGATTCTCCCAAAAACAAAATAAATGTTTTGAAGAGAGAGAATGAGGTTGCAGATTTGAAGAGTAGGTTGCAGATTTGATAACTAAGATTGAAGAGGCTGTTGGAAGTAATTTTTCTGATGCGACTCACTTATTTAAATATTCTAAAGTGGTTGAAAAAGTTATTGGAGATGCTCTTATATATCTTAACTTTTCTAATTTGTAATTTGTCAAATTTGAGGAAATTATGGCCGGCGGCCATTGGGAGTTGGGACATCATTGAAGTTTTGCCACAAAGATTCAAATTTACATTAAAAACGCCATAATATCTATGTCATGTTTGTTTACAATAATTATAATTTTGGGACTATATTTTCATGTATTATAATCTCAAAGACTATTAATTCTAAGATTAAATAGTCTTAGTCACATGTTTATTTTTTATGAAATTATTCATAAGATAACTTAAAATAATCTAATGTTATATTTGTTTTGTTCAGAATTATTTAAATAATTGGATAAAAACTTTTTGTTTGGACTATCATACCCTTACTAATAATAACAAAGATATCATATATATTCTCATTGGTTTAAGTATAGGATAAGATACAACGGTCTTTTAAAACAAAGTTAAGAGTTAATTTTGTCCACAAATTTTTAGTCTCAAACGGTATGAATTATAATACCTAGTAATTGAACATGATATTAAATATTCACCCCTTTCAAATCAATTTATTATCCCGGGACTAATAATCCCAAATATATTTTTAAAAACAAACAAAAAACTTATGATTAATACTCTAATCTCAAGTATAATTCTTGCAAACAAATATAGCCTAAGAATATTATTTGTTATAAACATGATTATAATTTTAGTTATAAACATGATAATATTTCTTTAGTTTTCATTATATTAGGGCTGTAAATGTATTCGAAAAAAACGGATATATACATATTCGGTTTAAAAATATCCGCAAATAAACGGATAAGAATACGGATATAGGTGTATTCATATTCGTTTAACATAGCGGATGTGACGACCCCAAAATAGGTCCATTCCATCCAACCTATTCTGAGTCGCCAAATACATGGTACAGAAAACAACTGTAACTTTATTACAACAATTGTCGTGCAAAATACAACAACACATATGCTGTGAGTTTGGATACAAATATATAAAATGTGACTCATGTTCCAATCGTGGACATCACCTCACAATGACACATTACATAAATGTATAGTCAAAAACTGTTTTAGAAATTAGAATCTTTGGGAAGTGCTTAAGGAAACCTTCGTACATGGGAGGCCACACGTCTAGGTTATGATAGATATCATATGGCCACAGAATTATCCTTGGTTGACCCAATAGACCCCAAAGAAAAACGAGAAGATTACTATCATATTCTTCCCAATGGTGAGTCTTCTCTTGACATATCATTATCTCTACTGTCTCTAATTGAGAATTATACTTTAAACAAACACTAAGATTATATAGGTAGTGCTCATATATATACTCAGCAAATGGATGAGCACATCCCTGTCTTATGATAACACGAGATTGTATGTCGTTAGACATCTTGTATAATAGTGACAAACCACCCTTCCAACGTTGGGTACACCTTACCCTATTGGATTCACCAAATATAACTACTAAATGAACTTTTCTATACTGCTTCGGGAGAACATCCACAGCTAGAGACCACCGTTCTATTTCCCCATTACCCTCGCTCGACCCAGCTACACTCTTATTACCTGAAAGGAATTGTGAAGCAAAATGGTGAGCACAACTAGCTCAGTAAAGAATATCATGGCTAAAGATAATTAAATTATCAATAGCATTCATCAATAATAAATCAGAGATTTAGAACATATGGTAAATGATAAAAATTTCAACCATAGTTGCAGCGGAACGAGCAATCCATTAGAAGAGTCAAATAGACTATAAAGTCTATTATCTTCTCCATGTTAAAAATCCACCAACAATATTTTATCCCTGTAACATCACTCAACAGTTCCTTTCCACAATCATATGAATAACTCATAATCATAATTGTGATTCTAAATTTTTCTTCGCACCCAGGACAAAGAATATTTTCATCGCCTGTCTTTACCTAAAACATCAAAGATCATGGTTATACCAAATCACAGTTCCTGTTCATAATCTTACTAATAAATCCATCTTTGCACTACGGCCAAAGATATTCAACAACAGTTCATCTTTGCACTACAGGCCAAAGATATTCATCAACAGACCATCTTTGCACTACAGGTCAAAGATATTCATTTGTATCACCAGTTGGTCATGTTTATCTCAACATCTGTTCATCTTTGCACTACTGGCCAAAGATATTCAACAACATATCATCTTTGCACTACGGGCCAAAGATATTCATCAACAATTCATCTTTGCACTACAGGCCAAAAATATTCATCAATATTTCATCTTTGCACTACAGGCCAAAGATATTAATATCTCAAAGAAATATATAATCATTTAAGAATTTATATAAACAATAATTATAACCATGTTGATTATTTCACCTTTGCACTTAAGCTAAAGATATTCACTTATAAATTCAATGGTCATGATCATACCAATCAACGATTCAACTTTGCACTACTAGCCAAAGATAACCCATAGTCATGATCATACCAAAAATCTACCCATCTTTACACTCAAGTCAAAGAGAAATATCATCATTAGGGTTATAAAAATGTTATATATGATAATAAAATCAATATAATCAATACATAGTTTTAATCTCAAGAGTAATATTCATAACTCAACTATAATTTGGTCAGAAAAAGAAACCAATTTTGTCGTGAATAGTAACTCGTGAATAGTAACTCATGAATAGTAACTCATAAATAGTAACTTGTGAATAGTAACTCCGACTAAAAAAGGTAGAAATTCCACAATAAAATCTATACCAATATTTCGGTATAATAATATTGAAAGAATAACATTTCTTAAGCTTATAAACAATTTATTTAAATTGTTTACACTTTACTAATTAATGCATTTAATCATCATAAAATGCCAACTCTTACAATTTCATCATCAATAACCAAAACCCTCATCAAAAATCTGCATATACCTCATATAGGATTCTCAAGCCATAAAATCCTATTTTCTAATTTTCTTTCTTCACAAAACATATTTAATTCATTTACTCATAACTAGACTATTTTCATGAAAAATACCAAATCAGTTCCAAAAATATTTCTTTTCTGGGATTTATCAGAATATAGTCCTATATTGAACATATATTTTTCTCAGAATTTTTAAAAGTCATTTACTATTTTTCATATGGTCAAAACAGCCGAATATTTAGACATTTATCAAAAATTGTACTTTTGTCCAAAAATTCTAAAATTAACAGAGTATACTTCCATCATATGCATGTACTCCCAATAAAAATTTCATCAATTTTGGAGTTAACCACAAGAAATTATAAGTAGTTACTTTTAAAATAGTCTTTTCTCATAAAATTCATAACTCTCAATCTATACATCCAAAAATCACCATTTTTGGACACAATCAATAAAACTCATCAAAATATCATTTCAAATTTTTCCAAAATTTTTGAAGTTCAGAAAAATTACGAAACTGAAAAACATAACAACCCTTAAAATCCCTTACTATCCCTTACCTCAAAAGTGCAGTACTTCTGACTGGATATCGGATATGATGCTGAAGGAAACTTGCACTGATGAATAGTAACTCACCAAGTATCTAAAAACTCACAAAATATGCTTCATAATATAGAGAGAGAAAGAGAGAAAGCCTATGTTTCTGGTGTGATTTTCAATTCTAACTTAGCCCTCTATTTATAGGAAAATTTTAGTAGGCTTGACCTGCAACCTGATGGCTTTACCTGCTACTATTCCCACCCACCACATTTGAAATATAATTCAGCACATTTTTTCACCAACCACAAGTGGAGCCCACCAATTCTAGAATTTTTCATCAAAATGATAAACTCCGAAAATTTAACAATTTCTGAACCAGTCATCTTGTAAAATTCATAATAAATCATGCGTTCATTTTTAACGGTTCAAAATTTGTGAACATATACTCAACTTATATATGTATAACATATCCAAAAATTACCACGATCCAACGGTCGGATTAAAAATTATAACCCTCGCAAAATATCTCAAAAACCCTAATTTTTAATACCTCCATTCCGACAAAAATACTGATAAAAACCTCAACATTAACTCCTTCATTTTTTAACCACAAAAATATATCCCTCATTTATATCCACATAAAATAAATATTTTCTTATCATATGAATCAATAATTAATTATTCACAAATAATATTACAGAATCACATTTATGACAACCAGGCCGTTCCCAAGAAAGAGGGGGCTTTCCAATAAGAATTTTTCCTTACTGGCGCGCAATTAAATGACCAAACCTCTCCTTAGACAGAACTTTCTAGACATTGTCAATAATGTTATCTAATAATACTATTCAAATAATATGAATTATTGATCTGATAATAGAAAATACTGTGCAGCAACAATTATTGAAACAACAATAATATAAAATATCAACGCAGCAATTATTGAATCAATAAAATAAAATATTGAACAGTAATTACTGTAACAATTATTGAGTAGTGACTTCCTTCGTAAGAATCAATAATTTCAAAAATACTGTGCAATACCGTATGCTACTGTGCAATAACGCGTATTACTGTATTTTAACCACCGGGTATTCCAACAGTGTTAACGGTAACAACTACGCCGTTATTTGTAAAAACTTAAATTTGTCATTTTCTTCATCCGACAGTTATTCGTTATGGGGCCCACAAATAGCTGCGCCGTCGTACGAATATTCCCCGACAGAAAGAATATTCCACGACCAAACGAATATTCCCCGACAAAAATGATTATTTTATAACCACTTGCTTATTTTGAAAAAAAAAATTCATATTTCACCCAATACTTTAAACTTTTATCAATTTAACCATTTACTGAATAGTAATTATAAGAAAAATTGAATACTTTTATTTCATAAAATTCGGGGTCTTACAATCTCCCCTCCTTATGAAATTTTGTCCCCGAAATTTACGTACCTGGTATTTCAAAGAGTTGAGAATACCTTACTTTCATTTCAGATTTCATCTTCCCTGTCCTCATGATTTCTCCATTGTTCATCTCCTGTATTTCAGACATCATTCTAGAATACTGCTTCAAAACAAAGGTTAATTGTAAGACCCCAATTTTTATAAATAAAGATGAATTTTCTATAAATATCATTTTGAATATTATGGAGTTAATTTGATATAATGTTATAGTTGTGGGTAATATTTATAAATTTTGCAAAGTAAGCAAGTTGTTATAAAATATTCGTTTGGTCGGAGAATATTCTTTTTGTCGGGGAATATTCGTACGACGGCACAATCATTGGTGGACCCCACAACAGAATTATTGTCGGATTGAGAAAACGACAGAATTATCTTTCTATAAAAATAACGGCTGAGGTGTTACCGTTAAAACCGTTAAAACTGTTGAACTACTCGGTAGTAAAAGTACAGTAATACGCGTGGTTGCATAGTAGCACACGGTATTGATTATTGATGCTTACGTGAGAAGTCACTCAGCTATACTCAATTATTGCTACAGTAATTGCTGCATCATATCTCTTAAATTATTGTCATAGTATCATCTGTATAATATGTTATATTATTGAGACGTTGTGGTAAGTTTGGTTATTTTATGGGGGGCCATATGTCATCATCTAAGAGTCTCTTCGTCAATAGTAATTACCGTCGTCAATAGTAATTACCGTCGTCAATAGTAATTACCGTTGTCAATAGTATTTACCTTAGTCAATAGTAATTACCTTCGTCAATAGTATTTACCTTGGTCAATAGTAATTACTTTCGTCAATAGTAGTTGTCCCTTCAATATTACCAAGAGTCATTTGACCCTTCGTTAAGACCAAGAGTCATTTGACCCTTCGTTAAGACCAAGAGCCACCCTCAGTTTTTCTATAAATAGAGGCCTAGGGCTTCATTATTTTTCACGAATTCATTCAAGCTATAGAGAGAGAAAGTATAGAGAGAATAAGAGAGAGAGAATAAAAGTATTCTGCTACATCACTTTTCCAATATCCAGTTCTTTTAAGGTAGGGAATATTATTTCTTTTATATTCATGAAGAGAACTTCTGTTATTCCATTCGTTATTATTCTGTTGGAATAACCAGTATACGCGGTCTACCCTATACTTGGTGACATTCTTCTATTATTCTGTCGGAATATCCTGTCTGTGCGTTTACGCCGGACCTGGTTCCATTATTTATTATTCTGTTGGAATAACCTGTCTGTGCGGTCTATCGCATGCATGGTGATTTCTTTTGTTATTCCATTCTTTATTATACTCAGTTGGTTAAGTTTTGACTTCTATACTCCATGAAATTTGTGGAATATCCTTGATAGTTGCGTTTCATCCAGTATCTTTTCAAGAAAATATTCTTCTAAGCATTCTTGAATTTTACTCCACAATGCAGTATCATGTTGACAATTTGGACGTTGTTAATTCCTGGATAAATTAATTCTTGAACTTGTTTTATTGAATTCTTATATCATTGTCATCATCCTCATGTTTATAAAATGTTGAAAGTCATCTGTGGCCTGTAGTGCATAGATGGACTTGGTATGATTATGACCAGGGATTATTCGGTATAATCATGACCGTAATGTTACAAATGATGTGGTAAAAGTCCTCATTGGCCCGTAGTGCATTGATGGACAGTTGTTGGCATGATCATGACCATTAATGAATACACGAATATCCTTGGCCGTAGTGCAGGGGTGATTCGATGATGTGGATTATTTTATTAAGCTGAGTCTCAGCGATTACAGTGTTGAAAAACTTTTTAAATCATAAAAGATAGTAGAGTTTATTTTCTACTTGACTCTTTTAATGGATTGCTTGTTCCGCTACAGTTAAACTTGATGTCTATTATATTTTATCAGTTTAACATTGTTGAAGGCTAATGATAATTTATTCTGCATTATCTTAGTCATAATATTTCTTACTGGGCTAGTTGAGCTCACCCTTTCTTTCACTGTTCTCTTCAGGAAATGAGAACGTAGCTGGGACAAGTCGGGGTACGAAGTGATGGTCCGAATGATAGTATTAGTTAGTAGTCCTCACTATTCTATGTAATGGTGTGTTAATAAATGTAATGAGGACTCCTTTTGAGTATGAATACTCTCTAGAAGATAATATTTGTATTCAAACTCACAGTTTATGTTTTGTCGTATTGTACACGACAGTTGTATTAATCAGTTGTATTTGTATTCTGTACTATGTATCTGACGACCCAAGATGGGTGATGTATACCTAATTTTGGGGGCGTCACAGTTGGTATCAGAGCTTAGGGATATGATCCCTGGCTAAGATGTGAGAATAGAACTAGGAGGGGAGAGACGGGGAATTCCTTCGCTAGTATGACATACCTAAGTTTATTTGCATGGTATTTAATTGGTCGGTCATAATATAAGGATAATATATGACATATCAATTAATTTTTATTTTGTGGCAGTATCTGAAAATGGCATCTGAGAATGTTGAGAATAGCAATGGAGCACAGACGACTGTTGATTCACCACATATCAATAATCAGGATAATGTGCATCAGGAAGGTGTCAATCCTCATGCAAACAACAACACTGACCAAATGATGAATGATCAAATGTTCAGAGGCTTTATGCAATTCATGCAACAACAGGTGAAAGCGGCTCCTGTCCACAACGTAGGTGGAAATACTGGAAACTCTCAGGCGGTCACCGCTAAACAGTTTAAGGAGCTGGGACCACCGGAGTTTAAGGGAGAACCCAAACCACTTGTAGCTGAAACATGGATAAAGCAGATCACCAAGATATTTGATGTCTTGGGTTGCTCCGAGGAGCAAAAGGTTCCCTTTGCCGCCTTTATGTTGCGAGGAGAGGCAGATTACTGGTGGGAATCGATAAAGCGTACTCAACCTGCCGCACTGAAGATGTCCTGGGAGAAGTTCCAAGAGCTGTTTAACGACAAATACTTTCCCGAGAGTATTCGTCACATGAAGGAGGTGGAGTTCATCAAATTGGAGCAGAATAATATGACCGTGTCGCAGTACGAGGCAAAATTTGCGGAGTTATCCCGGTTTGCGTCCCACCTGGTGGATAATGAAGAAAGAATGACGCGGATGTTTTTAAGAGGTTTGAAGCCGGAGATACGTCAACATCTTGTTTCTCATAAACTGTGTTTGTATTCAGATGTTGTAAATAGGGCTCAGTTGGTGGAGCGCGATAACGAGACAACGCAACCAAAAGAGAGCAGCCGGCAAAATGATAATACCAGTGAGAGCAGTCATCGAAGCGGTGACAACAAGCGTGGAGGGAATCAACAGGCCAGAAATGGTAACCACTTCGGTGGTAATCAGGGCCAAAACAATAAGAATGGACATTTCAAGAAGAGGAGATTCAACAATGATGGAAAGACGTCAGCACCAGCACCTGTCGTTAAGGAAGGAGAACGACCACCTATCATATGTTTCAAATGCGGAGGGGAGGGGCACATCAGTCCAAACTGCGCGATGCCGTCCAAAGCATGTTATAATTGTGGAAGAGAAGGTCATTTAGCCCGATTTTGTCGTTTACCGAAGACAAATTCAGCTAGGATGGAGGCACCAAAAGCCGTCCCAGAAAAGTCAAAACCGGTTGTGCAAGGGAGAGCGTTTGTTGTGAACTCCCAGAGAGCAAGGAACCCGAATGAGGTCATCACGGGTAAGCTTATTATAAACTCTAAAGAAGTTTATACTTTATTTGATACCGGTTCAACCCATTCTTTTATTTCTCCTACTTGCGCTCATCGATTAAATTTGATTCCGGAGAAATTAGACTTTGACTTATCTGTGGAAACTCCGTTGGGAGAAACCTTCATTACCTCCACTGTTTATAAGTCTTGTTTGGTTCAAGTTGGTACCCACACATTACCTATCGATCTGATTTCATTAAAAATACTTGCATTTGACGTGATTCTAGGGATTGATTGGTTAACTACTCATTATGCAAAAATTGATTGTTTTCGTAAGGTTGTTAGCTTTCATATTCCTAATCGACCTATTATGCGAATTCAAGCAACCAAACCATTAAAATCAATCGCTGTCATCTCAAGCCATAAAACTATTCGTTTATTGAAAAACGGATGTCAAGCTTTCTTAGCTCATGTCACAGATCTAAACAAAAATACGTCAGTTTTGAATGATATTTCTATTGTTAATAAATTCCCTGACGTATTTCCTGAAGAACTTCCTGGCCTACCCCCAGAGCGTGAAATTGAATTTTGTATCGATCTTGAACCCGGTACAAAACCCATTTCCAAAGCCCCATATCGAATGGCTCCTATTGAACTTCAGGAGTTAAAGATCCAACTGCAGGAATTGTTAGACATTGGCTTTATTCGTCCTAGTACTTCTCCTTGGGGAGCTCCTGTTCTATTCGTGAAGAAGAAAGATGGAAGTATGCGACTTTGTATTGATTATCGGGAGTTGAATCATGTCACCATCAAAAACAGGTACCCATTGCCACGTATTGATGACCTGTTTGACCAGTTGCAAGGAGCACAATTCTTTTCAAAGATCGATCTTCGTTCTGGATATCATCAGCTGAAGGTTAGAACTGAGGATATTCCAAAGACGGCTTTTAGAACTCGGTACGGGCATTATGAATTCCTAGTCATGTCCTTTGGATTGACTAATGCTCCTGCTGCCTTCATGGATATGATGAACCGGGTATTCAAGGAATATTTGGATCACTTTGTGGTCGTCTTTATTGATGACATCCTTATTTATTCCAAAAGCCGTGAAGATCATGAGCAACACTTGAGGCTGGTACTCCAAAAGCTTCGTGAATACAAGCTTTATGCCAAGTTGAAGAAATGCGAGTTCTGGCTGGAGGAGGTAGCATTCCTTGGGCACGTAGTATCAAGTCGTGGAATATCGGTTGACCCGGCAAAGATTGAAGCTATTCAAAGCTGGGAGCAACCTAAATCAGTGACCGAGGTACGTAGCTTTCTTGGTTTAGCTGGTTATTATCGGAGATTCGTGGAAGGATTTTCTCGAATCGCTACTCCATTAACTCAGCTGACTCGGAAAGATACAAAGTTTGGTTGGAGCGAAGAATGTGAGCAGAGTTTTCAAGAACTCAAGAGGAGACTCATTTCAGCACCTGTTCTAACAATACCATCTGGCTCGGAGGGATTTGTCATCTACAGTGATGCTTCGAGCAAAGGGTTGGGATGTGTTCTCATGCAACATGGAAAAGTCATAGCCTATGCATCAAGACAACTCAAGGAATATGAGAGGAATTATCCTACTCATGATCTAGAGTTGGCAGCTGTTGTCTTTGCACTTAAAATTTGGAGGCATTACTTGTATGGGGAGAAAGTGGAGATCTTTACGGATCATAAAAGCCTCAAATATTTCTTCACTCAAAAGGAACTCAACATGCGACAACGACGTTGGCTTGAACTGTTGAAAGATTATGATCATACCATTCAATACCATCCTGGAAAAGCGAACGTGGTAGCTGACGCATTGAGTAGAAGATCATATGCGGGTACAAGTGCAATATTAACAACGCAAAGGCCCATTTTGTGTGACTTGCAAAGGATGGAGATAGAGTTGAAGACTCCAGGGACCCATGTGATGATGGCGAATATACGAGTAGAACCGACTTTAATCGATAAAGTTAAAGCTGCTCAAGCTACAGACCTGGAGCTGATGCGTATGAAGAAGAAAGTGCAAGAAGGTGCTATATCGGAAGCAAGAATCGATGAAGAAGGAATACTTCGAGTCAACTCCAGACTTTGTGTTCCTAACAACCCTGATTTAAAGTATGAAATCATGATGGAGGCGCACAACACACCGTTTGCAATCCATCCTGGAAGTACCAAAATGTATCATGATCTTCGTCATACATTTTGGTGGAGCAATATGAAGAGAGAGATAGCGTTGTTTATCTCAAGGTGTCTAACTTGTCAACGAGTCAAAGCGGAGCATCAAGTACCAAAAGGTCCATTGCAACCACTTGAAATTCCAGAATGGAAGTGGGAGCACATTACCATGGATTTCGTTACCGGTCTTCCTAGGGTTTCTCAAGGTATTGATGCGATTTGGGTCATTGTTGATAGATTGACCAAGTCTGCTCATTTCTTACCGATACGAGAAACTTATACACTTGAACGTCTTGCTCGTATGTACATAAACGAGATTGTAAGACTGCATGGTATGCCAGTATCCATAGTTTCTGACGAGACCCAAGATTCACTTCACGATTTTGGGTTAGTTTACAAAAAGCTATGGGCACGGAGTTACGATTTAGTTCAGCATATCATCCTCAGACGGACGGACAATCAGAGAGGACTATTCAAACTCTTGAAGATCTATTAAGACTCTGTGTCTTTGACTTCAAAGGAAGTTGGGACAAGTTCTTACCATTGGTGGAGTTTTCCTACAACAACAGTTATCAAGCAAGTATTGGCATGGCTCCATTCGAAGCATTGTATGGAAGAAAATGTCGTTCTCCAGTATGCTGGGATGAGGTGGGCGAAGCAACGTTGTTGGGACCGGAGTTGGTACGTATGACTACAGAAAAGATTCAAACGATCCGACAACGTATAAAAACCTCACAAGATCGACAAAAGAGTTATGCTGATCTTCATCGAAAGGACGTGGAATTTGATGTAGGAGATCATGTGTTCTTACGTGTTGCTCCATGGAAAGGAGTTACGAGATTTGGAAAGAGAGGAAAGCTAAATCCTCGATTCATCGGTCCATTTTTAATCCTCGATCGAGTAGGAACTGTGGCTTATAGACTCGCTTTACCGCCAAGTATGTCTCGTGTTCATAACGTTTTCCACATATCCATGTTACGCAAATATGTGGAAGACCCGAACCACATTATTGAGTTAGAACCGGACGAAATAGCGGAGGATTTGACGTATGAAGAAGTTCCTGTTCAAATCTTGGATAAGAAGGAACATATTCTACGCTCCAAGGTTATACCTCAAGTTAAAGTTTTGTGGAGAAACCACGATGTTGAGGAAATGACTTGGGAGTTAGAATCAGAAATGAAATCAAGGTATCCTTACCTCTTCGACATACCAGGTACGTACCCTAATTTCGAGGGCGAAATTTCATAAGAAGGGGAGGTTGTAAGACCCCAATTTTTATAAATAAAGATGAATTTTCTATAAATATCATTTTTGAATATTATGGAGTTAATTTGATATAATGTTATAGTTGTGGGTAATATTTATAAATTTTGCAAAGTAAGCAAGTTGTTATAAAATATTCGTTTGGTCGGAGAATATTCTTTTTGTCGGGAAATATTCGTACGACGGCACAATCATTGGTGGACCCCACAACGGAATTATTGTCGGATTGAGAAAACGACAGAATTATCTTTCTATAAAAATAACGGCTGAGGTGTTACCGTTAAAACCGTTAAAACTGTTGAACTACTCGGTAGTAAAAGTACAGTAATACGCGTGGTTGCATAGTAGCACACGGTATTGATTATTGATGCTTACGTGAGAAGTCACTCAGCTATACTCAATTATTGCTACAGTAATTGCTGCATCATATCTCTTAAATTATTGTCATAGTATCATCTGTATAATATGTTATATTATTGAGACGTTGTGGTAAGTTTGGTTATTTTATGGGGGGCCATATGTCATCATCTAAGAGTCTCTTCGTCAATAGTAATTACCGTCGTCAATAGTAATTACCGTCGTCAATAGTAATTACCGTCGTCAATAGTATTTACCTTAGTCAATAGTAATTACCTTCGTCAATAGTATTTACCTTGGTCAATAGTAATTACTTTCGTCAATAGTAGTTGTCCCTTCAATATTACCAAGAGTCATTTGACCCTTCGTTAAGACCAAGAGTCATTTGACCCTTCGTTAAGACCAAGAGCCACCCTCAGTTTTTCTATAAATAGAGGCCTAGGGCTTCATTATTTTTCACGAATTCATTCAAGCTATAGAGAGAGAAAGTATAGAGAGAATAAGAGAGAGAGAATAAAAGTATTCTGCTACATCACTTTTCCAATATCCAGTTCTTTTAAGGTAGGGAATATTATTTCTTTTATATTCATGAAGAGAACTTCTGTTATTCCATTCGTTATTATTCTGTTGGAATAACCAGTATACGCGGTCTACCCTATACTTGGTGACATTCTTCTATTATTCTGTCGGAATATCCTGTCTGTGCGTTTACGCCGGACCTGGTTCCATTATTTATTATTCTGTTGGAATAACCTGTCTGTGCGGTCTATCGCATGCATGGTGATTTCTTTTGTTATTCCATTCTTTATTATACTCAGTTGGTTAAGTTTTGACTTCTATACTCCATGAAATTTGTGGAATATCCTTGATAGTTGCGTTTCATCCAGTATCTTTTCAAGAAAATATTCTTCTAAGCATTCTTGAATTTTACTCCACAATGCAGTATATTGTTGACAATTTGGACGTTGTTAATTCCTGGATAAATTAATTCTTGAACTTGTTTTATTGAATTCTTATATCATTGTCATCATCCTCATGTTTATAAAATGTTGAAAGTCATCTGTGGCCTGTAGTGCATAGATGGACTTGGTATGATTATGACCAGGGATTATTCGGTATAATCATGACCGTAATGTTAAAAATGATGTGGTAAAAGTCCTCATTGGCCCGTAGTGCATTGATGGACAGTTGTTGGCATGATCATGACCATTAATGAATACACGAATATCCTTGGCCGTAGTGCAGGGGTGATTCGATGATGTGGATTATTTTATTAAGCTGAGTCTCAGCGATTACAGTGTTGAAAAACTTTTTAAATCATAAAAGATAGTAGAGTTTATTTTCTACTTGACTCTTTTAATGGATTGCTTGTTCCGCTACAGTTAAACTTGATGTCTATTATATTTTATCAGTTTAACATTGTTGAAGGCTAATGATAATTTATTCTGCATTATCTTAGTCATAATATTTCTTACTGGGCTAGTTGAGCTCACCCTTTCTTTCACTGTTCTCCTCAGGAAATGAGAACGTAGCTGGGACAAGTCGGGGTACGAAGTGATGGTCCGAATGATAGTATTAGTTAGTAGTCCTCACTATTCTATGTAATGGTGTGTTAATAAATGTAATGAGGACTCCTTTTGAGTATGAATACTCTCTAGAAGATAATATTTGCATTCAAACTCACAGTTTATGTTTTGTCGTATTGTACACGACAGATGTATTAATCAGTTGTATTTGTATTCTGTACTATGTATCTGACGACCCAAGATGGGTGATGTATACCTAATTTTGGGGGCGTCACATTAATTGAACAAATTAACATATCACATAATATCCCGATATTATGACTGACCAACAAATAAGCTTAGGCAGGACACACTAGCGAAGGATTTACTCATCTCTCCCCTCCTAGTTTTATTCCCCGATCTCCGCCAGAGATCATATCCCTAAGCTCTGATACCACCTGTGACGACCCCAAAATAGGTCCATTCCATCCAACCTATTCTGAGTCGCCAAATACATGGTACAGAAAACAACTGTAACTTTATTACAACAATTGTCGTGCAAAATACAACAACACATATGCTGTGAGTTTGGATACAAATATATACCAAATGTGACTCATGTTCCAATCGTGGACATCACCTCACAATGACACCTTACATAAAGGTATAGTCAAAAACTGTTTTAGAAATTAGAATCTTTGGGAAGTGCTTAAGGAAACTTTCGTACATGGGAGGCCACGCGTCTAGGTTATGATAGATATCATATGGCCACAGAATTATCCTTGGTTGACCCAATAGACCCCAAAGAAAAACGAGAAGATTACTATCATATTCTTCCCAATGGTGAGTCTTCTCTTGACATATCATTATCTCTACTGTCTCTAATTGAGAATTATACTTTAAACAAACACCAAGATTATATAGGTAGTGCTCATATATATACTCAGCAAATGGATGAGCACATCCCTGTCTTATGATAACACGAGGTTGTATGTCGTTAGACATCTTGTATGATAGTGGCAAACCACCCTTCCAACGTTGGGTACACCTTACCCTATTGGATTCACCAAATATAACTACTAAATGAACTTTTCTATACTGCTTCGGGAGAACATCCACAGCTAGAGACCACCGTTCTATTTCCCCATTACCCTCGCTCGACTCAGCTACACTCTTATTACCTGAAAGGAATTGTGAAGCAAAAGGGTGAGCACAACTAGCTCAGTAAAGAATATCATGACTAAAGATAATTAAATTATCAATAGCCTTCATCAATAATAAATCAGAGATTTAGAACATATGGTAAATGATAAAAATTTCAACCATAGTTGCAGCGGAACGAGCAATCCATTAGAAGAGTCAAATAGACTATAAAGTCTATTATCTTCTCCATGTTAAAAATCCACCAACAATATTTTATCCCTGTAACATCACTCAACAGTTCCTTTCCACAATCATATGAATAACTCATAATCATAATTGTGATTCTAAATTTTTCTTCGCACCCAGGACGAAGAATATTTTCATCACCTGTCTTTACCTGAAACATCAAAGATCATGGTTATACCAAATCACAGTTCCTGTTCATAATCTTACTAATAAATCCATCTTTGCACTACGGCCAAAGATATTCAACAACAGTTCATCTTTGCACTACAGGCCAAAGATATTCATCAACAGACCATCTTTGCACTACAGGTCAAAGATATTCATTTGTATCACCAGTTGGTCATGTTTATCTCAACATCTGTTCATCTTTGCACTACTGGCCAAAGATATTCAACAACATATCATCTTTGCACTACGGGCCAAAGATATTCATCAATAATTCATCTTTGCACTACATGCCAAAAATATTCATCAATATTTCATCTTTGCACTACAGGCCAAAGATATTAATATCTCAAAGAAATATATAATCATTTAAGAATTTATATAAACAATAATTATAACCATGTTGATCATTTCACCTTTGCACTTAAGCTAAAGATATTCAATTATAAATTCAATGGTCATGATCATACCAGTCAACAATTCAACTTTGCACTACTGGCCAAAGATAACCCATAGTCATGATCATACCAAAAATCTACCCATCTTTACACTCAAGTCAAAGAGAAATATCATCATTAGGGTTATAAAAATGTTATATATGATAATAAAATCAATATAATCAATACATAGTTTTAATCTCAAGAGTAATATTCATAACTCAACTATAATTTGGTCAGAAAAAGAAACCAATTTTGTCGTGAATAGTAACTCGTGAATAGTAACTCATGAATAGTAACTCATAAATAGTAACTCGTGAATAGTAACTCCGACTCAAAAAGGTAGAAATTCCACAATAAAATTTATACCAATATTTCGGTATAATGATATTGAAAGAATAACATTTCTTAAGCTTATAAACAATTTATTTAAATTGTTTACACTTTACTAATTAATGCATTTAATCATCATAAAATGCCAACTCTTACAATTTCATCATCAATAACCAAAACCCTCATCAAAAATCTGCATATACCTCATATAGGATTCTCAAGCCATAAAATCCTATTTTCTAATTTTCTTTCTTCACAAAACATATTTAATTCATTTACTCATAACTAGACTATTTTCATGAAAAATACCAAATCAGTTCAAAAAATATTTCTTTTCTGGGATTTATCAGAATATAGTCCCATATTGAACATATATTTTTCTCAGAATTTTTAAAAGTCATTTACTATTTTTCATATGGCCAAAACAGCCGAATATTTAGACATTTATCAAAAATTGTACTTTTGTCCAAAAATTCTGAAATTAACAGAGTATACTTCCATCATATGCATGTACTCCCAATAAAAATTTCATCAATTTTGGAGTTAACCACAAGAAATTATAAGCAGTTACTTTTAAAATAGTCTTTTCTCATAAAATTCATAACTCTCAATCTATACATCCAAAAATCACCATTTTTGGACACAATCAATAAAACTCATCAAAATATCATTTCAAATTTTTCCAGAATTTTTGAAGTTCAGAAAAATTACGAAACTGAAAAACATAACAACCCTTATAATCCCTTACTATCCCTTACTATCCCTTACCTCAAAAGTGCAGTACTTCTGACTGGATATCGGATATGATGCTGAAGAAACTTGCACTGATGAATAGTAACTCACCAAGTATCTAAAAACTCATAAAATATGCTTCATAATATAGAGAGAGAAAGAGAGAAAGCTTATGTTTCTGGTGTGATTTTCAATTCTAACTTAGCCCTCTATTTATAGAAAAATTTTAGTAGGCTTGACCTGCAACCTGATGGCTTTACCTGCTACTATTCCCACCCACCACATTTGAAATATAATTCAGCACATTTTTTCACCAACCACAAGTGGAGCCCACCAATTCTAGAATTTTCCATCAAAATGATAAACTCCGAAAATTCAACAATTTCTAAACCAGTCATCTTGTAAAATTCATAATAAATCATACGTTCATTTTTAACGGTTCAAAATTTGTGAACATATACTCAACTTATATATGTATAACATATCCAAAAATTATCACGATCCAACGGTCGGATTAAAAATTATAACCCTCACCAAAATATCTCAAAAACCTTAATTTTTAATACCTCCATTCCGACAAAAATACTGATAAAAACCTCAACATTAACTCCTTCATTTTTTAACCACAAAAATATATCCCTCATTTATATCCACATAAAATAAATATTTTCTTATCATATGAATCAATAATTAATTATTCACAAATAATATTACAGAATCACATTTATGACAACCAGGCCGTTCCCAGGAAAGAGGGGGCTTTCCAATAAGAATTTTTTCTTACTGGCGCGCAATTAAATGACCAAACCTCTCCTTAGACAGAACTTTCTAGACATTGTCAATAATGTTATCTAATAATACTATTCAAATAATATGAATTATTGATCTGATAATAGAAAATACTGTGCAGCAACAATTATTGAAACAACAATAATATAAAATATCAACGCAGCAATTATTGAATCAATAAAATAAAATATTGAACAGTAATTACTGTAAAAATTATTGAGTAGTGACTTCCTTCGTAAGAATCAATAATTTTAAAAATACTGTGCAATACCGTATGCTACTGTGCAATAACGCGTATTACTGTATTTTAACCACCGGGTATTCCAACAGTGTTAACGGTAACAACTACGCCGTTATTTGTAAAAACTCAAATTTATCGTTTTCTTCATCCGACAGTTATTCGTTATGGGGCCCACAAATAGCTGCGCCGTCGTACGAATATTCCCCGACAGAAAGAATATTCCACGACCAAACGAATATTCCCCGACAAAAATGATTATTTTATAACCACTTGCTTATTTTGAAAAAAAATTTTCATATTTCACCCAATACTTTAAACTTTTATCAATTTAACCATTTACTGAATAGTAATTATAAGAAAAATTGAATACTTTTATTTCATAAAATTCGGGGTCTTACAGCGGATATCCGGATTCAGATCCATATCCGAAATTCGTATCCAAATAACTTATATATATATATATTTATATATATATATTAATTATTATATAATAAGCATAATAAATTCTAAAGTGACATTCCTTATATAATAATTAGTTTTCACTATCATACGAAAATTATTTTAAAAATATATCATTTCATTTCTAAAAAGTAGAAAATAAGACCTTTATTCTAATATTAATAAACTGAAAAAAAAATTGATTTAAGTATAGTTAATAGATTTTTACTATTATAAAGTTAAAATATTTAAAATATATCATTTACCAAGAAAATTATATACTAGAAGAATGAAACTATAGTTATTAGTTTGTTATAAGTTTTTTACTTTCAAAACTTATTTGCAATGTTGGGAGGCGAGAAAAATGAACAATATAATTTTATTGTTAAAATGTGTTAAATCCGAATTAATTTAGAATTAATCTAGAAGGGGGTTGATTAATTAATTCACGTTTATGAATTTTCGGGTGGAGAGAGTAGTTATCACTTTCATTTTCCAAATTATTTAAAAATTAGAAGTCCAGATATTTAAAGTAATTTCAAAGTAAATTTTGAATCAAGTTGGATTAACTAGTTGTCAATTGTCCTATATACATTATAACTTGCACTAGATCTCTATAAATATAATGAAATAAAATAAATTTTTATTTAACTATGTAAATTAATTGTAATCTATGTATTGAGAATAAATTATAAATAAAAGTTCTCATAAACATATTATTAAAGTTTTAATCAAGTATTTGAGAAAAAATAATTAAATATTCAATGTAAACTTTTGAATCTAATTATAAATTATAAATATTCATACACACTACAATATTATTCCACACACATAAAATGAACATCTAAACATGTAAGACCCCAACTTTTATAAATAAAGATAAATTTTCTATAAATATCATTTTTGAATATTATGGAGTGAAATTGATATAATGTTATAGTTGTGAGTAATATTTATAAATTTTGCAAAGTACGCAAGTTGTTATATAATATTCGATTGCTCGGAGAATATTCGTATGACGACACAATCATTGGTGGACCCTACAACGAAATTATTGTCGAATTGAGAAAACGACAAAAATACTTTATGAAAATAACGACGGAAGTTTTACCATTAATACTGTTGAACTACTCGGTAGTAAAAGTACAGTAATACGCATGGTTGCATAGTAGCACACGGTATTGATTATTGATGCTTACGTGATAAGTCACTCAGTTTTGTTTTATTGGTATTATTAATGTTATAAAACAGAAAAGCTTTTAATATAAAACAGAATACTTTTATAAAGTTATTCGTTTTATTAGGCTAATAGTAAAATCTTTTTATATAAAACAAAATACTTTTATAAAGTTATCTGTTTTATTAGACAATAATTAGAATATATTATATTTTATTATGCATAGTGTTTGTATAGTGCCTGCATAGTATTTGCATAGTAAAATCTTTTATAAAGTTATTCGTTTTATTAGATTATAAATAGAATATATTATATTTTATTTAAAAAATTTTGCTTTAAATATGGACCGTCAGATTAAAGTAAATCAATCTAGACCGTTCATGAGTTAGTTACTATGCAGTCCATTTTTCCATAAATAGAAGCTCATTCCTTCATTATTTTCTTACGAATTCACTGAAACTCTAGAGAGAGAAACTATAGAGAGAAAGAAGAAAAATATTCTGCTACTTCACTACTCCGATATCAAGTTTCTTTTACGGTAAGGGATATTAGTTGTTGTACTCGTAAGGGGTATTTTTTTTTTTGTATTCATGAATAGAACTTCTGTTATTCCATTCTTTATTATTCTGCTGGAATAATCAGTATACGCGGACTACCCTATACTTAGTGACATTCTTCTATTATTCCGTCTTTATTATTATTCTGTTGGAATATCTTGTCTGTGCGTTTTACGCCAGACCTGGTTCCGTCTTTATTATTCTGTTGGAACATCCTGTCTGTGCGTTTTACGCTGGACCTGGTTCCGTCTTTACTATTATTCTGTTGGAATATCCTGTCTGTGCGTTTTATGCCGGACCTAGTTCTATTATTTATTATTCTGTCGGAATTTCCTGTCGGTGCGTTTACGCATGACCTGGTTCCATTATTTATTTTTCTGTTGGAATAACCTGTCTGTGCGGTCTATCGCATGCATGATAATTTCTTTTGTTATTCCATTCTTTATTATATTCAGTTGGTTAAAGTTTTGACTTTTATATTCCATGAAATTAGGAGAATATTCTTGATATTTGCGCTTCATCCAGTATCTTTTCATGAAAATATTCTTTCGAGCATTCTTGAATTTTACTCCACAAAGCAGTATCATGTTAACAATTTGGACGTTATTGGTTCCTGGATAAATTAATTCTTGAACTTGTTTTTATTGAATTCTTATATCATTGTCATCATCCTCATGTTTATATTTTGTTGAAAGTCATCTGTGGCCTGTAGTGCATAGATGAACTTGGTATAATTATGACCAGAGATTATTCAGTGTAATCATGACCGTAATGTTAGAAATGATGTGGAAAAAGTCCTCATTGACCCGTAGTGCATTGATGGACAGTTGTTGGCATGATCATGCCCATTGATGAATACACGAATATCCTTGGCCCGTAGTGCATAATAATTTGTGGTCGTGATACTAATGAATATCTTTGGCCGTAGTGCAGGGATGATGTGGATTATTTATTAAGCTGAGTCCCAGAGATAAAAGTGATGAAAAACTTTTTAAATCATAGAAGATAGTAGATTTTATTCCCTACTTGACTCTTCTAATGGGTTGCTTGTTCCGCTGCAGTTAAACTTGATGTTTGTTATATTGTATCAGTTTAACACTGTTTAAGGCTAATGATAATTTATTTTGCATTATCTTAGTCATAATATTTCTTATTGGGCTAGTTGAGCTCACCCTTTCTTTCATTGTTCTCTTCAGCATATGAGAACGTAGCAGGGACTAGTCGGGGAACAGAGTGATGGTCCTAGATGGTGCATTAGTAGTCCTCACTATTCTGTGAAATTGTGTGATAATAATTGTAATGAGGACTCCTTTTGAGTTTTTATACTCTCTAGTAGACAATATTTGTATTCAAACTCACAGTTTATGTTTTGTCGTATTGTACACGACAGTTGTATTATTAAGTTGTATTTGTATTTTGTACCACGTATTTGACGACTCAGAATAGGTGATGTATACCTATTTTGGGAGCGTCACAGTTGGTATCAAAGCTTAGGGATATGATCCCTGGCTAAGATGTGAGACTAGAACTAGGAGGGGAGAGATGGGGAATTCCTTCGCCAGTATGACCTACCTAAGTTTATTTGGTATTTAATTGGTCAGT
Organism: Panax notoginseng; assembly: GCA_016801055.1. Lineage (NCBI taxonomy): Eukaryota > Viridiplantae > Streptophyta > Magnoliopsida > Apiales > Araliaceae > Panax > Panax notoginseng. The sequence goes on from CM029017.1 coordinate 204,216,099, forward strand.
CAGAGTATAGAGATAATATGTGATATGTTATTTAACCCTTGTTTTGTGGCACTATTTGAAAATGACATCCGAGAATGTTGAGAATAGCAATGGAGCATAGGCGACCGTTGATTCACCACATATCAATAATCAGGATAATGTGCATTAAGAAGGCGATAATCCTCATGTAAACAACAACACTGACCAAATGATGAATGATGGAATGTTCAGAGGTTTTATGCAATTCATGCAACAGCAGGCGAGAGTGGCTCCTGTCCAAAATATAGGTGGAAACACTGAAAATTCTCGGGCCATAAAGCTATTCGTTTATTGAAAAACGGATGTCAAGCTTTCTTAGCTCATGTCACGGATCTAAACAAAAATACTTCAGTTTTGAATGATATTTCTATTGTTAATAAATTTCCTGACGTATTCCCTGAAGAACTTCCTGGCCTACCCCCAGAGCGTGAAATTAAATTTTGTATCGACCTTGAACCCGGTACAAAACCCATTTGCAAACCCCATATCGAATGGCTCCTATTGAACTTCAGGAGTTAAAGACCCAACTGCAGGAATTGTTAGACATTGGCTTTATTCGTCCTAGTACTTCTCCTTGGGGTGCTCCTGTTCTATTCATGAAGAAGAAAGATGGGAGTATGCGACTTTGTATTGATTATCGGGAGTTGAATCATGTCACCATCAAAAATAGGTACCCATTTCCACGTATTGATGACCTGTTTGATCAGTTGCAAGGAGCACAATTCTTTTCAAAAATCGATCTTCGTTATGGATATCATCAGCTGAAGGTTAGAACTGAGGATATTTTAAAGACTGCCTTCAGAACTCGGTACGGGCATTATAAATTCTTAGTCATGTCTTTTGGATTGACTAATGCTCCTGCTGCCTTTATGGATATGATGAACCGAGTATTCAAAGAATATTTGGATCACTTTGTGGTCGTCTTTATTGATGACATCCTTATTTATTCCAAAAGCCGTGAAGATCATGAGCAACACTTGAGACTGACACTTCAAAAGCTTCGTGAGTACAAGCTTTATGCCAAGTTAAAGAAATGTGAGTTCTGGCTTGAGGAAGTAGCATTCCTTGGGCACATAGTATCAAGTTATGGAATATCTGTTGACCCGGCAAAGATTGAAGCAATTCAAAGCTGGGAGCAACCTAAATCAGTGACCGAAGTACGTAGCTTTCTCGGTTTAGCTGGTTATTATCGGAGATTCGTGGAAGGATTTTCTCGAATCGCTACTCCATTAACTCAGCTGACTCGGAAAGATACAAAGTTCGGTTGGAGTAAAGAATGTGAGAAGAGTTTTCAAGAACTCAAGAGGAGACTCATTTTAGCACCTATTCTGACAATACCATCTGGCTCGGAGGGATTTGTCATCTACAGTGATGCTTCGGGCAAAGGGTTGGAATGTGTTCTCATGCAACATGGGAAAGTCATAGCCTATGCCTCAAGACAACTCAAAGAATATGAGAGGAATTATCCTACTCATATCTAGAGTTGGCAGCTGTTGTCTTCGCACTAAAAATTTGGAGGCATTACTTGTATGGGGAGAAAGTGGAGATCTTTACGGATCATAAAAGCCTCAAATATTTCTTCACTCAAAAGGAACTCAACATGCGACAACGACGTTGGCTGGAACTGTTGAAAGATTATGAGCATACCATCCAATACCATCATAGAAAAGCGAACGTGGTAGCTGATGCATTGAGTAGAAGATCATATGCAAGTACGAGTGTGATATTGTCAACGCAAAGGCTCATTTTGTGTTACTTGCAATGGATGGAGATAGAGTAAAGACTCTAGAGACCCATGTGATGATGGCAAATATACGAGTAGAACCGACTTTAATTGATAAAGTTAAAGCTGCTCAAGCTAAAGACCTGGAGATGATGCGTACGAGGAAGAAAGTGCAAGAAGGCGCTATGCCGGAAGCAAGAATCGATGAAGAAGGAATACTTCGAGTCAACTCCAGACTTTGTGTTCCTAACGACCCTGATTTAAAGTATAAAATCATGATGGAGGCGCACAACACACCGTTTGCAATCCATCTTGGGAGTACCAAAATATATTGTGATCTTCGTCATACATTTTGGTGGAGCAATATGAAGAGAGAGATAGCGCTGTTTATCTTAAGGTGTCTAACTTGTCAACGAGTCAAAGTGGAGCATCAGGTACCAAAAGGTCTATTGCAACCACTTGAAATTCCAGAATGGAAGTGGGAGCACATTACCATAGATTTCGTTACTGGTCTTTCTAAGGTTTCTCAAGGCATTGGTGCAATTTGGGTCATTGTTGATAGATTGACCAAGTCTGCTCATTTCTTACCAATACGAGAAACTTATACACTTGAACGTCTTGCTCGTATGTACATGAACGAGATTATAAGACTGCATGGTATGCCAGTATCCATAGTTTCTGATCGAGACACAAGATTCACTTCACGATTTTGGGTTAGTTTACAAAAAGCTATGGTCACGAATTTACGATTTAGTTCGGTATATCATCCCCAGACGGACGGACAATCAGAGAGGACTATTCAAACTCTTGAAAATTTATTAAGACTCTGTGTTCTTGACTTCAAGGGAAGTTGGGATAAGTTCTTACCATTGGTGGAGTTTTCCTACAATAATAGTTATCAAGCAAGTATTGACACGGCTCCATTCGAGGCGTTATATGGAAGAAAGTGTCGTTCTCCAGTATGCTGGGATGAGGTGGGTGAAGCAACGTTGTTGGGACCGAAGTTGGTACGTATGACTACGGAAAAGATTCAAACGATCCGGCAACGTATAAAAACCTCACAAGATCGACAAAAGAGTTATGCTGATCTTGTAAGACCCCAAATTATTAATAAATGAAATTTAAATTCCTCTATTTATTATTTTGAAATAGTAAGAGTTGATTTGATTAATGTGGTTAGTTATGGATAAAATGCGCAAATATTTCAAATAAGCAAGTGGTCCTATAATATTCATTGTTGTCGGGGAATATTTGTTTGGTCGTGAAATATTCTTGTTGTTGGAGAATATTCGTACGACGGCGCAGCCTTGTGTGGGCCCCATAACAGAAAGCGATTGGATGAAGAAAACGACAAAAACAAGTTGTTTATAAATAACGGCGTAGTTGTTACCGTTAATACTGTTGGAATACCCGGTAGTTAAACACAGTAATACGTGTTGTTGCATAGTAGCACACGGTATTGTACCAATTATTGATTCTTACGTAAGAAGGCACTACTCAATAATTGTTACAGTAATTACTGTTCAATATTGTATTTTATTGATACAATAAATTCTGCGTTGATATTTTATATTACTGTTGTTTTAATAATTGTCACTACACAGTATTTTCTATTATCGGAACAATAATTCATATTATCTGAATAATATTATTAGATAAAATTATTGGCAATGTCTAGAAAGTTCTGTCTAAGGAGAGGTTTGGTCATCTAATTGCGCGCCAGTAAGGAGAGATCCTTATTGGAAAGCCCCCTCTTTCCTGGGAACGGTCTGGTTGCCAGTACTGTGATTCTGTAATATTATTTGTGTATAATTAATTATTAATTTATATGATGAGAAAAATATTAATTTTATGTGGATATAGATGGAGAAAATTTTTAATGTGAGAATTGTTGAAAATTAATATTTTATCTTTTTCTGATAAAATAATTCATTTAAATATATTATTTTAATAATATATTGATGGTGATATTTTTACAATGAATGTGGGATATATGAGTATATGAGGAGGAAGAGTATTTTTATGGCATTAAATGATTAACACATGTTTTGTGTGTTGGTGGACACAATTCTTGACCGAAAATTTATTATTGACTGTAAAATCGCCCGTTTGTAGATTTCGGTCAATTTTTGTTTGGAATTTAGAAAAACTTTCTTCTGTAGAGTTGTAGAGAATTGATTTTCCTATAAAAACCCGCGAGATTCAAATTTTCTGATAAAAGGACTATTTATTATGAATTATTGAAGTTCTGAAGTTCCGAAATAATTGATTTTTGGAAGTTTTAATTATTATTTTAAAGAAAAACGTTTTTTGCAAATTAGTGGGCTCAACATGTAATAAGAATGGGCTGAATTCAGATCTTCTAAGGTGGGCTTGACAATTTTGTAAATATAATATTATTATATTTAATTTTCTACTTTGGTATTCTAAGCATTTTCCTATAAATAGGGTGCTTAGGTTAGAATTGAAAATCACACCAGAAACTGCGATCTTCTCTCTCTTTCTCTCTCTATATTAGTGAGCGTATTCTTGTGAGTATTCTAATACTTTGAGTATTGCTATACGGTGCAAGTTCAAGTCATAGCCTATATCCGGTGTTTCAACTAGAAGTACTGTTTTTGCTGAGGTAAGGGATGTTATTTCTTCTTAAATGATATTATTTTCTTCAATATCATTATGTCGAAGTATTGATCTGAACTTTTTATCAAATTTGAAACTTTTCATGTCGGGGTTACTATTCATGAGTTACTATTCACGAGTTACTATTCACCGAAAATGAAATTTCTTCTTTTCGTCCAAATATCTATTCTGGATACTAGTTTTGATTGTATCCATATTTTGATCATTCTTGAATTTTACTTCACTATGATTATTTATAAGGTATTTTTGGACATGGATAAATCGAAATACGAATCCTTAATATTTGTTATTTTGTTTCACTGGATTCGTTTTCTTTAAAATATTTTTCATCATTCTCAGTCTTAAATGATGATATAACTGAATATCTTTGGCCTGTAGTGCAAAGATTAATGATTTCTGATGAATATCTTTGGCCCGTAGTGCAAAGATGAACATGTGTTGAGGTGAACATGACCAACTGATGAATATCTTTGGCCTGTAGTGCAAAGATGACTATTTGATTCAAGATATTTATTGATTGATGTTACAGGGATAAAATGTTGATGATGAGCTTTTAAATTCATAGATAATCGTAGATTTCATTCTCTACGTAACTCTTCTATGAATTATTATTTTTCGCTGCGAATATTGATTTAAAACTTGTTGTCTATTGTATTCTATTAAATTTTTCCCTGTTGAAGACTAACGATAATTTGTTGTATATTATCTTAGTCATAATATTCTTTACTGGGCTAGTTGAGCTCACCCTTTTCCTTGTTGTTCCATTTTTCTTCTCAGGAGGCGAGAATGTAGCGAGTACTAGTCGGGGTATGGAATGATGGTTCAAGACAGTTATTTTAGTAGTCCTCACTATTTTGTAAAATAGTGTATCAATAAGTATAATGAGGACTTAATTGAGTATGAATACTGTCTAGATGACAATATTTGTATTTAAACTCACAGTATATGTATTGTCGTATTTTGCACGACAATTGTAATAATAAAGTTGTAGTTATTTTTTGTACCATGTATTTGGCGACTCAGAATGGGTTGGATGGATTGAACCTATTTTGGGGACGTCACAGTTGGTATCAGAGCTTAGGGATATGATCTCTGGCGGAAATCGAGGAATAGAACTAGGAGGGGAGAGACGAGTAAATCCTTCGCTAGTGTGTCCTACCTATGCTTATTTGTTGGTCGGTCATAATATATGGATATTATGTGATATGTTAATTTGTTAAATTAACCTTTGTTCTATGGAAGTATTTGAGAATGTCGACTGAGAATGTTAATAGTGGAGTAAATGAGACGGTGGAGATGCCTATACTCACCAACGAGGAGAACGTGCAACAGGCTGGCAATGTTCCTTCTGTGAACAACACCACTGAGCAGACGGTGAACGATGAGATGTTTAGAAGCTTTTTGCGATTCATGCAAAACCAGACGAAGGAGATTCCTGTTCAAAATATAGGAAGAAACAATGCTAACGCACAGCTGGTCACAGCCAAGCAGTTCAAAGAGTTGGGACCACCAGAATTCTGGGGAAAGCCGGATCCGATTAAGGCAGAGACATGGGTCAAGCAAATTACCAAGATATTTGATGTCTTGGGATGCACGGAGGAACAGAAGGTTCCATTCGCCACCTTTATGTTCCGTGGCGAGGCAGACTACTGGGGGAATCTGTGAAGCGTACCCATCCAGCTGCACTCAGCATGTCTTGGGAGACATTTCAGAAACTATTCAATGACAAGTACTTTCTTGAAAGTATTCGTCATATGAAGGAGGTAGAGTTTATTAGACTGGAGCAGAATAACATGACGGTGTCCCAGTACGAGGCGAAGTTTACAGAGTTGTCCAGGTTTGCACCTCATTTGGTGGAGAATGAGGAACGTATGACGCGGATGTTTCTGAGAGGTTTGAAACCCGGCATACGTCAATATCTCATTTCTCATAAATTTTCTCTCTATTCAGATGTTGTCAACAGGGCTCAATTATTAGAGCGAGATAACAAGTACGGTCAACTGAGGGACCATAACCAGGATCATATCGGTGACAACAGTCATCAGAACAATGATAACCAGCGGAGAAAGAAAAATACAGACAAGAACGACAACCACTTTGGTGGTAATCATGGCCATGAGAATAGAAGAAGCGAGTCGGGGGGAGATTTTAAAAGAGGAGATTCAACAATGACAATACGAAGACGTCAGCACCAGCAGCAACTAGTTCCAAGGGAGGAGAGCGACCACCGGTCATATGCTATAAGTGCGGAAAAGAAGGACATATCAGCCCAAACTGTCCACAACAGTTTAAGGTACGTTATAACTGTGGAAAGGAAGGACATATCGCTCGAGATTGCACTGTAGCGAAATCAAGTCCAACGGGGGTGGTGACTCAAAAAATTGTCCCAGAAAAGTCAAAGTCAACGGTTCCTTGAAGAGCATTTTTCGTGACTGGTCAGAATGCGAGAAACCCGAAAGAAGTTAGCACGGGTTAGTTAATTATGAATTTTTACGAAGTCTATACCTTATTAGATACCGATTCTACCCATTCATTTATCTCTCCTGCTTATACTCAACGTTTAAAATTGACTCCGGAGAAAATTAGACTTTGACTTATCTGTTGAAACTCCGTTAGGAGAAACTTTCGTTACATCCACTGTTTATAAATCTTGTTTGATTCAAGTTGGCACCATCACATTACCTGTTGATCTTATCTCTTTAAAGATACTTGCTTTTGATGTGATTTTAGGAATTGATTGGTTAACTACTCATCATGCCAAAATTGATTGCTTTCGTAAGGTTGTTAGTTTTCATATTCCTAAGCAACCTGTTATTCAAATTCAAGCAACCAAAGCATTGAAGTCAAACTCTTTCATATCAAGCCGTAAAGTCATTCGTTTATTGAAAAACGGATGTCAAGCTTTCTTAGCTATGTTATGGACTTGAACAAAAATACGTCAGATTTGAATGATATTTCTATTGTTAGTAAATCCCTAACGTATTTCCTGAAGAATTTCTTGGCCTACGCGTGATATTGAATTTTGTAACATCTTTGAATCTGGTACAAAACTCACTTCTAAAATCTCATATCGAATGGCTCCTATTGAACTTCAGGAGTTAAAAACCTAACTGTAGAAGTTTGTACCCGAGCCTTTATCTGGTGACTTCCTTTGTGGAATGCACTGAATCCAGACTCTCCGTAGGGGACACCATATTCGTGCGGTAGTAAACTGATAGGTGTCATTGTGACGTGCTATCCAAGATTGGGATATGAGTCACAGTTGAGAGCAACCTAAGTCAGTAATCGAAATACATAGCTTCCTAGGCTTAGCTGGTTATTATCGGAGATTCGTAAAAGGATTTTCTCGAATCGCTACTCCATTAACTCAGCTGACTCAAAAAGATACAAACTTCGAATGGACCGAGGAATGCGAGAAGAGCTTCCAAGAATTCAACATGCGACACCGACGTTGGCTCGAGCTGTTGAAAGATTTCGATCATACCATCCAATACCATCCTGAAAAAGCGAACGCGGTAGCTGACGCATTGAGTAGAAGATCATATGCCGGAACGAGTGTGATGATGTTAAGTATACGCGTAGAATCAACTTTAATCGATAAAGTTAAAGTTGTTTAAGCCACAGACCGGGAGCTGATGCGTATGAAGAAGAAAGTACAAGAAGGTGCTATTTCGGAAGCAAGAATCGATGAAGAAGGAATACTTCGAGTCCACTCCAGACTTTGTGTTTCTAACGATTCTGATTTGAAGTACAAGATAATGATGGAGGCACACAATACACCATTTTCCATCCATCCTGGAAGTACTAAAATGTATCGTGATCTTCGACATACATTTTGGTGGAACAATATGAAGAGAAAGATTGCAAAGTTTATCTCGAGGTGTTTAACTTGTCAACGTGTAAAGGCGGAGCATCAAGTGCCAAAGGGTCCATTGCAACCACTTGAGATTCTGAAATGGAAGTAGGAACACATTACCATGGATTTCGTTACGGGTCTTCCTACGGTTTCTCAAGGCATAAATGCTATTTGGGTGATTGTTGATAGATTAACCAAGTCTGCTCATTTCTTTCCGATACGGGAGACTTATTCCCTTGAACGTCTTGCTAGTATGTACGTGAATGAGATTGTGAGGTTGCATGGCATGCCAGTATCCATAGTTTCGGATCGTGATCCAAGATTCACTTCAAGATTTTGGGTTAGCTTGCAAAAAGCTATAGGCACGGATTTACGATTTAGTTCAGCTTACCATCCTCAAACGGACGGACAATCAGAGAGGACTATTCAAACTCTTGAAGATCTATTAAGACTTTGTGTCCTAGATTTCAAAGGGAGTTGGGATAAGTTCTCCTACAATAACAGTTATCAGGCAAGTATAGGTGTGGCTCCATTTGAAGCATTGTATGGACGAAAGTGTCGCTCTCCAGTATATTGGGATGAGGTGGGAGAAGCAACGTTGTTGGGACCAGAGTTGGTACGAATGACTACAGAAAAGATCCAAACGATTCGACAACGTATACAAACGGCACAGGATTGACAAAAGAGTTATGTGGATCTTCATCGAAAGGACGTGGAATTTGATATTGGGGATCATGTATTGTTGCGAGTTACTCCATGGAAGGGAGTTACAAGATTCGGGAAGAGAGGAAAGCTCAATCCACGATTTATTGGTCCATTTCAGATTCTTGACCGAGTAAGAAATGTGGCCTATAGACTCGCGTTACCTCCAAGCATGTCTCGTGTTCATAAAGTTTTTCACATATCTATGCTTAGTAAATATGTGAAAGACCCAAACCACGTTATTGAGTTAGAACCAGACGAGATAGTCGATGACTTAACGTACGAAGATGTACCTATCAAGATCTTGGATAGGAAGGAGCATGTCCTACACACGAAGGTCATACCACAAGTTAAAGTTTTGTGGAGGAACCATGCTATTGAAGAAATGACCTGGGAGTTGGAAACGAAAATGAAAGCGAGGTATCCTCATCTTTTTGAAACACCAGGTACGTATGTCAATTTCGAGGACGAAATTTTATAAGGAGGGGAGGTTGTAAGACCCCAAATTATTAATAAATAAAATTTAAATTCCTCTATTTATTATTTTGAAATAGTAAGGGTTGATTTGATTAATGTGGTTAGTTATGGGTAAAATGCGCAAATATTTCAAATAAGCAAGTGGTCCTAAAATATTCATTGTTGTTGGGGAATATTTGTTTGGTCGTGGAATATTCTTGTTGTCGGGGAATATTCGTACGACGGCGCAGCCTTGTGTGGGCCCCATAACAGAAAGCGATTGGATGAAGAAAACGACAAAAACAAGTTGTTTATAAATAACGGCGTAGTTGTTACCATTAATACTGTTGGAATACCCGGTGGTTAAACACAGTAATGCGTGTTGTTGCACAGTAGCACACGGTATTGCACCAATTATTGATTCTTACGTAAGAAGGCCCTACTCAATAATTGTTACAGTAATTACTGTTCAATATTGTATTTTATTGATTCAATAAATTCTGCGTTGATATTTTATATTACTATTGTTTTAATAATTGTCACTACACAGTATTTTCTATTATCGGAACAATAATTCATATTATCTGAATAATATTATTAGATAACATTATTGGTAATGTCTAGAAAGTTCTGTCTTAGGAGAGGTTTGGTCATCTAATTGCGCGCCAGTAAGGAGAGATCCTTATTGGAAAGCCCCCTCTTTCCTGGGAACGGTCTGGTTGCCAGTACTGTGATTCTGTAATATTATTTGTGTATAATTAATTATTGATTTATATGATGAGGAAAATATTGATTTTATGTGGATATAGATGGAGAAAATTTTTAATGTGACAATTGTTAAAAATTAATATTTTATCTTTTTCTGATAAAATAATTCATTTAAATATATTATTTTAATAATATATTGATGGTGATATTTTTATAATGAATGTGGGATATATGAGTATATGAGGAGGAAGAGTATTTTTATGACATTAAATGATTAACACATGTTTTGTGTGTTGGTGGACACAATTCTTGACCGAAAATTTATTATTGACTGTAAAATCGTCCGTTTGTAGATTTCGGTCAATTTTTGTTTGGAATTTGGAAAAACTTTCTTCTGTAGAGTTGTAGAGATTTGATTTTCCTATAAAAACTCGCGAGATTCGAATTTTTTGATAAAATGGCTATTTATTATGAATTATTGAAGTTCTAAAGTTCCGAAATAATTGATTTTTGGAAGTTTTAATTATTATTTTAAAGAAAAACGTTTTTTCCAAATTAGTGGGCTCAACATGTGATAAGAATGGGCTGAATTCAGATCTTCTAAGGTGGGCTTGACAATTTTGTAAATATAATATTATTATATTCAATTTTCTACTTTGGTGTTCTAAGCATTTTCCTATAAATAGGGTGCTTAGGTTAGAATTGAAAATCACACCAGAAATTGAGATCTTCTCTCTCTTTCTCTCTCTATATTAGTGAGCGTATTCTTGTGAGTATTCTAATACTTTGAGTATTGCTATACGGTGCAAGTTCAAGTCATAGCCTATATCCGGTGTTTCAACTAGAAGTACTGTTTTTGCTGAGGTAATGGATGTTATTTCTTCTTAAATGATATTATTTTCTTCAATATCATTATGTCGAAGTATTGATCTGAACTTTTTATCAAATTTGGAACTTTTCATGTCGGGATTACTATTCATGAGTTACTATTCACGAGTTACTATTCACTGAAAAATGAAATTTCTTCTTTTCGTCCAAATATCTATTCTGGATACTAGCTTTGATTGTATCCATGTTTTGATCATTCTTGAATTTTACTTCACTATGATTATTTATAAGGTATTTTTGGACATGGATAAATCGAAATACGAATCCTTAATATTTGTTATTTTGTTTCACTGGATTCGTTTTCTTTAAAATATTTTTCATCATCCTCAGTCTTAAATGATGATATAACTGAATATCTTTGGCCTGTAGTGCAAAGATGAATGATTTCTGATGAATATCTTTGGCCCGTAGTGCAAAGATGAACAGGTGTTGAGGTGAACATGACCAACTGATGAATATCTTTGGCCTGTAGTGCAAAGATGACTATTTGATTCAAGATATTTATTGATTGATGTTACAGGGATAAAATGTTGATGATGAGATTTTAAATTCATAGATAATCGTAGATTTCATTCTCTACGTAACTCTTCTATGAATTATTATTTTCCGCTGCGAATATTGATTTAAAACTTGTTGTCTATTGTATTCTATTAAATTTTTTCCTGTTGAAGACTAACGATAATTTGTTGTATATTATCTTAGTCATAATATTCTTTACTGGGCTAGTTGAGCTCACCCTTTTTCTTGTTGTTCCATTTTTCTTCTCAGGAGGCGAGAATGTAGCGAGTACTAGTCGGGGTATGGAATGATGGTTCAAGACAGTTATTTTAGTAGTCCTCACTATTTTGTAAAATAGTGTATCAATAAGTATAATGAGGACTTAATTGAGTATGAATACTGTCTAGATGACAATATTTGTATTTAAACTCACAGTATATGTGTTGTCGTATTTTGCACGACAATTGTAATAATAAAGTTGTAGTTATTTTTTGTACCATGTATTTGGCGACTCAGAATGGGTTGGATGGATTGAACCTATTTTGGGGGCGTCACAGTTGGTATCAGAGCTTAGGGATATGATCTCTGGCGGAAATCGAGGAATAGAACTAGGAGGGGAGAGACGAGTAAATCCTTCGCTAGTGTGTCCTACCTATGCTTATTTGTTGGTCGGTCATAATATATGGATATTATGTGATATGTTAATTTGTTAAATTAACCTTTGTTCTATGGAAGTATTTGAGAATGTCGACTGAGAATGTTAATAGTGGAGTAAATGAGACGGTGGAGATGCCTATACTCACCAACGAGGAGAACGTGCAACAGGCTGGCAATGTTCCTTCTGTGAACAACACCACTGAGCAGACGGTGAACGATGAGATGTTTAGAAGCTTTTTGCGATTCATGCAAAACCAGACGAAGGAGATTCCTGTTCAAAATATAGGAAGAAACAATGCTAACGCACAGCTGGTCACAGCCAAGCAGTTCAAAGAGTTGGGACCACCAGAATTCTGGGGAAAGCCCGATCCGATTAAGGCGGAGACATGGGTCAAGCAAATTACCAAGATATTTGATGTCTTGGGATGCACGGAGGAACAGAAGGTTCCATTCGCCACCTTTATGTTCCGTGGCGAGGCAGACTACTGGGGGAATCTGTGAAGCGTACCCATCCAGCTGCACTCAGCATGTCTTGGGAGACATTTCAGAAACTATTCAATGACAAGTACTTTCTTGAAAGTATTCGTCATATGAAGCAGGTAGAGTTTATTAGACTGGAGCAGAATAACATGACGGTGTCCCAGTACGAGGCGAAGTTTACAGAGTTGTCCAGGTTTGCACCTCATTTGGTGGAGAATGAGGAACGTATGACGCAGATGTTTCTGAGAGGTTTGAAACCCGGCATACGTCAATATCTCATTTCTCATAAATTTTCTCTCTATTCAGATGTTGTCAACAGGGCTCAATTATTAGAGCGAGATAACAAGTACGGTCAACTGAGGGACCATAACCAGGATCATATCGGTGACAACAGTTATCAGAACAATGATAACCAACGGAGAAAGAAAAATACAGACAAGAACGGCAACCACTTTGGTGGTAATCATGGCCATGAGAATAGAAGAAGCGAGTCGGGGGGAGATTTTAAAAAGAGGAGATTCAACAATGACAATACGAAGACGTCAGCACCAGCAGCAACTAGTTCCAAGGGAGGAGAGCGACCACCGGTCATATGCTATAAGTGCGGAAAAGAAGGACATATCAGCCCAAACTGTCCACAACAGTTTAAGGTACGTTATAACTGTGGAAAGGAAGGACATATCGCTCGAGATTGCACTGTAGCGAAACCAAGTCCAATGGGGGTGGTGACTCAAAAAATTGTCCCAGAAAAGTCAAAGTCAACGGTTCCTGGAAGAGCATTTTTCGTGACTGGTCAGAATGCGAGGAACCCGAAAAAAGTTAGCACGGGTTAGTTAATTATGAATTTTTACGAAGTCTATACCTTATTAGATACCGATTCTACCCATTCATTTATCTCTCCTGCTTATACTCAACGTTTAAAATTGACTCCGGAGAAAATTAGACTTTGACTTATCTGTTGAAACTCCGTTAGGAGAAACTTTCGTTACATCCACTGTTTATAAATCTTGTTTGATTCAAGTTGGCACCATCACATTACCTGTTGATCTTATCTCTTTAAAGATACTTGCTTTTGATGTGATTTTAGGAATTGATTGGTTAACTACTCATCATGCCAAAATTGATTGCTTTCGTAAGGTTGTTAGTTTTCATATTCCTAAGCAACCTGTTATTCAAATTCAAGCAACCAAAGCATTGAAGTCAAACTCTTTCATATCAAGCCGTAAAGTCATTCGTTTATTGAAAAACGGATGTCAAGCTTTCTTAGCTATGTTATGGACTTGAACAAAAATACGTCAGATTTGAATGATATTTCTATTGTTAGTAAATCCCTAACGTATTTCCTGAAGAATTTCTTGGCCTACGCGTGATATTGAATTTTGTAACATCTTTGAATCTGGTACAAAACTCACTTCTAAAATCTCATATCGAATGGCTCCTATTGAACTTCAGGAGTTAAAAACCTAACTGTAGAAGTTTGTACCGAGCCTTTATCTGGTGACTTCCTTTGTGGAATGCACTGAATCCAGACTCTCCGTAGGGGACACCATATTCGTGCGGTAGTAAACTGATAGGTGTCATTGTGACGTGCTATCCAAGATTGGGATATGAGTCACAGTTGAGAGCAACCTAAGTCAGTAATCGAAATACATAGCTTCCTAGGCTTAGCTGGTTATTATCGGAGATTCGTAAAAGGATTTTCTCGAATCGCTACTCCATTAACTCAGCTGACTCAAAAAGATACAAACTTCGAATGGACCGAGGAATGCGAGAAGAGCTTCCAAGAATTCAACATGCGACACCGACGTTGGCTCGAGCTGTTGAAAGATTTCGATCATACCATCCAATACCATCCTAAAAAAGCGAACGCGGTAGCTGACGCATTGAGTAGAAGATCATATGCAGGAACAAGTGCGATGATGTCAAGTATACGCGTAGAATCAACTTTAATCGATAAAATTAAAGTTGCTTAAGCCACAGACCGGGAGCTGATGCGTATGAAGAAGAAAGTACAAGAAGGTGCTATTTCGGAAGCAAGAATCGATGAAGAAGGAATACTTCGAGTCCACTCCAGACTTTGTGTTTCTAACGATTCTGATTTGAAGTACAAGATAATGATGGAGGCACACAATACACCATTTTCCATCCATCCTGGAAGTACTAAAATGTATCGTGATCTTCGACATACATTTTGGTGGAACAATATGAAGAGAAAGATTGCAAAGTTTATCTCGAGGTGTTTAACTTGTCAACGTGTAAAGGCGGAGCATCAAGTGCCAAAGGGTCCATTGCAACCACTTGAGATTCTGAAATGGAAGTAGGAACACATTACCATGGATTTCGTTACGGGTCTTCCTACGGTTTCTCAAGGCATAAATGCTATTTGGGTGATTGTTGATAGATTAACCAAGTCTGCTCATTTCTTTCCGATACGGGAGACTTATTCCCTTGAACGTCTTGCTAGTATGTACGTGAATGAGATTGTGAGGTTGCATGGCATGCCAGTATCCATAGTTTCGGATCGTGATCCAAGATTCACTTCAAGATTTTGGGTTAGCTTGCAAAAAGCTATAGGCACGGATTTACGATTTAGTTCAGCTTACCATCCTCAAACGGACGGACAATCAGAGAGGACTATTCAAACTCTTGAAGATCTATTAAGACTTTGTGTCCTAGATTTCAAAGGGAGTTGGGATAAGTTCTCCTACAATAACAGTTATCAGGCAAGTATAGGTGTGGCTCCATTTGAAGCATTGTATGGACGAAAGTGTCGCTCTCCAGTATATTGGGATGAGGTGGGAGAAGCAACGTTGTTGGGACCAGAGTTGGTACGAATGACTACAGAAAAGATCCAAACGATTCGACAACGTATACAAACGGCACAGGATTGACAAAAGAGTTATGTGGATCTTCATCGAAAGGACGTGGAATTTGATATTGGGGATCATGTATTGTTGCGAGTTACTCCATGGAAGGGAGTTACAAGATTCGGGAAGAGAGGAAAGCTCAATCCACGATTTATTGGTCCATTTCAGATTCTTGACCGAGTAAGAAATGTGGCCTATAGACTCGCGTTACCTCCAAGCATGTCTCGTGTTCATAAAGTTTTTCACATATCTATGCTTAGTAAATATGTGAAAGACCCAAACCACGTTATTGAGTTAGAACCAGACGAGATAGCCGATGACTTAACGTACGAAGAGGTACCTGTCAAGATCTTGGATAGGAAGGAGCATGTCCTACACACGAAGGTCATACCACAAGTTAAAATTTTGTGGAGGAACCATGCTATTGAAGAAATGACCTGGGAGTTGGAAACGAAAATGAAAGCGAGGTATCCTCATCTTTTCGAAACACCAGGTACGTATGTCAATTTCGAGGACGAAATTTTATAAGGAGGGGAGGTTGTAAGACCCCAAATTATTAATAAATGAAATTTAAATTCCTCTATTTATTATTTTGAAATAGTAAGGGTTGATTTGATTAATGTGGTTAGTTATGGGTAAAATGCGCAAATATTTCAAATAAGCAAGTGGTCCTAAAATATTCATTGTTGTCGAAAAATATTTGTTTGGTCGTGGAATATTCTTGTTGTCGGGGAATATTCGTACGACGGCGCAGCCTTGTGTGGGCCCCATAACAGAAAACGATTGGATGAAGAAAATGACAAAAACAAGTTGTTTATAAATAACGGCGTAGTTGTTACCGTTAATACTGTTGGAATACCCGGTGGTTAAACACAGTAATACGTGTTGTTACACAGTAGCGCACGGTATTGCACTAATTATTGATTCTTACGTAAGAAGGCACTACTCAATAATTGTTACAGTAATTACTGTTCAATATTGTATTTTATTGATTCAATAAATTCTGCGTTGATATTTTATATTACTGTTGTTTTAATAATTGTCACTACACAGTAATTTCTATTATCGGAACAATAATTCATATTATCTGAATAATATTATTAGATAACATTATTGGTAATGTCTAGAAAGTTCTGTCTAAGGAGAGGTTTGGTCATCTAATTGCGCGCCAGTAAGGAGAGATCCTTATTGGAAAGCCCCCTCTTTCCTGGGAACGGTCTGGTTGCCAGTACTGTGATTCTGTAATATTATTTGTGTATAATTAATTATTGATTTTTATGTTGAGGAAAATATTGATTTTATGTGGATATAGATGGAGAAAATTTTTAATCTGACAATTGTTGAAAATTAATATTTTATCTTTTTCTGATAAAATAATTCATTTAAATATATTATTTTAATAATATATTGATGGTGATATTTTTACAATGAATGTGAGATATATGAGTATATGAGGAGGAAGAGTATTTTTATGGCATTAAATGATTAACACATGTTTTGTGTGTTGGTGGACACAATTCTTGACCGAAAATTTATTATTGACTGTAAAATCGCCCGTTTGTAGATTTCGGTCAATTTTTGTTTGGAATTTGGAAAAACTTTCTTCTGTAGAGTTGTAGAGAATTGATTTTCTTATAAAAACTCGCGAGATTCAAATTTTCTGATAAAAGGACTATTTATTATGAATTATTGAAGTTCTGAAGTTCCGAAATAATTGATTTTTGGAAGTTTTAATTATTATTTTAAAGAAAAACGTTTTTTGCAAATTAGTGGGCTCAACATGTAATAAGAATGGGCTGAATTCAGATCTTCTAAGGTGGGCTTGACAATTTTGTAAATATAATATTATTCCTATAAATAGGGTGCTTAGGTTACAATTGAAAATCACACCAGAAACTGAGATCTTCTCTCTCTTTCTCTCTCTATATTAGTGAGCATATTCTTGTGAGTATTCTAATACTTTGAGTATTGCTATACGGTGCAAGTTCAAGTCATAGCCTATATCCGGTGTTTCAACTAGAAGTACTGTTTTTGCTGAGGTAAGGGATGTTATTTCTTCTTAAATGATATTATTTTCTTCAATATCATTATGCCGAAGTATTGATCTGAACTTTTTATCAAATTTGGAACTTTTCATGTCGGGGTTATTATTCATGAGTTACTATTCACGAGTTACTATTCACCGAAAAATGAAATTTCTTCTTTTCGTCCAAATATCTATTCTGGATACTAGCTTTGATTGTATCCATGTTTTGATCATTCTTGAATTTTAATTCACTATGATTATTTATAAGGTATTTTTGGACATGAATAAATCGAAATACGAATCCTTAATATTTGTTATTTTGTTTCACTGGATTCGTTTTTATTTAAAATATTTTTCATCATCCTCAGTCTTAAATGATGATATAACTGAATATCTTTGGCCTGTAGTGCAAAGATTAATGATTTCTGATGAATATCTTTGGCCCGTAGTGCAAAGATGAACAGGTGTTGAGGTGAACATGACCAACTGATGAATATCTTTGGCCTGTAGTGCAAAGATGACTATTTGATTCAAGATATTTATTGATTGATGTTACAGGGATAAAATGTTGATGATGAGCTTTTAAATTCATAGATAATCGTAGATTTCATTCTCTACGTAACTCTTCTATGAATTATTATTTTCCGCTGCGAATATTGATTTAAAACTTGTTGTCTATTGTATTCTATTAAATTTTTCCCTGTTGAAGACTAACGATAATTTGTTGTATATTATCTTAGTCATAATATTCTTTACTGGGCTAGTTGAGCTCACCCTTTTCCTTGTTGTTCCATTTTTCTTCTCAGGAGGCGAGAATGTAGCGAGAACTAGTCGGGGTATGGAATGATGGTTCAAGACAGTTATTTTAGTAGTCCTCACTATTTTGTAAAATAGTATATCAATAAGTATAATGAGGACTTAATTGAGTATGAATACTGTCTAGATGACAGTATTTGTATTTAAACTCACAGTATATGTGTTGTCGTATTTTGCACGGCAATTGTAATAATAAAGTTGTAGTTATTTTCTGTACCATGTATTTGGCTACTCAGAATGGGTTGGATGGATTGAACCTATTTTGGGGGCGTCACAGATCTTCATCGAAAGGACGTGGAATTTGATATAGGAGATCATGTGTTGTTACGAGTTGCTCCGTGGAAAGGAGTTACGAGATTTATAAAGAGAGGAAAGCTCAATCCTCGATTCATTGGCCCATTTTTAATCCTCGATCGAGTAGGAACTGTGGCCTATAGACTCGCTTTACCGTCAAGTATGTCTCGTGTTCATAATATTTTTCACATATCCATGTTACGTAAATATGTGGAAGACCCGAACCACATTATTGAGTTAGAACCGGACGGAATAGCGGAAGATTTAACGTATGAAGAGGTTCCTGTTCAAATCTTGGATAAGAAGAAACATATTCTACGCTCCAAGGTTATACCTCAAGTCAAAGTTTTGTGGAGAAACCACGATGTTGAGAAAATGACCTGGGAGTTCGAATCTGAAATGAAGTCAAGGTATCCTTACCTCTTCGATATACCAGGTACGTACCCTAATTTCGAGGGCGAAATTTCATAAGAAGGGGAGGTTGTAAGACCCCAACTTTTATAAATAAAGATAATTTTTTTATAAATATCATTTTTGAATATTATGGAGTGAAATTTATTATAATGTTATAGTTGTGGATAATATTTATAAATTTTGCAAAGTACGCAAGTTGTTATATAATATTTGATTGGTCGGGGAATATTCGTTTTAACAGGAAATATTCGTACGACGACACAATCATTGGTGGACCCTACAACAAAATTATTGTCGAATTGAGAAAACGACAAAAATACTTTATGAAAATAACGACGGAAGTTTTACCATTAATACTGTTGAACTACTCGGTAGTAAAAGTACAGTAATACGCATGGTTACATAGTAGCACACGGTATTAATTATTGATGCTTACGTGATAAGTCACTTAGTTTTGTTTTATTGGTATTATTAATATAATAAAACAGAAAAACTTTTTATATAAAACATAATACTTTTATAAAGTTATTCGTTTTATTAGGCTAATAGTAAAATCTTTTTATATAAAACAGAATACTTTTATAAAGTTATCTATTTTATTAGACAATAATTAGAATATATTATATTTTATTATGCATAGTGTTTGCATAGTGCCTGCATAGTGTTTACATAGTAAAATCTTTTATAAAGTTATTCATTTTATTAGATTATAAATAGAATATATTATATTTTATTTAAAAGATTTTACTTTAAATATGGACCGTTAGATTAAAGTAAATCAATCTAGACCGTTCATGAGTTAGTTACTATGCAATCTATTTTTCTATAAATAGAAGCTCATTCCTTCATTATTTTCTTACGAATTCACTGAAACTCTAGAGAGAGAAACTATAGAGAGAAAGAAAAAAAGTATTCTGCTACTTCACTACTCCGATATCAAATTTCTTTTACGGTAAGGGATATTAATTGTTATACTCGTAAGGGGTATTATTTTTTTTATATTCATGAAGAGAACTTCTGTTATTCCATTCTTTATTATTCTGTTGGAATAATCAGTATACGCGGACTACCCTATACTTGGTGACATTCTTCTATTATTCCGTCTTTATTATTATTCTGTTGGAATATCCTGTCTGTGCGTTTTATGCCGGACCTGGTTCTGTCTTTATTATTCTGTTGGAACATCCTGTTTGTGCATTTTACGCTGGACCTGGTTCCGTCTTTACTATTATTCTGTTGGAATATCCTGTCTGTGCATTTTACGCCGGACCTGGTTCCATTATTTATTATTCTGTCAGAATATCATGTCGGTGCGTTTACACATGACCTGATTCCATTATTTATTTTTCTGTTGGAATAACCTGTCTGTGCGGTCTATCGCATGCATGGTAATTTCTGTTGTTATTCCATTCTTTATTATATTCAGTTGGTTAAAGTTTTGACTTTTATATTCCATGAAATTAGTAGAATATCTTTGATATTTGCGCTTCATCCAGTATCTTTTCATGAAAATATTCTTCCGAGCATTCTTGAATTTTACTCCACAAAGCAGTATCATGTTGACAATTTGGACGTTATTTGTTCCTGGATAAATTAATTCTTGAACTTGTTTTATTGAATTCTTATATCATTGTCATCATCCTCATGTTTATATTCTGTTGAAAGTCATTTGTGGCCTGTAGTGCATAGATGGACTTGATATGATTATGACCAGAGATTATTCGGTGTAATCATAACCGTGATGTTATAAATGATGTGAAAAAAGTTCTCATTGGCCCGTAGTGCATTGATGGACAGTTGTTGGCATGATCATGACCATTGATGAATACACAAATATCCTTGACCCGTAGTGCATGGATAATTTGTGGTCGTGATACTAATGAATATCCTTGGCCATAGTGCAGGGATGATGTGGATTATTTATTAAGCTGAGTCCCAGCGATAAAAGTGATGAAAAACCTTTTAAATCATAGAAGATAGTAGATTTTATTCCCTACTTGACTCTTCTAATGAGTTACTTGTTCCGCTGCAGTTAAACTTGATGTTTGTTATATTGTATCAGTTTAACACTGTTTAAGGCTAATGATAATTTATTCTGCATTATCTTAGTCATAATATTTCTTACTGGACTAGTTGAGCTCACCCTTTCTTTCACTGTTCTCTTCAGAAAATGAGAACGTAACAGGGACTAGTCGGGGAACAGAGTGATGGTCCTAGATGGTGCATTAGTAGTCCTCACTATTCTGTGAAATTGTGTGATAATAATTGTAATGAGGACTCCTTTTGAGTTTTTATACTCTCTAGTAGACAATATTTGTATTCAAACTCACAGTTTATGTTTTGTCGTATTGTACACGACAGTTATATTATTAAGTTGTATTTGTATTTTGTACCATGTAGTTGACGACTCAGAATAGGTGATGTATACCTATTTTGGGGGCGTCACAAAACATTAATAAGTAGAGCATTCATTTTGAAATTTAGGATTTCAAAAATAATGAAAATTAAACTTATTTGAATTGTAATTTAGAACATTGATTATTGTATTTAAATATTTATTAAAAATAAATAAATTAACATTCATTTATTAATAAACTATATTTTAAAACTCATTATTTTTTTATTCTAGTTATAGTTAGGGCTGTAAATGGTAACCGAAAAATTCATATTCGTCCGCATCCGTATTCGGAAAAAAACAGATATTATTCGTATTCAGAAAAAAAACAGATATTATCTATATTCGGTTTAAAGATATCCGTAAATAAACAGATACGGATACTATTGTATCCGAATCCGTATATATCCATTTGCACCCCTAATTATATGTGTATGTGACTCTTGTTATTAATTAAGTTAATTCTTCTTTTCTTCTATTGAATAGTGGAAAAAAGATAAACGTTGTTCATATTACTAAAACAAAAGTACATACAAGGGAAATTATCTTAAGGGAAATTATCTTCTATAAATTAATTGGACGAGGGGAATTCATCATCTAGATAACCCTACAAGGGCCCTTAGCCAGCTTGCATGTGAAATGCGTGGTTCCAAATTTTAATGAGTACAAATCTTTGTGGCCTACCATTATATATTAACTCAAAGTGATGCCAAAAGATTAAACATGCATAAACATAAAAATTAATCAAATATAAAATAACTAGTGGTATATGCAAAATGACAAATGTTAAAATATGATCTCAAAGCTTATATTATATGAATTGTCACATGGGGTAACAAAATAGTTGATCTATATATAGTCCCTTAGGAGACCCCCCCCCTTCCCCCTTTTTTTCTTTTTTTTTTGAATTCTTTTTTTGGCTGCTAATGCAAATTAGTTAATGAAGAATTATAAAAGCCCAACCCTCTCTATTTTTTTGTGTCATCATTCACATTATTTTTAGCCAACCATTAGACCTCTTTTATCATGGAAGAACAAATCAGTACCGAGAATCTAGATCAAGATTACTCCTCCTCCTCTTCCACCACCTCCTCAACAAATTCCGACTGCCTAAACTCATCTTCGACCACCACCTCCTCCTCCTCCTCCACCCTTTTAGTGACGACTCCAAAAAAGTGCAAAAAAGGCTCAAAAAGAGTAACTCAAGAGCCAAAAATTGCCAATGAGCCAAACAAGCGATGCAAGAACCGTGGTGGCCGTGGCGGTGACGGCGAGCACCCAACCTACCGTGGAGTACGAATGCGCACTTGGGGTAAATGGGTATCTGAAATTCGAGAGCCTAAGAAAAAATCAAGAATATGGCTTGGAACATTTCCCACGGCTGAAATGGCAGCTCGAGCCCATGACGTAGCCTCTTTAGCCATCAAAGGTCATTCGGCTTATCTAAATTTTCCAAATTTGGCACATGAACTTCCCCGGCCAGCTTCCACCTCACCTAAGGACATACAAGCGGCTGCTGTCAAGGCCGCGGGGTCTCTATATTCTGAGCAATCACGTGGCGGAGATGAAGCCGACCTGTGCCAAGACAAGCTGATCCAAGCCGTACTCCCTGATTCCTATTCATCAACACATTTGTCATTGCTAAATAGCCAACAATCGTTGGATTCTCCATCAACGGATAATGATGATGCTGATGATATGATATTTGACCTACCAGATCTTTCTATGGACAGCATAGATCGATTTGATGGATATTTATCCTATGCTTCGCAGCTGGCTGCAGCCGACATAGGATTCCGGCTTGAAGAGCCATTTATATGGGAGTACTATTAGTTAGTTACTGAATTACTATTATTAGCCAAAAACACTAACTTTTATATATCCATCACAAATGGTGACCAAAGACAGCCAAATGTGGAAAGTCATGTGCATATATATTAATATTTAGAGTAATTTGGTATAGCTTTTTTGAATGTACAGCTTGAAAAATGAAAGTAGAATTACATTTTATTTTTTTTTGGTTCTTGCAGACCTGCCCCCTCTTGTAATAGTAATGTCTATTTCATAAATAAAATAAAAAATTATACACCTTGATAAATTTTAATGCTACTAAAATTTTCCTAAAACGATGCTTATATGTCGAAATGATTATGTAACCAAGCACATCACTAACCTGCAGGCCAATATTTTAGAAACTCATATATTAAATGATGAGATCTACACTGTATTGAAATCGATGAAAAAAAATAAAAGTCCTGATCCGAATGACTTTAATGTAAACTTTTTCTTATATTATTCGGAAATTATTGGTAACGATTTCACAAATGATCATGTCAAGTACTTCTTTCACACATGTCATCTTTATCATGGTATGAATGTGATGCAGGAAGATTTCTGGCCGAAGATCCTGAATGGTCGGATATTACGATGATGATATTAAATAATCAAAAGCTAAGAGATCAACGCAACGGTATAAGTTGACTTCGGGATTAAGCGTTCGGTCCGTATCTTCGAGGTCGGAGTTTGACTTTAGATGGCGTCATGACTTCGGCTTCGGATGACGTCATGACTTCGGGTGTGGCGAACTTCTTCCGAAGAGACGTCATGACTTCAGAAGTCAGTGTACTTTATCATTATTATTATTATTATTAATTAGTTAATTAATAATATTTTATTATCAGCAAGTTGTTATTTGTTAAGATTTTATTTTCGTATATTTAAGAAGTTTGTTAGAATATCTTTCTGTATCTCTAGGAGGATTTTATTTTCATATATCTAAAAAGATTCTAGAGTGATTTGGAGAGAAAGTTTTGTTAGCTATGTATAAACCCGGCTTGTGGGTTGAATTAGATAGACTTTGATTTTGACAAATATATTATACATATTAGAGTGAGTTTCTCTGTGTTTTCCGGTGAATCTCTTGTTCCTTTATTTGTAATTCCATTTGTTTATCAGCCCGCATGATAATCGTTATCCCGCCCGACGTCAGTTGGTATCAAAGCTCAAGCATCTTTCTGGGAATAGACTCATCGGTTTTAATGGCTGATGGTCGTGGTCGTGGTCGTGGTTGTGGAGGGCAGATTCCGGTTGAGGAAGTCCCAAACCAAGATCATAACATTCAAGATACGATGATCGAGGAATTACAGAGGCAGGTTGCAGAGTTAACCTGACGTCTTAAGGCGCTGAATCGGGGTCGACGTGAACAGGTTCTGAAGGAGGAAGCCCCGCACCTTGATCGTGATGAGGAAGGGTATTATTCTCGTGGACGGTATCCGACCGAGGAAGTCCCAGAATATTTCTCGCACCTTGATCACTATCATGGACAGTTTCCAGCTGAGGAAGTCCCACACCTTGATTATGATGAGGAAGGGTATTATTCTCGTGGACAGTATCCGACCGAGGAAGTCTAGGAATGTTTCTCGCACCTTGATCGTGATGAGGAATTTTATAAATTTAATTCCGATTTTGATAAAGAACAGTTGGTTGAAGATGAAGGAGAACCTTATGGGGAACCTGAGTATGATGAATATGATGATGGCGACGAAGAGGAGAATGGATCGTATGAAGACATCCACGAGACTCTGGTCGTTCGCAAGAGTCTACCAACTCATAAAGGTGATTCCGAAGAGGATTGATTGAAAACCAATATCTTTCAAACAACTTGCACCATAGCAAATAAAGTTTGCAAGTTAATCATTGACGGTGGCAGTTGTGAGAACATAGTATCCGAAGAGGATGTCAAGAAATTACAGTTGAAAACGGATCGACATCCTAAACCATATAAGTTGTTGTGGTTAAAAAAAAGAAATGAAGTAAGAGTGGATAAAAAGTGCTTAGTGTCTTTTTTCATCAACAATAAATACTTTGATAGTGAGTGGTGCGGTGTGGTGGCCATGGACATATGTCATGCGTTGTTGGGCCGACCTTGTCAATATGACCGAAGAGTCATTCATGATGGTTGAAAGAATACGTATTCCCTTTATTTTAAAGGGAATAAGATTTTACTAGCCCCTCGATGAGAAGAGGACAGTTCAGCTCGAGCAGTCGGGAGTCCGAACCTATTATCCATGACTAGATTCCTAACGAAGGCCGATTGTGAAGGTGTGGTGTGTGTTCTACTTCCTTGTGGGAGCAGTTCGACAGCTGAAAGCGCTGAAGTGCTAGCTGATGTATAGGAATTGGCCGAAGATCTTCCATCAGGACTATCAGCGATGAGAGACATTCAACAACAAATATATCTTATCCCAGGATCGAATCAAAAGGAAAATATTTCAGTTGCCGAAGTATCTTCTCGTACAGTTTTCATTCTATATGTGTCAAACTCGAGGACGAGTTCTTTCTAACACGGAGAAACTGATGTAGGAGGATTTTTGGCCGAAGATCCTGAATGATCGGATAGTACGATGATGAGTCTAAAGGACCAAAAGTTAAGGGATCAACGCAATGGTATCGTTTGACTTCGGGGTCAAGAGTTTGGTCCATGTTTTTGGGGTCGGAGTTCGGCTTCGGATGGCGTCATGACTTCGGGCATGATGAACTTCTTCCGAAGAGGCGTCATGACTTCAGAAGTCGATGGACTTTATCATTATTATTATTATTAATTAGTTAATTAATAATATTTTATTATTAGCAAGTTTTTATTTGTTAATATTTTATTTCCGTATGGTTAGGAAGTTTGTTAGGATATCTTACCGTATCTCTAGGAGAATTTTATTTTCATATCTCTAAGAAGATTCTAGAGTGACTTGGAGAGAATGTTTTGCTAGATATATATAAACCCGGCTTGTGGGTTGAATTAGATAGACTTTGATTTTGACAAATATATTATACACATTAGAGAGAGTGTCTCTGTGTTTTCCGGTGAATCTCTTGTTCCTTTATTTGTGATTCCATTTGTTTACCAGCCCGCAGGATAATCGTTATCCCGCCCGGCGTTAGAATGCTACTGCTATTGCAATTATCCCAGACATTACAAATCCTTCTTTCATGACTAATTTTAGACCAATTTCATGTTGCAACAATACCTATAAATGCATTTCCAAGATTATTACTAACATGTTAAAAATGGTCATCCTTTTAATAATTAACATAGCTCAATTAATCAACATTTGTTCCAGGCAAAAGCATTAGTGAGAACATCATTTTAGCTCAAGAGCTTTTCAGAAATTATCATAGAGGCTCTGGACCTGCAAGATGTGGATGCTCTCAAAATTGATTTGCGAAAGGCCTTTGACATTAATAACTGGAGCTTTCTTTTTTGATTTGCTTGTGCTTTTCAAGTTTCCCCCATAAATTTATAGGATGAATCAAAGTTTGCCTCACCACTACTATATTCTGAGTCCAAGTGAATGGTTCTCTTGCCGGATACTTTAAAGGTGCCAGAGGTTTAAGACAGGGAGACCCTATCCCTCCATATCTTTTTGTGTTAGCAATGGAAGCTCTTTCTATGATTCTACAAAAAGGTGCTAGTCAAGGTGGTTTCAAATATCACCGAAGGACTAAAGAATGCAAACTTACCCACTTATGTTCTGCGGATGGTTTATTAATCTTTTATCATGGCAACTTTATACATGTGGCCATTATTCATTCAAGCATTTTCTTTGTTCTCTTGGCTTATTCTAAATGCACAAAAGAGTCGATGTTTCTTGTCCAATGTTGAAGACAACGATTTGAATTCCATCCAAACCTTGATAAAATTTACAATGGGTTTTTTCCCTATCAGATTTTTGGGTGTTCCCTTAATCTCTTCAAAGATCTCACATAATGATTGCATACCTCTGATCCAAAAGATTGTTTCTAAAATAATGATACTATCACATAAAAAAGGGTCACATAATACTCACATACACACACATGTATATTACAGGTCCCATAAATCAGGCGGGGGCCCACAGTATATTATAGTAGCATTGTTATTATTTCTAAGCTTCCTCTTAGACCTCAAGATTTCTTGTTTACTCTGGAGGATTACAGCTCATTAAATCTGTGCTATTTGTTATTCAATCCTTTTGGTTTACTCATTTCATCCTACCAAAATCAGTCTTGAGGTATCAATCCTTTGTAGATTTATTTGGAACGGACCTTCTCTAGGTAAATTTGGTGCAAAAGTTTCCTGGAAAATGATTTCTCTCCCATTGACGGAAGGAGGATTAACATTTAAAAGTATTGAATTAAGAATGGAATAAAGCTTTTATTCTTCCACATCTTACTCAAGTCATTTAGCATCATCCATCCTTATTTTGGGTTGCATGGGTTCAAGGTACTATTCTTAAACACAAGAACTTCTGGCATGTTCGCATCCCTACCGTTTAATCTTGGACTTGGAGGCAAGTAATCAAACTTAGACCCATATTGAATACCATGTGGGTAGAAGGGATCATTTTTAGTCTTTGGTATGATCCTTGGTTAAATGGAGATTTAATTTTTCCCAATTCCCAACTCCCAACTCCCAACTTCTTCTCAATTCTAGTATATTAGTTGAAGCCTTATCGAGTTCCATTATTCAAAATCATAATTGGTAGCTTCCTAGAAGGCTCCTTACTAATGACCAGATCGAGTAGAGGACTCCTTATTAATACTACATCTCCTTCTGATAATGATGATCGGATTACTAGAATGGGCTTCCACTGATATCAAAACTCTTAAAGCAAGTATTATTTGGGACTCAATTAGGCACAAAATGTTAGAATATTTTATTTCCTTATATTACCTCTACTATTTATGTAATTAATGGGCTTATATATTGTATTAATTTAATTATTTTATTTATGGGTTTGGTAATTAATTATGTGACCTATAAATAATATTACTGATAACACTTGGCATAATGGGCCCAAGGGTTTCATAATCTTGATGGAAAATTTTGACCCTTAGCTATTCTATAAATAAAACAGTTAGGATTTGGTCCCAATTATCGTCTTAAGAACTTTAAACACACCTATACATTCATCATAAGATTGAGAGAGACAATTGAAGACTTTCACCCTTAAGCGCAGCGGAAACGTGATACATACAATATGGCTTCTCTCAATTCATGTAAGTACCTAATTGATTAATTAATTTTAATCTATGTAATAGCACGTTTCGATATAATTTATTTACATCAGGTATTAGAGATGTGGTTACGCTATTGCATGGAATAAATTAATTATGTTGTTATGGTAAAAATATTTCTTTAATTCTACATATTCTCTGTAAGACCCCAAGTTTTATGAATAAAGATTAATTTTTCTCGAAATATATTTTTGAATATTATGGTGTAGATTTGATATAATGTTATAGTTGTGGGTAATATTTATAAATTTTACAAAGTAAGTAAGTGGTTATATAATATTCGATTTGTAAGACCCCAATTTTTTTTAATAAAGATGAGATTTCTATAAATATCATTTTTAAATATTATGTAATGAATTTGATATAATGTTATAGTTGTGGGTAATATTTATAAATTTTCCAAAGTACGCAATTTGTTGTATAATATTCGATTGGTCGGGAAATATTTGTTTTAACAGGGAATATTCATACGACGGCACAATCATTGGTGGACCCCACAACGGAATTATTGTCGGATTGAGAAAACGACAAAAATATTTTATGAAAATAACGGCAAAAGTTTTACCGTTAGTACTGTTGAACTACTCGGTAGTAAAAGTACAGTAATACGCGTGGTTGCATAGTAGCACAAGGTATTGATTATTGATGCTTATGTGATAAGTCACTCAATTTTGTTTTATTAGTATTATTAATGTAATTAAACAAAATTTTTTTATATAAAACAGAATACTTTTATAAAGTTATCTGTTTTATTAGACTATAAATAGAATATATTATATTGTATTATGCATAGTGTTTGCATAGTGCCTGCATAGTATTTATATAGTAAAATCTTTTTATATAAAATAAAATAATTTTATAAAGTTATTCGTTTTATTAGATTATAAATAGAATATATTATATTTTATTTAAAAGACTTTGCTTTAAATATGGATCGTCCGATTAAAAGTAAATCAATCTGGGCCGTTCATGAATTAGTTACTATGCAGTCCATTCTTCTATAAATAGAAGCTCATTCCTTCATTATTTCTTACGAATTCACTGAAACTCTAGATAGAGAAATTATAGAGAGAAAAAAGAAAAATATTCTGCTACTGCACTAGTCATATATCCAGTACTTTTCTTTTTAAGGTAAGTGGTATTATTTCTTTTGTATTCATAAAGAGAACTTCTGTTATTCCATTATTTATTATTTTGTTGGAATAACCTGTATACGCGGGCTACACTATACTTGGTGAACTTCTTCTGTTATTCTATTATTTATTATTCTGTTGGAATATCCTGTCTGTGCGTTTTACGCCAGACCTGGTTCTGTCTTTATTATTCTGTTGGAATATCCTGTCTGTGCGTTTTACGCCGGACCTGGTTCCATTATTTATTATTCTGTTGGAATAACCTACCTGTGCGGTCTATCGCATGCCTGGTGATTTCTTTTGTTATTCCATTCTTTATTATACTCAGTTGGTTAAAGTTTTGGCTTCTATACTCCATGAAATTAGTGGAATATATTTGATATTTGCGCTTCATCCAGTATCTTTTCATGGAAATATTCTTCTGAGCATTCTTGAATTTTACTCTACAAAGAAATATCATGTTGATAATTTGGACGTTATTAGTTCCTGGATAAATTAATTCTTGAACTTGTTTTATTGAATTCTTATATCATTGTCATCATCCTCATATTTATATTTTGTTGAAAGTCATCTGTGACCTGTAGTGCATAGATGGACTTGGTATGATTATGACCAGAGATTATTCGGTGTAATCATGACCGTAATGTTACAAATGATGTGGTAAAAGTCTTCATTGGCCCGTAGTGCATTGATGGACAGTTGTTGGCATGATCATGACCATTGATGAATACACGAATATCATTGGCCCATAGTGCATGGATAATTTATGGTTGTGATACTAATGAATATCCTTGGCCGTAGTGCAGGGATGATGTGGATTATTTATTAAGCTGAGTTTCAGCGATAAAAGTGATGAAAAACCTTTTAAACCTTAAAAGATAGTAGATTTTATTCTCTACTTGACTCTTTTAATGGATTGCTTATTTCGCTGCAGTTAAACTTGATGTCTATTGTATTTTATCAGTTTAACATTGTTGAAGACTAATGATAATTTATTATGTATTATCTTAGTCATAATATTTCTTACTGGGCTAGTTGAGCTCACCCTTTCTTTCACTGTTCTTTTCAAGAAATGAGAACGTAGCTGGGACTAGTCGGAGAACGGAGTGACGGTCTAGATGATAGTATTAGTAGTCCTCACTATTTTGTTAAATAGTGTGACAATAAATATAATGAGGACTTATTCTGAGAGTGGATATTGTCTAGAAGAGAGTATTTATATTAAAACTCACAGCTCTCTTGTTGTATATTAAAGATTGTATTTGTATTCTATACCATGTATTTGGCGACTCAGAATAGGTGATATATACCTATTTTGGGGGCGTCACACGATTGGTCGGAGAATATTTGTTTTAACAGGGAATATTCGTATGACGACACAATCATTGGTGGACCCCACAACTGAAGTATTGTCGTAGTTAGAAAACGACAGAAATATCTTGTTATAAAAATAACGGCCAAAGTTTTACCGTTAAACTGTTGAACTACCCGGTAGTAAAAGTACATTAATATGCGTGGTTGCATAATAGCACATGGTATTGATTATTGATACTTACGTGAGAAGTCACTCAGTTATATTTAATTATTGCTACAGTAATTACTGCATAGTATCTCACGTTATTTGATTCAATTATTGTCAATATTTTATATATTATTAAATCAATAATTGAGATGACAAAGTTATTCATATTATTAATTGCAATATTGACGATGTCTAGAAAGTTCTGTTGATGAGAGGTTTGGTCAACTAATTGCGCGCCAATAGGGAGAAATCCTTATCGGAAAGCCCCTCCTTCTTGAAAATGATCTAGTTGTTAAATATTGTGAGTTATAATATTAAAGATGAATAAGTTCGTGTTAATTAAAGATGATATTAATATTTCCATTGTGTTGGGAATATTAGTGTTAATGGAAATCGACAGTTATTTCGATAATAATTGATGTCCGGAGTTTATATTGACAAAAAGGGTAATTAATCGGATAAATGAACAATTAATTGCTATTAATTCACATGCTTATAACTATTTGTTCACATGTATGTACTATTAATTCACATGCACGCACTATTTGGGGAGTTGGTGCAAGATTAATAATACTTGTAAAACTAAATTAAAAATAGAGGTATAGATGAATGTACTATACTGTAATTATTTTTTCACATGTATAGAACTATTTGTTCACATGTGTGTACTATTGATTCACATGATGTACTATTAGGGGAGGTGGTGCAAGTTTGATAATACTTGCAGGACTAAATTAAAAAAAAAAGAGATGAATGTATTATATTGTAATATTTCGAGCCCCAAAACGTGCAATTATCGAAACTATATTTTCCTATATATAGAAACTCATTCTTCTTTCATTCTCACCAATACACTAAGACTCACAAGAGCAATTATAGAGAGAGAAGCTATAGAGAGAAAGAAGAAGAGAAGTCTGCTACTTCACTATTCTAGTATCCAGTCTTCTTCTGAGGTAAGGGGTATTATTTCTTTCGTATTCGTAAGGGATATTATTTTGTTTAGTATTCATAGGAATAATATTTTCTTCCATACTCTGTAGTATGTGAGTAATATTATTTCGTCTCATATTCTTGATTATACCCTCATTTTGTTAAAGTATTGCTTCTATACTCCGTGAAATTAATAGAATATCCTTGAAATTTGCGCTTCATCTAGTATCGTTTCACAAGGATATTTTCTGCACATTCTTGTTAAATTTTAAGTTCTTCATGCCGGAGTATTGTCCATGAGTACTATTTATTTATATGGTACTATTCACAAAAGTACTATTCACAAAGTACTATTCATGAAGTACTATTCATGATTACTATTCACGGGGTACTATTTTTGAAGTACTATTCACCGGGATACTATTCACCCGAAGTACTATTCATGACAAAAATTAATTTCTTTTCGGTCCAAATCATTTTTGATACAATATCATTCTTGAATTTTACTCAACGAAGCAGTATCATGTTGGCAATTTGAACATTATTGAATTAATTCTAGATAAATTAAATTATAAATCTTTAAAAATTTATCCTTTGCTTCTTTTAATTGAATTCTTATACCATTGTCATCATCCTTATGCTTATATTGTGTGATGAAAGTCATCTTTGGCTTACGTGCATAGATGGACTGTTGATTGGTATGATTATGAACAGGGATCATTCGGTATAATCATGACCCGTAATGTTGTAAATGATGTGGTAAAAGTCCTCATTGGCCCGTAGTGCATTGATGGACAGTTGTTGGTATGCTTATAACTAGGGATTATTCGATATAATCATGACCATTGATGATTACATGAATATCCTTGGCCCGTACTGTAGGGATGATTCGATGATGTGGTTTATTTATTAAGTTGAGTTTCGACGATAGAATTGATGATAAATTTTTTTAAATCATAAAAGATAGTAGATATCATGCTCTACTTGACTCTTCTAATAGATTGTTTGTTCCGCTGCAGTTAAACTTGATGTTTATTGTATTTTATCAGTTTAACACTGTTGAAGATTAATGATAATTTATTTTGCATTATCTTAGTCATAATATTTCTTACTGGGCTAGTTGAGCTCACCCTTTTGCTTTCATTGTTCTCTTCGGAAAATGAGAACGTAGTCAGGACTAGTCGGGGAATGGAGTGACGGTCCGAGGTGGTTATTTTAGTAGTCTTCACTACTTAGTGCGATAATAAATGTAATGAGAATTGAATTTGAGTTTGGATATTGTCTATAAGACAATATTCATTTATAAACTCAGCTATGTTTTGTCGTATTTTTACACGACAGTTCTATTAAAGAAGTTTGTATTTGATTTCTGTACCATGTATTTGGCGACTCAAGATGGGTGGTGTATACCTATTTTTGGGGACGTCACAGTTGGTATCAGAGCTTAGGGATATGATCCCTAGCTGAGATGTGAGACAAGAACTAGGACGAGAGAGACGGGAAATTCATTCGCTAGTATGACCTACCTAAGTTTATTTGGTATTTATTTGGTCGGTCAGAGTATAGGGATAATATGTGACATGTCAATTAATCCTTGTTGTGTGGCAGTGTTTGAAAATGACATCTGAAAATGTTGAGATCAGCAATGAACCACATGAGACCGTTGAGTCACCAACGATCAATACCCAGATAATGTTCAATAGGAAGACAATAATCCTCAGGTAAACAATAACACCAATCAAATGATGAGCGATGGGATGTTCAGAGGCTTTATGCAATTCATGCAACATCAGGCGAGAGTGGCTCCTGTTCAAAATGCAGGTGGAAACACTGACAACTCTCGGATGGTCACTGCTAAGCAGTTCAAGGAGCTATGACCATCAGAGTTTATTGGAGAGCCAAAACCACTCAAGGCAGAGACATGGATAAAGCAGATCACCAAGATATTTGATGTATTGGGATACTCCGAGGAGCAAAAGGTTCCATTTACCACCTTCATGTTGCGAGGAGAGACATATTACTAGTAGCAATCCGTAAAGCGTACTCAACCTGTCGCACTGAAGATATCTTGGGAGAAGTTCTAAGAACTGTTCAACGACAAGTACTTTCCCGAAAGTATTCGTCATATGAAGGAGGTAGAGTTCATCAAGCTGGAGCAGAACAATATGACCGTGTCACAGTACGAAGCTAAGTTTGCCGAGTTGTCCCGATTTATGTCCCACTTGGTTGATAATGAGGAGAAAATGACGCGGATATTTCTAAGAGGTTTAAAACCTGAGATATGCCAATACTTAATTTCTCACAAACTGTGTTTGTATTCAGATGTTGTAAATATGGCTCAGTTATTGGAGTGCGATAACGAGTCAACCCAACCAAGAGAGAGCAACCGGCAAAATGATAATACCAGTGGTAGCAGTCATCGAAGCGGTGACAACAAACGTGGAGGCAATCAACATGCAAGAAATGGTAACCACTTTGATGGTAATCATGGCCAAGATAATAGGAGTGGAAATTTCAAGAAGAGGAGATTCAACAATGATGGAAAGACGTCAGCACCAACATCTGTTGTTAAAGAAGGAGAACGACCTCCTGTCGTATGTTATAAATGCGGAGGGGAGGGACACATCAGTCCAAACTGTACGCAGCAGTCCAAAGCATGTTACAATTATGGAAGAGAAGGTCACCTAGCCCAATTTTGTCGTGCACCGAAGTCAAGTCCAGCTGGGATGGAGGCATCAAAGGCCATCCCAGACAAGACAAAATCACTAGTTCAAGGGAGAGCGTTTGTCGTAACCTCCCAAAAAGCGAGGAATCCGAACGAGGTGATCACGGGTAAGCTAATCATAAACTCTAGCGAGGTCTATACCTTATTTGATACCCGTTCTACCCATTCTTTTATTTCTCCTACTTGCGCTTAATGTTTAAATTTGACTCCGGAGAAATTAGACTTTGACTTATCTGTTGAAACTCCATTGGGAGAAACCTTCATTACATCCGCTGTTTATAAGTCTTGTTTGATTCAAATCGGCAACCGCACGTTACCTGTCGATCTTATCTCTTTGAAAATACTTGCATTTGATGTTATTTTAGGGATTGATTGGTTAACTACTCATCATGCTGAAATTGATTGTTTTTGTAAGGTTGTTAGCTTTCATATTCCTAACCAACTTATTATGTGAATTCAAGCAACCAAATCACTAAAGTCAATCACTGTCATATAAGCCATAAAACTATTCGTTTATTGAAAAACGGATGTCAAGCTTTCTTAGCCCATGTCACGGATTTAAATAAAAATACGTCAGATTTGAATGATATTTCTATTGTTAATAAATTTCCTAACGTATTCCCTGAAGAACTTCCTGGCCTACCCCCAGAGCGTGAAATTAAATTTTTTATCGACCTTGAATCCGGTACAAAACCCATTTCTTAAACATTGAATATTTCTTCACCTAGAACGAACGTAACATGCGCCGAAGACGTTGGCTCGAGCTGTTGAAGATTACGACCATACCATTCAATATAATTCTAGAAAAGTGAACGTGGTAGCTGAAGCGTTAAGTAGAAGATCGTATGCGATTACGAGTGTGATGTTGTTAACACAAAGACCCGTTTCGAACGACTTACAAGAGATGGAGATAGAGTTAAAGACTCCAGGGACCCACGTGAAAATAGCGAATATACGATTAGAACCGACTTTAATCGATAAAGTTAAAGCTTCTCAAGCTACAGACTCAGAGCTGATGCGTATGAAGAAAAAAGTGCAAGAAGATGCTATTTCGGAAGCAAGAATCGATGAAGAAGGAATACTTCGAGTCAACTCCAAACTTTGTGTTCCTACCGACCCTGATTTAAAGTATATGATCATGATGGAGGCGCACAATACACCGTTTGCAATCCATCCTGGGAGTACCAAAATGTATCATGATCTTCGACATACATTTTGGTGGAGCAATATGAAGAGAGAGATAGCGGGGTTTATCTCAATGTGTCTTACTTGTCAACGAGTCAAGGCGGAGCATATGTGCCCAAAGGTCCATTGTAACCACTTGAAATTCCAGAATAGAAGTGGGAGCACATTACCATGGATTTCGTTACTGGTCTTCCCAAGGTTTCTCAAGGCATAGATGCGATTTGGGTCATTGTTGATAGATTAACCAAGTCTGCTCATTTCTTACCGATACGAGAAACTTATACACTTGAATGTCTTGCTCGTATATACATAAAAAAGATTGTAAAATTGCATGGTATGCCAGTATCCATAGTTTTTGATCGAGACCCAAAATTTACTTCACGATTTTGGGTTAGTTTGTAAAAAGCTATGGGCACAGATTTACGATTTAGTTCGGCGTATCATCCCAAAACGGACGGGCAGTCAGAAAGGACTATTCAAACTCTTAAAGATCTATTAAGACTCTGTGTCCTTTACTTCAAGGGAAGTTGGGACAAGTTCTTACCATTGGTGGAGTTTTCCTACAACAACAGTTGTCAAGCAAGTATTGACATGGCTCCATTTGAGGCGTTGTATGGAAGAAAGTGTCGTTCTCTAGTATGCTAGGAGGAGGTGGTTGAAGCAACGTTGTTGGGACCGGAGTTGGTATGCATGACTACGGAAAAGATTTAAACAATCCGATAACATATAAAAAACTCACAAGATCGACCAAAGAGTTATGTTGATCTTCATCGAAAGGACGTGGATTTCGATGTTAGAGATCATGTATTGTTACGTGTTGCTTCATGGAAAGGAGTTACGAGATTTGGAAAGAGAGGAAAGCTCAATCCTCGATTCATTGGCCCATTTTTAATCCTTGATCGAGTAGGAACTATGGTCTATAGACTCACTTTACCGCCAAGTATGCCTCGTGTTCATAACATTTTTCACATATCCATGTTACGTAAATATATGAAAGGCCCGCACCACATTATTGAATTAGAACCGGACGAGATAACGGAAGATTTAACGTATGAAGAGGTACCTATAAAAATCTTGGATAAGAAGGATCATATTCTACGCTCCAAGGTTATACCTCAAGTCAAAGTTTTGTGGAGAAACCACGATGTTGAGGAAATAACATGGGAGTTAGAATCTGAAATGAAGTCAAGGTATCCTCATCTCTTCGACCAGGTACGCACCCTAATTTCGAGGACGAAATTTTGTAAGAAGGGGATGTTGTAAGACCCCAAGTTTTATGAATAAAGATTAATTTTTCTCGAAATATATTTTTGAATATTATGTGTGGATTTGATATAATGTTATAGTTGTGGGTAATATTTATAAATTTTGCAAAGTAAGCAAGTGGTTATATAATATTCGATTGGTCGGAGAATATTCGTTTTAACAGAAAATATTCGTACGACGGTACAATCATTGGTGGACCCCACAACGGAAGTATTGTCGTAGTTAAAAAACCACAGAAATATCTTGTTATAAAAATAACGGCAAAAGTTTTATTGTTAAACTGTTGAACTACCCGGTAGTAAAAGTACAGTAATACGCGTGGTTGCATAGTAACACACGGTATTAATTATTGATGCTTACGTGAGAAGTCACTCAGTTATATTCAATTATTGCTACAGTAATTGCTGTATAGTATCTCACGTTATTTGATTCAATTATTGTCAATATTTTATATATTAATAAATCAATAATTGAGATGACAAAGTTATTCATATTATTATTTGTAATATTGACGATGTCTAGAAAGTTCTATCGAGAAGAGGTTTGGTCACCTAATTGCGCGCCAATAAGGAGAAATCCTTATCGGAAAGCCCCCTCTTTCTTGAAAATGATCTAGTTGTTAAATATTGTGAGTTATAATATTAATGATGAATAAGTTCGTGTTAATTAAAGATGATATTGATATTTTCATTGTGTTGGGAATATTAGTGTTAGTGAAAATCGACAGTTATTTCTATAATAATTGATGTCTAGAGGTTATATTGACCAATCGGGTAATTAATCGGATAAATGAACAATTAATTGCTATTAATTCACATGCTTATAACTATTTGTTCACATGTATGTACTATTGATTCATATGCATGCACTATTTGGGGAGTTGGTGCAAGATTAATAATACTTACAAAACTAAATTAAAAATAGAGGTATAGATGAAGGTACTATACTGTAATTATTTTTTCACATGTATAGAACTATTTGTTCACATGTGT
The DNA here is from genome assembly GCA_016801055.1 of Panax notoginseng. Classification (NCBI taxonomy): domain Eukaryota; kingdom Viridiplantae; phylum Streptophyta; class Magnoliopsida; order Apiales; family Araliaceae; genus Panax; species Panax notoginseng. The sequence continues at coordinate 204,254,343 of CM029017.1, forward strand.
GTACTATTGATTCACATGATGTACTATTAGGGGAGGTGGTGCAAGTTTGATAATACTTGCAGGACTAAATTAAAAATAAAAGAAAAGATGAAGGTATTATATTGTAATATTTCGAGCCCCAAAATGTTCAATTATCGAAACTATATTTTTCTATAAATAGAAACTCATTCTTCTTTAATTCTCACCAATTCACTAAGACTTACAAGAACAATTATAGAGAGATAAGCTCTAGAGAGAAAGAAGAAGAGAAGTCTGCTACTTCACTAGTCCAGTATCCAGTCTTCTTCTGAGGTAAGAGGTATTATATCTTTCGTATTCGTAAGGGATATTATTTTGTTTAGTATTCATAGGAATAATATTTTCTTTCATACTCTGTAGTATGTGAGTAATATTATTTCGTCTCGTATTCCTGATTATACCCTCATTTTGTTAAAGTATTACTTCTATACTCCGTGAAATTAGTAAAATATCCTTGAAATTTGCGCTTCATCTAGTATCATTTCACAAGGATATTTTTTGCACATTCTTGTTAAATTTTAAGTTTTTTATGACGGAGTACTGTCTATGAGTACTATTCATTTATACGGTACTATTCACAAAAGCACTATTCATGCAGTACTATTCACAAAGTATTATTCACGAAGTACTATTCACGAGCACTATTCACAAAGTACTATTCACGGGATACTATTCCCGAAGTACTATTCATAGGGTACTATTCACTCGGAGTACTATTCATGACAAAAATTAATTTCTTTTCGGTCCTAATTATTTTTGATACAATATCATTCCTGAATTTTACTCAACAAAGCAGTATCATGTTGGCAATTTGAACATTATTGAATTAATTCTAGATAAATTAAATTATGAATATTTAAAAATTTATCATTTGCTTCTTTTAATTGAATTCTTACATCATTGTCATCATCCTCATGCTTATATTGTGATGAAAGTCATCTTTGGCTTACGTGCATAGATGGACTGTTGATTCGGTATAATCATGACCCGTAATATTGCAAATGATGTGGTAAAAGTCCTCATTGGCCCGTAGTGCATTGATGGACAGTTGTTGGTATGCTTATAACGAGGGATCATTCGGTATAATCATGACCCGTAATGTTACAAATGATGTGGTAAAAGTTCTCATTGGCCCGTAGTGCATTAATGGACAGTTGTTGGTATGATTATAACCAGGGATTATTCGGTATAATCATGACCATTGATGATTACATGAATATCTTTGGCCCTTAGTGCAGGGATGATTCGATGATGTTGTTTTATTATTAAGCTAAGTCTCAACGATAGAATTGATGATAAATTTTTTAAATCATAGAAGATAGTAGATATCATGCTCTACTTGACTCTTCTAATGGATTGTTTGTTCCGCTATAGTTAAACTTGATGTTTATTGTATTTTATCAGTTTAACACTGTTGAAGGCTAATGATAATTTATTCTGCATTATCTTAGTCATAATATTTTTTACTGGGCTAGTTGAGCTCACCCTTTTGCTTTCATTGTTCTCTTCAGGAAATGAGAACGTAGCCGGGACTAGTCGGGGAATGGAGTGACGGTCCGAGGTGGTTATTTTAGTAGTCCTCACTACTTAGTGCGATAATAAATGTAATGAGGATTGAATTTGAGTTTGGATATTGTCTATAAGATAATATTCATGTAAAAACTCAGCTATGTTTTGTCGTATTTTTACACGATAGTTGTATTTAAGAAGTTTATATTTAATTTCTGTACCATGTATTTGGCTACTCAAGATGGGTGATGTATACCTATTTTGGGGGCATCACATTCTCTTTATTGGTAGAATATAGAACTATTCAATATGTTAAGGAATTTCAGATGAAAATAAATCTTTACAAAAAATAATTTGTAACCTGATTCGTAAACTGATTATGATTCCTCATGTCTTTCAAAAAATAACGATTATGTTCCGATGCGTTGTATTCATGAAATCAAATGTGAATGCTTATGATAATATTCTGTCAGAATATACAAATTCTTATCTCAACATACATGATTGTATATACATCAAGTATTATTTATATATGTTGAACATGAATTTATGTTTTATGAATATATTGGCCTATCTGCTTATGTTGATAGTTGTTTTCTTTATCATGCCAAATTAATATTTGATTCATATTATAACAATATGTATTTAGTTTGAAATTTATGTGAATATTTTATAATCAATTCTTGTTTATAATAATATATGTTTTAATTTAAGATTCTAAAACATGATATGATATATTATTAGGGCTTTTAAGTTGTTACATGTAACTTATAAATAATATTAATTTTTAAACTTGATTAATATATTGTTTTAAATAAAAATGATGATCATAATAATTTACGTGTATGCATTACTCTTTTATTGTTAAAATTAATAATCAGCCCAACGGAGGATTATTAAGTGAAACAATTAAAATGAAGAAACAGTCACATAATGTTACATTTAATAAATAAAGATTTTAATTTTATCCAACGGAAAATTAGAATTTATTAAATGGAATTTTATTGCATAAGTAATATGTTTATTTCTTTTTTGCGCAACGGTGATGCGTGGATAAATGTGTTTTGATTTATATTATGGAGATGTTATTAACAAATTATTAATTAGACCAACGAAAGATTGATAATTATGCACCAACATCTCATTAAAATCTATTTTTGGGTGTTGTAAATAGATTTTATGTAACTAACTGCTTGCCCTACAGTTGGTTATTATTATGATTAATTATTAATTATTGTCGTACATTGTGGATTTCTTTTATTTTTTTGTAAGCATGCTTATGAACTTGATTATGTTTCAGCATTGACTCAAACTAGTATTTCTACTTATATTGCTCATTTGACTACCACTAGATCTTATAAGAAGAAGGCTCATAAAAATGGCAAAGGTTTTGAGAATAAGGATAAATAAATTTCTACCAAAATAAATAAGGCAAATTATTCAGGTAACAACTCTAAGGCAAGTCCTAAATGTCACTTCTATAAGAAGCAAGGACATACTCAGAAAAAATGTCCTAAATTTAGAGGATGGTTTGAAAAGAAAGGTATATCGTCCTTCAATTATGTAACTTATGAATAATTTCTAATTGATATTCCTTCTAATACATGGTGGCTTGACACTGGTGTTATGGTTCATATTACTAATTCATTGCAGGGATTCCTTTCAAAGAAGACACTCCAAAAAGGGGAAAGAACCATTAAAGTTGGCAATGGAGAGTTTATACAAGTTGAAGCTATATGAACTCTTCCTTTAGTTTTGGAGAGTGGTTTCACCTTATATTTATATGATACTTTTTATGTTCCCAGTATGACACGGAATTTAATTTATGTATCTAAACTTGACGTTGATGGATTTTTGTTTAAGTTTGTGAATAATAAAATAATTATTTATCATTACTCTCATGGTATTGGTTCTGGCTCTTTAGAGGGAAATTTCTATAAAATAAATTTGGATAATATCTTTGCTGAATCCTTGTTAACAATGAATGTGACAGAAAGTACCTTTAAAAGTGGAAATAAAAGAAAACTAGATAATGAGAATTCTTCAAAATTGTGGCATCAACGCTTATGCCATATTTCGAAAGACAGAATGCAACGTCTTATAAAGGATGGAATTCTTTATTTACTAGATTTTTCTGATCTTGATCGTTGTATTGAATGTATAAAAGGAAAATTTGTGAAAGGTAATAAGAAAGGAGACACTAGAAGTGGTGCAGTTATTGAGGTGATTCACATTGATATATATGGACCATTTTCTCCTAGAATTGGTTGACACAAATCTTTCATTATGTTCATTAATGACTATTCTCGTTATACTTATGTCTACCTGATTAATGAAAAATCTGAATCACTAAATATATTTAAAATTTTTAAGGCTAAAGTTGAAAATCAACTTGACCGAAAAATTAAAGTAGTGAGATCAGATAGAGGCGGAGAGTATTATGGTAAACACTCCAATAAGGGTCATAGTCCTAGCCTTTTTGCCTTATTTTGTCAAGAAAATGGTATCGTCACTCAGTATACAATGACTGGTACACCGCAACAGAATATTGTAGCTGAGAGGCGAAATCGTATCTTTATGGATATGGTACGTATTATGTTATGCAATTCTAACTTACCTATATTTTTATGGACTGGGCATTAAAGACAACTGTTCATATTTTAAATCGGGTTCCTAGAAAATTTGTCCCTAACACTTCTTATGAAATTTGGATATGTAGGAAACCTAGTTTAAAATACTTACGGGTGTGGGGCTGTCCAGCCAAGGCTAAGATTTTTAATCCATAAATGAAGAAACTTGACTCTAAAACCATTAGTTATCATTTTATTGGATATCCTGAGAGATTTAAGGGTTTTCGATTTTACTTTTCCTCGCATACCACTAGAATTGTTGAGACTAGACATGCAGAGTTTTTAGAGAATGGTGATTTAAGTGAGAGTGGTGAGCCTAGAAATATTGATCTTGAAGAAAACAAGTTTTATGTTCCTAATCCTGTAATTCAAGAGGGTGAGGCACAACAACCTCTTATTGAGGCGAATGATGTCCTTGAGATAGCTGAGTCACCACCTAATGTTGAACCCCCACATTATTTAAAATCATATTCCTGAAATTGTGTAGCCTTTACGCAGGTCTAAAAGACCTAGAAAGCATGTTAATGATCATAATGAGATTATTTAACTATGATTCAAGTAAAATTAATGATCTTATCTCCTATAAAGAAGCAATTACGAGTAATCAATCAACTCAATGGCTTGAAGCCATAAATGATGAGTTGAAATCAATGGAACTTAATAACGTTTGGGATATTGAAGAATTACCAAAAGGTGTTAAACATGTTGGTTACAAGTAGGTCTATAAGACCAAATTAAATTCTAAAGAAAACGTTGAAAGGTATAAAGCTCGATTGGTTGCTAAGGGTTTCACTCAAAAGGAAGGTGTGGATTATAATGAAACTTTCTCTCCAGTATCCAGGAAAGATTCATGGCTCTAGTAGCTCATTATGATTTAGAGTTACATCAAATGGATGTTAAAACTGCATTCCTTAATGGTAACTTGCATTAGAATGTCTATATGGCACAACCAGAAGGTTTTCTGGTTAAAGGCAACAAAAATATGGTATGTAGACTTCCGAAGTCCATCTATGGGTTAAAACAGGCTTCTAGACAATGGTATCTTAAGTTTCACGAGGTGATGAGTAATTTTGATTTTAAGAAAAAATATAGTGGATCAATGCATATACTTGAAGGTCAGTAGGAGTAAATTTGTTACTCTTGTTTTGTATGTTGATGATTTACTACTTGCAAGTAATAACTAGACATGTTGCATAAGACCAAACGTTTCCTTTTTGGAAATTTTGTTATGAAGGATCTTGGTGAAGCTTCTTATGTTATAGGTATTGAAATTCATCGAGATAGGTCTCGCAGGATATTAGGATTGTCCCAAAGAGCTTATATTGACAAAGTTCTTAACCAATACATCATGCAAAATTGCTCCCCTACTATCGCCCCTATTGTTAAGGGTGACAAATTTGGCTCATATCAATGTCCTAAGAATCAACTTGAACATGATCAAATGAATCTTATTCCCTATAATTTTGTGGTTGGGAGTCTTATGTATGCTCAAGTTGTACACGTTCAGATATAGCGTATGTAACTGGCGTGCTAGGACGCTACCAGTCAAATCCAGGTTTAGATCATTGGAAAGCAGCCAAAAAGGTTTTACGCTATTTACAGGGTACTAAGAATTTTATGCTTACATTTATAAAAAATAGATAACCTTGAAGTTGTTGGTTATTCTGATTCTGATTTTGCTAATTGTAAAGACGAAAAGAAATCTATATCAAGGTACATCTTTATGCTTTCAGGAGGCCCTATTCCGTAACTACCACTTTCACGATGATGGCAGAATATGTAGCTTGTTATCATGCTACTTATCACGTCGTATTATTGAGGAATCTTATTTCTGGACTTAAGGTTGTAGATTTCATTTCAAGGCCATTGAAAGTATTTTGTGGTAAAGATTCTGCTATTAGTTTTTTCAACAACACCATTTCGAATGGTGTTGGAGTATACCTCGACACTAAGTACTTATTTGTCAGGGAAAGAGTTGAATATCAAAATGTTGTCATTAAGTATATTAGTACGCATGATATATTAGCGGATCCACTTACGAAAGGCTTACCACCCAAGCTCTTTTTAGAGCATATTTTTGGCATGGGTTTAACTGGTAGTCTTAATTTGTGAGTTAATTTGATGTAGGACAACAATTTTGAGCTTGTTGTTTTGACCTTTACATTTTGTTTATGATTTTCTATTCTCTTTATTGTGTACACTTGAGAATTTATGAGCAAACAGTTATGTTTTTGGACCATATAAATGAGTTTAATCTATTACCACTTATGTAAACTCTATTCATACCTGTTATACTTAATGTTAATCTTTGTTCTAATAAAAGTACTAATTGTGTAACTAATGGGGATCTTGTGTTAATAGTGATACAAAGATTATATTAATTCGCATTGGTATTTTTATTTGAACAAGATGTAGATATTAAATTAATACTTGGCCAAATTAATGATTGTAAGCGTTATGTTTTGTATATAAATTGTATTTCGGCCAAGTGGGAGAATGTTAGAATATTTTATTTTCTTATATGACCTCTACTAATTATGTAATTATTGGGCTTACATATGGTATTAATTTAATTATTTTATTTATCAGTTTGATAATTAATTATGTGACCTATAATATTACTAATAGTACTTGGTATAAAGGGCCCTAGGATTTCATTATTCTACAAATAAAACAGTTAGGGTTTGGTCCCAATTTTCATCTCAAGAACTTTAAACACACATATACATCCATCATAAGATTGAGGGAGGCAATTGAAGACTTTCACCCTTAAGCACAGCGGAAACCTGATACATACAAGATGGCTTCTCTCAATTCATGTAAGTACCTAATTGATTAATTAATTTTATTCTTTGTAATAGCACGTTCCGATATAATTTATTTACACAAAACTACAGTTATTTCATTGTACAACATTGTTTGGCACAAACATCATATTCCTAGATACTCCTTCATTCTATAGCTGACTATGTTGAGGAAACTTCCCACAAATGATATCACTATGACCTATTCCAATCATGGCCCTTCTAGATGTCCTCTATTCTCTTTCGTGAATGAAACCTTTGATCACTTATTTTTGAACTGCCCTTTTTCCTACGAGGTTCTCACCACTGTCATGGCAAATGAGCACTGGTTTGGACTACCTTCTGACTGGGATTGTATTATTCATTTTATTGACCAATATCAAGGCAAGAAAATGCATAAATAAAGACATTCTAAGATTGGTTCTGCCTACAGCACTATAAATTTTGGGGTGCTAGGAATTCCAAAATTCATGATGACAAGTTGCACCCTCCTCATGTTCTTTTAAATGAGATTATTGTTTTGAGTAAAGCTCGACTCTCAGTCTCTAAGAAATTAAAACAAGCATCCCAAAAATGTCACACATTTCACAATTAATTGGAATTACTTGGTTTTTCCTATAATATTTTGTGTTGTCTGTCAGGCCTTTCGTCTCTATAGTATCATCCTCAAGTGGCTTGTTATTTGATGATTTTAATATAGATGGTATGCCGGCCCCAAGTCATTATACTTGTTATTCCCTTAATTGTACAAACAAATTTAGTAAAAAAAGAGTTACTAAAATCAATCATTGGCCCTATGATCAAATGATTTTCAGGGTGTTCAAGACTTTATTCCATTGTCTCAAAATTATTTTCAATAAGCATCTTTAGTGGAAGAAAATGCAATATCATTAAAAGTTAAAGTCTCATATGAAAAAATTCAAAACTACTTCTAGTTAACATCTTGAGCAGGTTAAAGTCTGTTTTGACAAAATTCAAAACTTCTTTGGAATGATCTTTTGATGTTTATAGCGCAATTTATAGTAAAGTAATAGTTGCATAGTAGGTATTTTTTCCTCTTTTATTTACTAAAGCATAAAGAAATTAATCTTCCATATATGGCGACATCATAATGGAAGATTATAGCCTTTAATACTTTTCTTCTACTAAATGATATTGTTAACGTCAAATTTTGTACGCCTGACGAAATTACCAAAACAGCAGGCCAAAATTGTGTTAACGGTTGATTGTATTGTTGTGAAATCAAACTCACGAAACACACTCACATAAATATAAACAAAGAGATATAAAATATGAACACAAGAATTTACGTGGAAACAATTGAGAAAAAACCACGGAGAGAGAGAAATCTACTATAATAATATGGAGAGTACAAAGTGTTTATTTTGTGTCGTATGTTATTGTGTTCTTGTATATCAAAACCCTTGTTTATTGCTGTATTTATAGCTGTCGTGTCCACCAGAATCCAATTAGGAGTAGAAGTCCTTTGTTGAATCACCTTATAACTACAATTAATGACTGATAGATTTCTTCCCAAATTAAGCCGCTTTATCCCACCAAATAAGGAAACATAATCTTACTTTAATAAAGATTCTCCCACTGTCAAAATAAATATATATGATGGGTCAACACCAAATCTAGTCCATTAAATAAATTGGACTACACCTTGGCTAGACCCAAATAATCACACCCCAACATTTCCCCCAGTCTCTTATCTATAAGGAACTTAAAATAAGAGAGTATACAAATTATACCAACCGAAAATCCATATCTCCCGAACTCGATACGCCAAACAAAAATTTTGGGCTCCCAATATCCTCGCCTTACTCCTCTCGTTCACTCCTAAGATAGATAAACAATTGCCCTTATTACTACCGAAGATATAAAAAACCAACCTTATGCCAACCGAACTAGCATTATCATTACCGAAGATATAAAGAATCAACCTTATACCAACCAAACTAACCTTATCACCACCGAAGATATAAAGAACCAACTTTATCATAACCGAACCAACCTTATCATAACCGAATATATAGATAGTCAAGCCAACCTTATTACAACCTAATATAGGTAAATAACCTACCGAACACCAAAAAATCTCGTTCGCTCCTAGGAGTCGAACAGATGTCGCCAAACACCAAAAAATCTCGTTCTCTCCTAGGAGTAGAACAGATTCCACCAAACACCAAAAAATCTCATTATCTCCCACTAGGCGAATAGATTCACCAAACACCAAAAAATCTCGTTCTCTCCTAGGAGTAGAATAGATTCCATCGAACACCAAAAACCTCGTTCGCTCCCAGGAGCCGAACAGATTTGCCAAACACCAAAAAATCTCGTCCTCTCCCAGGAGCAGAACAGATTCCACTAAACACCAAAAAACCTCGTTCGCTCCCAGGAGTCAAACAGATTCCACCGAACACCAAAATATTTTGTTCCCTCACAAGAGCAGAACAGATATCACTGAGCCTCCTTTAACACCAATGTTAGTACAAAGGCTGAACATATCTTCGTACATAAAATAATTGTTCACCCAAAGGCTGAACACAAATCACCGAACCTCCAAAAACATCAAAGTTCGTAGAAAGGCTGAATATATCTCCGAACATAAAATAATTGTTCGCCCAAAGGAGGAACACACACACACCATCAAACCTCCAAAAACACCAATGTAGATAGCTGAAGCCAGAATGAAGCCGATATGACGTAATCTGAAGTATCATAGGTGTGACGCCCCCAGAATAGGTATACAACACCCATTCTGAGTCGCCAAATACATGGTATAGAAAGCAAACTACAACTTCAATAATACAATTGTCGTGCTAAATACGACAACACATACTGTGAGTTTAAATACAAATATTGTCTTCTAGACAATATCCACACCCAAATAAATCCTCATTACAATTATTCAAACACTATTTTATAGAAATAGTGAGGACTGCTAATACATCTTTCTAGAACCATCACTCCATACCCCGACTAGATCCTGCTATGTTCTCACCTCCTGAGAAGAAAAATGGAACAAAAAGGAAAAGGGTGAGCTCAACTAGCCCAGTAAAGAATATTATGACTAAGATAATATACAACAAATTATCGTTAGTCTTCAACAGGGAAAAATCTGATAAAATATAATCGACAACAAGTTTTAGATCAACAACTGCAGCGGAAACAGCAAACCATTAGAAGAGTCAAGTAGAGAAAGAATTCTACTATCTTCTAAGATTTAAAAGTCCATCATCAATATTTTATCCCTGTAACATCAATTAATAATCATCTTTAACCAAATATTCATCTTTGCACTACAGGCCAAAGATATTCATTTGTATCATCAGTCGGTCATGTTCATCTCAACACCTGTTCATCTTTGCACTACAGGCCAAAGATATTCATCAAGTAATTATACATCTTTGCACTACAGGCCAAAGATATTCAGTAATATCATCATTTAGGACTGAGGATGATGAAAAATATCTTAAAGAGAACGAATCCAATGAGACAGAAGGATAAATAGTAGGGATTCGTATAACAGTTTATCCAAGATCAATAATACTTCATAATAATCAATTGTGAAGCAGAATTCAAAAATAAAGATCAAAACATGGATACAATCAAAGATAGTAACCATAATAGACATCTTGGACAAAAAGAGAAAATTTTATTTTTCGGTGAATAGTGTTGTATTCGTGAATAGTGCCGTATACGTGAATAGTAACCCCCGACACAAAAAGTTCCAAATTTGATAAAAATTCATATCAATATTTCAGCATAATGATATTGAAGAAAATAATATCATTAAGAAGAAAATAATATCCCTTACCTCAAAATATCAGTACTTCTGGTCGGAATACCGGTATAAGGCTGAAAGAAACTTGCTCTGATGAATAGAAACTCTCAAAGTATCTAAATACTCACAAAATACACTCAATAATCTAGAGAGAGAAAGAGAGAAAACTTGTTTCTGGTGTGATTTTCAATTCTAACTTAGCCCTCTATTTATAGGAAAATTTTAGTAGGTTTGACCTGCAACCTGATGGCTTTACCTGCTACTATTCCCACCCACCACATTTGAAATATAATTCAGCACATTTTTTCACCAACCACAAGTGGGGCCCACCAATTCTAGAATTTTCCACCAAAATGATAAACTCCGAAAATTCAACAATTTCTGAACCAGTCATCTTGTAAAATTCGTAATAAATCATACGTTCATTTTTAACGGTTCAAAATTTGTGGACATATACTCAACTTATATATGTATAACATATCCAAAAATTACCACGATCCAACGGTCGGATTAAAAATTATAACACCCGCAATATTTCTCAAAAACCCTGATTTGATTTTTAATACCTCCATTCCGATAAAAATACTGATAAAACACCTCAACATTAACTCCTTCATTTTTAACCACAAAAATATATCCCTCATTTATATCCACATAAAATAAATATTTCCTTATCATATGAATCAATAATTAATTATTCACAAATAATATTACAGAATCACATTTATGACAACCAGGCCGTTCCCAGGAAAGAGGGGGCTTTCCAATAAGGATTTCTCCTTACTGGCGCGCAATTAGATGACCAAACCTCTCCTTAGACAGAACTTTCTAGACATTGCCAATAATGTTATCTAATAATATTATTCAAATAATATGAATTATTGATCTGATAATGGAAAATACTGTGCAGCAACAATTATTGAAACAACAATAATATAAAATATCAATGCAGCAATTATTGAATCAATAAAATAAAATATTGAACAATAACTACTGTAACAATTATTGAGTAGTGCCTTCTTACGTAAGAATCAATAATTGGTGCAATACCGTGTGCTACTGTATTTTAACCACCGGGTATTCCAACAGTATTAACGGTAACAACTACGCCGTTATTTATAAACAACTTATACTTGTCGTTTTCTTCATCCAATCGCTTTCCGTTATGGGGCCCACACAAGGCTGCGTCGTCGTACGAATATTCCCCGACAGCAAGAATATTCCACGACCAACCGAATATTCACCGACCAAAAATAAATATTTTATAACCACTTGCTTATTTTGCAAAATTTGCACATTTCACCCATAACCAAAGTATTATATCAAATTAACCCCTTATTATTCACAATAATATTTAGAGAAAATTTGATTTTATTCATTAATAAGTTGGGGTCTTACAACCTCCCCTCCTTATGAAATTTCGTCCTCGAAATTGACGTACGTACCTGATGTTTCAAAAAGGTGAGGATACCTCGCTTTCATTTCTGATTCCAACTCCCAGGTCATTTCTTCAATAGCATGGTTTCTCCACAAAACCTTAACTTGTGGTATAACCTTCGTGCGTAGGACATGCTCTTTCCTATCCAAGATCTTAACAGGTACCTCCTCGTACGTTAAATCTTCAGCTATCTCGTCTGGTTCTAACTCAATAATGTGGTTCGGGTCTTTAACATATTTACGAAGCATAGATATGTGAAAAACATTATGAACACGAGACATGCTTGGAGGTAATGCGAGTCTATATGCCACATTTCCTATTCGCTCAAGAATCTCAAATGGACCAACAAATCTTGGATTGAGCTTTCCTCTCTTCCCAAATCTTGTAACTCCCTTCCATGGTGCAACACGTAACAATACATGATCCCCAATATTAAATTCCACGTCCTTCCGATGAAGATCCGCATAACTCTTTTGTCGATCCTGTGCCGTTTGTATACGTTGTCGAATCGTTTGGATCTTCTCTGTAGTAATGCGTACCAACTCTGGTCCCAACAATGTTGCTTCACCCACCTCGTCCCAGCATACTGGAGAACGACATTTTCTTCCATACAACGCCTCAAATGGAGCCACACCTATGCTCGCCTGATAACTGTTGTTGTAGGAGAATTCCACCAATGGTAGGTACTTATCCCAACTCCCTTTGAGATCTAGGACACAAAGTCTTAATAGATCTTCAAGAGTTTGAATAGTCCTCTCTGATTGTCCGTCCGTTTGAGGATGGTATGCTGAACTGAATCGTAAATCCGTGCCCATAGCTTTCTGCAAGCTAACCCAAAATCGTGAAGTGAATCTTGGGTCACGATCCGAAACTATGGATACTGGCATGCCATGCAATCTCACAATCTCGTTCACGTACATACTAGCAAGACGTTCAAGGGAATAAGTCTCACGTATCGGCAAGAAATGAGCGGACTTGGTTAATCTATCAACAATAACCCAAATCGCATCTATGCCTTGAGAAACCTTGGGAAGACCCGTAACAAAATCCATAGTAATGTGTTCCCACTTCCATTTCGGAATCTCAAGTGGTTGCAATGGACCCTTTGGTACTTGATGCTCCGCTTTTACACGTTGACAAGTTAAACATCTCGAGATAAACTCCGCGATCTCTCTTTTCATATTGCTCCACCAAAATGTATGTCGAAGATCGTGATACATTTTGGTACTCCCAGGATGGATTGCAAACGGTGTGTTGTGTGCCTCCATCATTATTCTATGCTTCAAGTCAAAATCGTTAGGAACACAAAGTCTGGAGTTGACTCGAAGTATTCCTTCTTCATCGATTCTTGCTTCTGGAATAGCACCTTCTTGCACTTTCTTCTTCATACGCATCAGCTCTATATCCGTAGCTTGAGCAGCTTTAACTTTATCGATTAAAGTCGGTTCTACTCGTATATTTGATATCATCATGTGGGTACTTGGAGCCTTCATCTCTATCTCCATCCTTTGCAAGTCATACAAAATGGGCCTTTGTGTTAAAAACATTGCACTCGTACCCGCATATGATCTTCTACTCAATGCGTCAGCTACTACGTTTGCTTTTCCAGGATGGTATTGGATGGTATGATCGTAATCTTTCAACAGCTCAAGCCAACGTCGTTGCCGCATGTTGAGTTCCTTTTGGGTGAAGAAATATTTGAGGCTTTTATGATCTGTATAGATCTCCACTTTCTCCCCATACAGGTAGTGTCTCCAGATCTTCAACGCAAAAACGACTGCTGCCAACTCCAAATCATGAGTAGGATAATTCCTCTCATATTCTTTGAGTTGTCGTGAGGCATAGGCTATGACTTTCCCATGTTGCATGAGAACACATCCTAACCCTTTGCCTGAAGCATCGCTGTAGATAACAAATCCATCCGAACCAGATGGTATTGTCAAAACAGGTGCCGAAATGAGTCTCCTCTTGAGTTCTTGGAAACTCTTCTCGCATTCCTCACTCCATACGAATTTTGTATCTTTCCGAGTCAGCTGAGTTAACGGAGTAGCGATTCGAGAAAATCCTTCCACAAATCTCCGATAATAACCAGCTAAGCCCAGAAAGCTACGTACTTCGGTTACCGACTTCGGTTGCTCCCAACTTTGTATGGCTTCAATCTTCGCCGGGTCGACAGATACTCCATGTTTTGACACCACGTGCCCAAGGAATGCTACTTCCTCAAGCCAGAACTCGCATTTCTTCAGTTTGGCATATAGCTTGTTTTCACGAAGCCTTTGCAGTACCAGCTTCAAATGGCGCTCATGATCTTCACGGCTTTTGGAATAGATGAGGATGTCATCAATAAAGACAACAACGAACTGATCCAAATATTCTTTGAATACACGGTTCATCATATCCATGAAGGCAGCAGGAGCATTAGTCAATCCAAAAGACATTACTAAGAATTCATAATGCCCGTACCGAGTTCTGAAGGCAGTCTTTGGAATATCCTCAGTTTTAATCTTCAGCTGATGATATCCAGAACGAAGATCGATCTTTGAAAAGAATTGTGCTCCTTGCAACTGGTCAAACAGGTCATCAATGCGAGGTAGCGGATACCTATTCTTGATAGTGACATGGTTCAATTCTCGATAGTCAATACAAAGTCGCATACTCCCGTCTTTCTTCTTTACGAATAAAACAGGAGCACCCCAAGGAGACGTACTAGGACGAATAAAACCGATGTCCAACAACTCCTGTAGTTGGACTTTTAACTCCTGAAGTTCAATAGGAGCCATTCGATATGGGGTTTTAGAAATGGGCTTTGTACCGGGTTCAAGGTCAATAAAGAATTCAACTTCACGTTCTGGGGGTAGACCAGGAAGTTCTTCAGGAAATACATCGGAAAATTCTCTAACAATAGAAATATTATTCAAATCTGACTTGTCTTTGTTCAAATCCATAACATGGGCTAAGAAAGCTTGACATCCGTTTTTCAATAAACGAATAGCTTTGTGGCTTGATATGACAGTGACTGATTTTAGTGGTTTAGTAGTTTGAATTCGTATGACAGGTTGGTTAGGAATATGAAAACTAACAACCTTACGAAAACAATCAATTTTAGCATGATGAGTGGTTAACCAATCAATTCCTAAAATCACATCAAAAGCAAGTATCTTTAAAGAGATAAGATCAACAGGTAATGTGATAGTGCCAACTTGGATCATGCAAGATTTATAAACTGTAGATGTAACGAAGGTTTCACCCAACGGAGTTTCAACAGATAAGTTAAAGTCCAATTTCTCCGGAGTCAAGTTTAAACGTTGAGCACAAGCAGGAGAGATAAAAGAATGGGTAGAACCGGTATCTAGTAAAGTATAAACTTCGCAAGAATTCAAGATTAGCTTACCCGTGATCACCTCGTTCGGGTTTCTCGCGTTTTGGCCAGTAACGACAAACGCCCTTCCAGGAACCGCTGATTTCGACTTATCCGGGATAACTTTTGGAGTCACCATCCCCGCTGAACTTGGTTTTGCTACAGAACACTCTCGAGCTATATGACCTTCCTTTCCACAGTTATAACATACCTTGGATTGTTGTGGGCAGTTTGGGCTGATATGTCCCTCTTTCCCACATTTGTAACATACGACCGGTGGTCGTTCTCCTCCCCTAGAAACAGTTGATGTTTGTGCTGACGTCTTCACGTTATCATTGTTGTACCTTCTCTTCTTGAAATCTCCTCCCGACTCGCTCCTTCTATTATCACGACCACGATTACCACCAGAGTGGTTACCGCTTTTGTCCGAATGTTTTCCTCCCTGCTGGTTTTCATTGCTTCGATGACTGCCGCCACCGGTATGACCCTGGTTGTGGTCCCTCGGTTGCACATACTCATTATCTCGCTCTAATAATTGAGCCCTGTTTACAACATCTGAATATAAAGAAAATTTATGAGAGATAAGATATTGCCGAATCTCGGGTTTTAGACCTCTCAGAAACATCCTTGTCATTCGTTCCTCATTTTCGACCAAATGAGGTGCAAACCTGGATAACTCTGCAAACTTCGCCTCGTACTGGGACACCGTCATGTTGTTTTGTTCCAGTCTGATAAACTCAACCTCCTTCATATGACGAATACTTTCAGGAAAGTACTTGTCATTGAACAGTTTTTGAAATGTTTCCCAGGACATGTTGAGTGCGTCAGGCTGGGTACGCTTCACAGACTCCCACCAGTAGTCTGCCTCACCGCGGAACATAAAGGTGGCGAATGGAACCTTCTGTTCCTCCGTGCATCCCAAGACATCGAATATCTTGGTAATTTGCTTGACCCACGTTTCCGCCATGATCGGATCCGGCTTTCCCTTAAATTCTGGTGGTCCCAATTCTTTGAACTGCTTAGCTGTGACAAACCGCGCGTTGTTATCATTTCCACCCGTATTCTGCACACGAGTCTCCCTCGTCTGATTTTGCATGAACTGCAAAAAGCTCCTAAACATTCCATCATTCATCGTTTGCTCGGTAACGTTGTTTACAGGAGGAATATTGCCTTCCTGTTGCACGTTCCCCTGGGTAGTGATCAAAGGTGTCTCCACGGTCTGATTTACTCCATTATTAACGTTCTCAGCTGCCATTCTTAAATACTGCCATAAAACAAGGGTTAATAGTCATGTCATATATTATCCCTATACTCTGACCGACCAAATAAACACCAAATAAACTTAGTCAGGTCATACTAGCGAAGGAATTCCCCGTCTCTCCCCTCCTAGTTCTTGTCTCACATCTCAGCCAGGGATCATATCCCTAAGCTCTGATACCAACTGTGACGCCCCCAGAATAGGTATACAACACCCATTCTGAGTCGCCAAATACATGGTACAGAAAGCAAACTACAACTTCAATAATACAATTGTCGTGCAAAATACGACAACACATACTGTGAGTTTAAATACAAATATTGTCTTCTAGACAATATCCACACTCAAATAAATCCTCATTACAATTATTCAAACACTATTTTACAGAAATAGTGAGGACTGCTAAAACATCTTTCTAGAACCATCACTCCATACCCCGACTAGATCCTGCTATGTTCTCACCTCCTGAGAAGAAAAATGGAACAAAAAGGAAAAGGGTGAGCTCAACTAGCCCAGTAAAGAATATTATGACTAAGATAATATACAACAAATTATCGTTAGTCTTCAACAGGGAAAAATCTGATAAAATATAATCGACAACAAGTTTTAGATCAACAACTGCAGCGGAAACAGCAAACCATTAGAAGAGTCAAGTAGAGAAAGAATTCTACTATCTTCTAAGATTTAAAAGTCCATCATCAATATTTTATCCCTGTAACATCAATTAATAATCATCTTTAACCAAATATTCATCTTTGCACTACAGGCCAAAGATATTCATTTGTATCATCAGTCGGTCATGTTCATCTCAACACCTGTTCATCTTTGCACTACAGGCCAAAGATATTCATCAAGTAATTATACATCTTTGCACTACAGGCCAAAGATATTCAGTAATATCATCATTTAGGACTGAGGATGATGAAAAATATCTTAAAGAGAACGAATCCAATGAGACAGAAGGACAAATAGTAGGGATTCGTATAACAGTTTATCCAAGATCAATAATACTTCATAATAATCAATTGTGAAGCAGAATTCAAAAATAAAGATCAAAACATGGATACAATCAAAGATAGTAACCATAATAGACATCTTGGACAAAAAGAGAAAATTTTATTTTTCGGTGAATAGTGCCGTATTCGTGAATAGTGCCGTATACGTGAATAGTAACCCCCGACACAAAAAGTTCCAAATTTGATAAAAACTCATATCAATATTTCAGCATAATGATATTGAAGAAAATAATATCATTAAGAAGAAAATAATATCCCTTACCTCAAAATATCAGTACTTCTGGTCGGAATACCGGTATAAGGCTGAAAGAAACTTGCTCTGATGAATAGAAACTCTCAAAGTATCTAAATACTCACAAAATACACTCAATAATCTAGAGAGAGAAAGAGAGAAAACTTGTTTCTGGTGTGATTTTCAATTCTAACTTAGCCCTCTATTTATAGGAAAATTTTAGTAGGTTTGACCTGCAACCTGATGGCTTTACCTGCTACTATTCCCACCCACCACATTTGAAATATAATTCAGCACATTTCTTCACCAACCACAAGTGGGGCCCACCAATTCTAGAATTTTCCACCAAAATGATAAACTCCGAAAATTCAACAATTTCTGAACCAGTCATCTTGTAAAATTCATAATAAATCATACGTTCATTTTTAACGGTTCAAAATTTGTGGACATATACTCAACTTATATATGTATAACATATCCAAAAATTACCACGATCCAACGGTCGGATTAAAAATTATAACACCCCGTAATATCTCAAAAACCCTGATTTGATTTTTAATACCTCCATTCCGACAAAAATACTGATAAAAACCTCAACATTAACTCCTTCATTTTTAACCACAAAAATATATCCCTCATTTATATCCACATAAAATAAATATTTCCTTATCATATGAATCAATAATTAATTATTCACAAATAATATTACAGAATCACATTTATGACAACCAGGCCGTTCCCAGGAAAGAGGGGGCTTTCCAATAAGGATTTCTCCTTACTGGCGCGCAATTAGATGACCAAACCTCTCCTTAGACAGAACTTTCTAGACATTGCCAATAATGTTATCTAATAATATTATTCAAATAATATGAATTATTGATCTGATAATGGAAAATACTGTGCAGCAACAATTATTGAAACAACAATAATATAAAATATCAATGCAACAATTATTGAATCAATAAAATAAAATATTGAACAATAACTACTGTAACAATTATTGAGTAGTGCCTTCTTACGTAAGAATCAATAATTGGTGCAATACCGTGTGCTACTGTATTTTAACCACCGGGTATTCCAACAGTATTAACGGTAACAACTACGCCGTTATTTATAAACAACTTATACTTGTCGTTTTCTTCATCCAATCGCTTTCCGTTATGGGGCCCACACAAGGCTGCGTCGTCGTACGAATATTCCCCGACAGCAAGAATATTCCACGACCAACCGAATATTCACCGACCAAAAATAAATATTTTATAACCACTTGCTTATTTTGCAAAATTTGCACATTTCACCCATAACCAAAGTATTATTTCAAATTAACCCCTTATTATTCACAATAATATTTAGAGAAAATTTGATTTTATTCATTAATAAGTTGGGGTCTTACAATAGGCGAACATCTCAGACCGTTGAAGCTTACACCAAGCTTGTGAATCCTGCCTCCCAGCAAATTTAGCCCGAATAAATAAAGAAGCCTGAATCAAATGCCAAACTTATATCTTGTCCAAAAATATTTTCTCCTGCTAATTTTGTTATTATACCGAAGAGAGTGACAATCGCCAGTAATCCAAGTCCGAAGTACTCCCCCACTAGTACCCTTTATATCTGAAGTGTTCTCCCATCAGTAACCTCCATATCCGAAGTACTCTCCAACCAGTAACTTCCATATCCAAAGTACTCTCCCACCAGTAGCTCCCATATCCGAAGTACTCTCTCATCAGTAGCCTCCATATCCAAAGTACTCTCATGTAGGGCTTTCGGCACATCAAAGCAATGCACAGCAAAAAATAAATTGAACAAAACAAAATCCGAAACCCAAACAGGATCCATGCGAAACAGAAATTAATTCAGTGTATAAGAGATTATACCGACTATGAAGCTGGAATTGATGCGATCGAATCTCCAACACAATCCGAATGAACTACATCTCTACGGTATCCACACGAACGCCTGCAAACTGTCTCACGATTCTGCAATAAAAGGGTGTTGCGGTACTAGCCACCAAATGATCAGGATTTTTTAAAGGTTTTCTGTCTAGTCTCTCTCTAAGAGCGGCTAGGGTTTGTAAGGTTATGATATATTTCCTAAACAACTGATATATATTATATATAGCAGTTAGAAGGAATTAATCAAAACCTAATCTAATTAAAATTTGAATTTATATATATATATATATATATATATATATATATATATATATCTTAATTAAGTTTTACTTAATTAATATACATATATACAAATTATCCTTTTAATTTAAATCTTTAAAATTTAAATTAATTCCCTTTTAAATTACGTTCTATGTGTGCGACCCTATATGTTATTATTACGTTGACAATAATTTTAAAATCATATTATAAAATTATAAACAGTGAGCGGCATCTAGTAATGCATCACTGATACCCAAGTAATAATAAGATCGATGATTCGATGCAACCTTTTCGTGACCAATGTTCCAATGTAATTAAATCCTTTTAACCTTTATATCCTAGATTAAACTCGAGTTATGGAATGTGTCATACTCTTCATAATTTAATCTGAGTTTTTCTTGATCAATGAGTAGACTATATGAAACAAATCACTATTTGAGCATGGCCATGCATTTCATAGTCCTACTCAATCAAAATGCCTATGGATATCACCCCTAATACATAGGAGGGTTAAATTCCATCTAGATCACTCATATTCCTCACACGATTCATGATGTACCCAATAATCATCTTTATTGTCCACCCTATTAAAGGTGACTTTTGATGATATCAAAGTACATAAATTCTCGTGTAATAATATAGTAATTTCAGGTCGGAGGACCATTACATCATTATCACTATGAGAATCGCTAATGACACTTCGCATAATGCTCCACATAGAATTCTCAAGGTGGGTCTATCTAGTACATCGTTCTCTAACACGTACCTATGCATTGACTTAATATCTCATATATTTATGACCAATGAGATTTGGTCATCGTCCAATTCACATACTAGTCTCAATGCATCATTGTTGTCCCATCAACAATGATACTCGACTAGGGACATTTAAGAGCAATGATACTAATTGTAATTATATAATCTCATGTTCAAGTCACATACTTGAAACTATATAATTTGTATCACTATTCTAAGAAATTTTATTATGTTAACATTTATATAACGCAATAAATAAAATCATAATAAAATTATTCATTTATTCAATCAAATATAATATTAAAATGTTAAGCAATTATATCAAATTATTGGTCTCTAGGGCACTAACTCTAACATCTCCCACCAGTAGCCTCTAAGTTCGAAGTACTCCCCCACCAGTAACCTCCATATCCGAAGTACTCTCCCACCAGTAGCTTCAACAAATATATTAGTGTAAGACCCCGAATTTTATGAAATAAAAGTATTTAATTTTTCTTATAATTACTATTCAGTAAATGGTTAAATTGATAAAAGTTAAAGTTAAGGGTGATATATGAAAAAAAATCAAAATACGCAAGTGGTTATAAAATATTCATTATTGTCGGGGAATATTCGTTTAGTCGTGGAATGTTCTTTCTGCCGGGGAATATTCGTACGACGGCGCAGCCATTTGTGGACCCCATAACAGAATAACTGTCGGATGAAGAAAACGACAAATTTGAGTTTTTATAAATAACGGCGTAGTTGTTACCGTTAACACTGTTGGAATACCTGGTGGTTAAAATACAGTAATTCGCGTAGTTACACAGTAGCACACGGTATTGCACAGTATTTTTTTCAATTATTGATTCTTACGTGAGAATGTACTACTCAATAATTGTTACAGTAATTACTGTTTAATATTTTATTTTATTGAATCAATAATTATTGCGTTGATATTTTATATTATTATTGTTTCAATAATTGCCACTGCACAGTATCTCCATTATCAGATCAATAATTCATATTATTTGAATAATATTATTAGATAGCATTATTGGTAATGTCTAGAAAGTTCTGTCTAAAGAGAGGTTTGGTCATCTAATTGCGTGCCAGTAAGGAGAAATCCTTATTGGAAAGGCCCTTCTTTCCTGGGAACGGCCTGGTTGTCATAATTGTGATTCTGTAATATTATTTGTGAATAATTAATTATTAATTTATATGATAAGAAAATATTTATTTGATGTGGATATAAATGATAGATTTATTTATGTGGTTATTATTGAAGGAATTAATGCTGAGGTGTTTTATCAGTATTTCTGTCGGAATGGAGGTATTAAAAAATCAAATCAGTATTTTTCAGATATATTGCGTGTGTTATAATTTTTAATCCGACCGTTGGATCGTTGTGATTTTTGGATATATTATACATATATGAGTTGAGTATATGTCCACAAATTTTGAACCATTAAAAATGAACTTATAATTTGTTATGAATTTTTAGAGGTGACTGATTAGGAAATTAGGTTTATAAATAATTTTGGTGGAAAATTCTAGAATTGAGTGGGCCCTACTTGTGGTTGGTGAAGAAATGTGCTGAATTTTATTTCAAATATGGTGGGTGGAAATAGTAGCAGGTAAACCCATCAGGTAGCAGGTCAAGTCTGCTTCGGCGTGCTAACATTTTCCTATAAATAGAGGGCTAAGTTAGAATTGAAAAACACACCAGAAACATAAGCTTTCTCTCTTTTTCTCTCTATATTATTGAGTGTATTTTGTGAGTATTTAGATACTTGATGAGTTGATATTCATCAGTACAAGTTTCCTTCAGCGTTATATCCGATATCCAGTCAGAAGTGCTGCTATTTTGAGGTAAGGGATAGTAAGGGATTTTAAGGGTTGTTATGATTTTCAGCTTCGTAATTTTTCTAAACTTCAGAAAATTATGGAAAATTTTAAAATGATATTTTGATGAGTTTTATTGATTGTGTCCAAAAATGGTGATTTTTGGATGTATAGATTAAGAGTTATGAATTTTACGGGGAAAGACTATTTTAAAAGTAACCGCTTATAACTCCTTGTGGTTAACTCCAAAATTGATAAAATTTTTATTAGAAGTATATCTATATAATATTAGTGTACTCTGTAAATTTCAAAATTTTTGGATAAAAGTACAATTTATGATAAATGTCTAAATATTCGGCGATTTTGGCCATATGAAAAATAGTAAATGAGTTTTAAAAATTCTGAGAAAAATATATATTCAATATGGGACTATATTCTGCTAAATCCCAGAAAAGAAATATTTTTGGAACTGATTTAGTATTTTTCATGAAAAAAGACTAGTTATGAGTAAATGAATTAAATATGTTATGTGAAGTAAGAAAATTAGAAAATAGGATTTTATGGCTTAAGAATCTTATATGAGGTATATGTTGATTTTTGATGAGGGTTTTGGTTATTGGTAATAAAATCTTATGAGTTTGACATTTTAGGATGATTAAATGTATTATTTAGTAAAGTATAAACAATTAAAATAAATTGTTTATAATCTTAAGAAATATTATTCTTTCAATATCATTATACCGAAATATTGGTATGGATTTTATTGTGGAATTTCTACCTTTTTCATGTCGAGTTACTATTCATGAGTTACTATTCACGAGTTACTATTCACGACAAAATTGATTTCTTTTTCTAACCATATTATAGTTGATTTATGAATATTACTCTTGAGATTAAATCTATATGTTGATTATATTGATTTTATTATCATATATAACATTTTTATAACCCTAATGATGATATTTCTCTTTGACTTGAGTGTAAAGATGGGTAAATTTTTGGTATGATCATGACTATGGGTTCCCTTTGGCCAGTAGTGCAAAGTTGAATTGTTGACTGGTATGATCATGACCATTGAATTTATAATTGAATATCTTTAGCTTAAGTGCAAAGGTGAATTGATTAACATGGTTATAATTATTGTTTATATAAATTTTGAAATGATTATATATTTCTTTGAGATATTAATATATTTGGCCTATAGTGTAAATATGAACTGTTGATGAATATATTTGACCTGTAGTGCAAATATGAACTGTTGTTGAATATCTTTGGCCTGTAGTTCAAAGATGAACTGGTGATGAATATCTTTGGCCCATAGTGCAAAGATGACATGTGGTTGAATATCTTTGGCCAGTAGTACAAAGATGAATTGTTGATGAATATCTTTGGCCCGTAGTACAAAGATGACATGTTGTTGAACATCTTTGGCCAGTAGTGCAAAGATGAACAGGTGTTGAGATAACATGACCAACTGGTGATACAAATGAATATCTTTGGCCGTAGTGCAAAGATGAAGTTATTAGTATGATTATGAACATGAACTGTGATTTGGTGTAACAATGATCTTTGATGTTTCAGGTAAAGATAGGTGATGAAAATTATCTTCGTCCTGGATGAGAAGAGGAATTTAGAACTACAATTATGATTATGAGTTATTCATATGATTGTGGACCAGAATTGTTGATTGATGTTACAAGGATAAAATATTGTTGGTGGATTTTTAACATGGAGAAGATAATAGACTTTGTAGTCTATTTGACTCTTCTAATGGATTGCTCGTTCCGCTGTAACTATGGTTGAAATTTTTATCATCTACCATATGTTCTAAATCTCTGATTTAATTCTATTGAAGGCTATTGATAACTTATTTATTTTTAGTCATGATATTCTTTACTGGGCTAGTTGTGCTCACCCTTCTATTTCACAATTCCTTTCAGGTAATAAGAGTGTAGCTGGATCGAGCAAGGGTAACGGGAAAATAGAACGGTGGTCTCTAGCTGTGGAGGTTTCCCCTAAGCAGTATAGAAAAGTGTTGTATACATCATTTAGTAGTTATATTTGGTGAATCATCTAGGGTGAAGCGAACCCAACGTTGGAAGGGTGTTTTGCCACTATCATACAAGATGTCTAATGACATACAATCTCGTGTCATCATACGACAGGATTGTGCTCATCCACTTGCTGAGTATATTTACGAGCACTACCTATATAATCTTGGTGTTTGTTTGAAGTATAATTCTCAATTAGAGACAGTGGAGATAATGATAAGTCAAGAGAAGACTCACCATTGGGAAGAATATGATAGTAATCTTTTCGTTTTTCTTTGGGGTCTATTGGGTCAACCAAGGATAATTCTGTGGCCATATGATATCTATCATAACCTAGAAGCATGGCCTCCCATGTACAAAGGTTTCCTTGAGCACTTCCCAAAGATTCTAATTTCTAAAACAGTTTTTGACTATACCTTTATGTAAGGTGTCATTGTGAGGTGCTGTCCACGGTTGGGACATGAGTCACATTTGGTATATATTTATATCCAAACTCACAGCATATGTGTTGTTGTATTTTGTACGATAATTGTTGTAATAAAGTTGTAGTTGTTTTCTGTACCATATATTTGGCGACTCAGAATAGGTTGGATGAAATGAACCTATTTTGGGGTTGTCACAATTAGGACCCACCACCTCCACCATTATCTCTCCTCGACCAGATTTTGCAATTTAAAAAACGAGAACCACTTATCTTTTATGCGTAGGATCTCCTCTTCTTGGTAAATCGGTGATTTTAATTCTATATTAGAACAAGCGTTCTTACATGCGGCGCCAATTTTAACGCCAAATTTTGTATGTCTGACGAAATCACCAAAAAAACATGTCAAAATCGCGCTAACGGTTGATTGTATTATTGTGAGATCAAACTCACGAAATACACTCACATAAACATAAACAAAGAGATATAAAATATAAACACAAGAATTTACGTGAAAACCCAATTGAAAAAAAGTCACGGAGAGAAAAATCCACTAAAATAATATAGAGAGTACAAAGTATTTATTTTGTGTCATATGATATTGTGTTCTTGTATATCTAAACTCTTGCTTATTGCTTTATTTATAGTTGTCATGTCCACCAGAATCTAAACAAGAGTAGAAGTCCTTTGTAAAATCACCTTATAACTGCTAATAGATTACTTCCAAAATTAAACCTCATTATCCCACCAAATAAGAAAATATAATCTTACTTTAATAAGGACTCTACCACTGTCAAAATAAATATGTATGATTGGTCAACACCAAATCTAGTTCATTAAATAAATTAGACTACACATTAACTAGACCCAAATAATCAGATCCCAAACATATATATTAAACGATAAAACGCAGCCTGACCAAAGAAGGTTTCTAGCATCTTCTAACAAAAGTAGAAATAACCTTAGAAAAGTGTATTTAATTTAAAAAACAAATAACCAAAGTAAAAGACTCTCTCTCTCTCTCTCTCTCTCTCTCTCTCTATATATATATATATATATATACTATTTTTTGATGGGCGAAATAAATTTTATTAATATCAAATGATTGTAATATAAAATCGACAAATCAAATTCAAAAAATTTGAATTGGACCACAAATTAATTACTAATAAATAGTAATTAAAAGTTGTCAGTGACCACACCATCACTATCAGAAATTCATAGCCTATTTCTCCATCACGGCCACAATGGAAAGAAAGGGGACAAATAATAATATCTTGGTTCCCAACCATACCTTTCACGTACAAATTAATGTATTGAACTGTTTTGAGTCCACCATAGATAATTATATATGGTCACATATCAAGGTCGGGGCCTAGGCTAATATAACAAAATTTGCAAGGGATCCAATGAGAATATTAAGAGAAGAAGTATAAGAATTTGGAATCTCTCCGGTGGCTAGGAACAATTTGTGGTGGATCTTTCTCTATTTCCAATTTAAAAGGGTCCCATGCATTGAAGAACAATTTTTAATTAAAGTTATGATTTCTATGGAATATATATCAAGATTTTTTTATGGGGTCCACGAAATGAGCATATTAGAAATGGTATATATAAAAGATTAAGAAAAAGATAAAAATACTTAGGTGGTTTTTGATAAAACTGAATGAATTATTTTTGAATATTTAAGTAATCTGAATGAGCTGAATAAAATAAATTTTGAATACCAAATGAAAAAAATTAATTGATAATTGACATGTCTGAAATATATGAATAACATATTTTTATTATTTTACACTTCTTAAAAAATTTAAAATTGTTATAAAATTATTTAATATTGTAAGACCCAAACTTATTCATAAATAAAATTAAATTTTCTCTAATTATTATTTTGAATAATAAGGTGTCAATATGATATAATACTTGGGTTATGGGTGAAATATGAAAATTTTACAAAATAAGCAAGTGGTTATAAAATATTCATTGTTGTCGGGGAATATTCGTTTAGTCGTAGAATATTCTTGCTATTGGAGAATATTCGTACGATGGCGCAGCTATTTGTGGGCCCCATAACGGAAAACGGTCGGATGAAGAAAACGACAAGTTTGAGTTTTTATAAATAATGGCGTAGTTGTTACCGTTAACACTGTTAGAATACCTGGTGGTTAAAATACAGTAATACGCGTGGGTGCACAGTAGCACACTGTATTGCATAGTATTGTTGAATTATTGATCCTTACGTAAGAAGTCACTACTCAATAATTGTTATAGTAATTATTGTTTAATATTTTATTTTATTGATTCAATAATTGCTATGTTGATATTTTATATTATTGCTATTTCAATAATTATCACTGCACAGTATTTTTCATTATCAGATCAATAATTCATATTATTTGAATAATATTATTAGATAGCATTATTGACAATGTCTTAGGAAGTTCTGTCTAAGGAGAGGTTTGGTCACCTAATTGCGCGCCAATAAGGAGAAATCCATATCGGAAAGCCCCCTCTTTTTTAGAAACGACCTGGTTGTAATAATTGTGATTCTGTAATATTATTATGAATAATTAATTATTGATTTATATGATAAGGAAATATTTGTTTTATGTGGATATAAATGATAGATATATTTATTTTATATGGTTATAAATGAAAGAATTAATGTTGAATTATTTTATCAGTATTTTATCGGAATGGAGGTATTAAAATAATCCGTATGTGGATTTCAGACATTTTTTGTTTAGAATTTAGAAAAAATTTCTTCTACAAAGTTGTAGAGAATTAAATTTTCTATGAAAAGCACACGAGATTCAAATTTTTCTGATAAAAGAGTTATTTATTATGAATTATTGAAGTTTCAGAAATTAAATATTTTTATTAAAATTATTAGTGGGATCCACTTTTGTTTTTGGTTAAAACATGTGTTGAAAATTTTTTTTAAGGTGGAGGACTGGTGGCTGGTCTTGGTAGGTGGCGTAGAAAGAGAAAAAAATATATATTATTTTATTAATTTAGTTTTTTTTGGCATTCTAGCATTTTTTTATAAATATGGTATTTAGTTATATTTGAAAATCACACTAGAAACAAGTTTTCTCTCTCTATATTATCGAACGTATTTTGTGAGTATTTAGATACTTTGAGAGTTGTTATTCAGTGCAAGTTTTCTTCGACTTTACATCTAATATTCCGATCAGAAATACTGTTATTTTGAGATAAGGGATGTTATTTTATTCGTAAATGATATTATTTCCTTCAATATCATTATGCTGAAATATTGATATGAATTTATTGTGGAATTTCTACCTTTTTATGTCGGGGTTACTATTCACGTATACGGCACTATTCACAGAAAAATAAAATTTTCTCTTTTTTGTTCAATATGTCTGTTATGGTTACTATCTTTGATTGTATCCATGTTTTGATCTTCATTCTTAAATTTTACTCCACTATAGTTTATTATGGAGCGTTTTTGAACTTGGATAAACTGTAGTACGAATCCCTAATCTTTTTTGTCTCACTGGATTCGTTTTCTTTAAGATATTTTTCATCATCCTTTGTCCTAAATGATGATATTACTGAATATCTTTGGTCTGTAGTGCAAAGATGAATGATTAACTGATGAATATCTTTGGCTCGTAGTGCAAAGATGAACAGGTGTTGAGATGAACATGACCAACTGGTGATACAAATGAATATATTTGGTCTGTAGTGCAAAGATGAATATTTAATTCAATATGTATATTGATTGATGTTATCGGGATAAAATATTGATGATGGACTTTTAAATCTTAGAAGATAGTAGAATTCATTCCCTACTTGACTCTTCTAATGGATTGTTGTTTCCGCTGTAATTGTTGATCTAAAACTTGTTGTCTATTATATTCTATCAGATTTTTTCCTGTTGAAGACTAATGATAATTTGTTGTATATTATCTTAGTCATAATATTCTTTACTGGGCTAGTTGAGCTCACTCTTTTTCTTTTTGTTCCATTTTTCTTCTCAAGAGGTGAGAATATAGCAGGAACTAGCTGGGGTATGGAGTGATGGTTCTAAAAAGTTGTTTTAGCAGTCCTCACTATTTTTGTAAAATAGTGTAACAATAATTGTAACGAGGACTCTTTTTGAGTTTTAATACTGCATATTAGACAATATTTATATTTAAACTCATAGTATATGTGTTGTCGTATTTTGCATGACAATTGTATTAATGAAGTTGTATTTGTTTCTGTACCATATATTTGACGACTCAGAATGGGTGATGTATACCTATTTTGGGGGCGTCACAGTTGGTATCAGAGCTTAGGGATATGGTCTCTAGCGGAGATCGGGGAATAGAACTAGGAGGGGAGAGACGAGTAAATCATTCGCTAGTGTGTCCTACGTAAGCTTATTTATTGGTCGGTCATAATATAGGGATATTATGTGATATGTTAATTTCTTTAATTAACCCTTGTTTTATGGCAGTATTTAAGAATGGCAGCTGAGAATATTAACAATGGAGTGAATGAGACCGTGAAAACACCTTTAATCACTAACCAGGAGAACGTGCAACATGAATGCAATATTTCTCCTGTAAACAACACTACCGAACAAATGATGATCAATGATAGAATGTTTAAAAGCATTTTGCAGTTTATGCAAAATCAGACGAGGGAGACTCGTGTACAAAATACGAGTGGAAATGATAGCAACGCACGGCTTGTCACAGCAAGCAGTTCAAAGAGTTGGGACTACCAAAATTTGTGAGAAAGCCGGATCCTATTAAGGCGGAGTCGTGGGTTAAACAAATTACCAAGATATTTGATGTATTGGGATGCACGGAGGAACAGAAGGTTCCATTCGCCACCTTGATGTTCCGTGGTGAGGCAGACTACTGGTGGGAGTCTGTGAAGCGTACCCAGCCTGCCACACTCAACATGTCTTGGGAAATATTTTAGAAACTATTTAATGACAAGTACTTTCCTGAAAGTATTCGTCATATGAAGGAGGTAGAGTTTATTAGACTGGAACAAAACAACATGACGGTGTCCTAGTACGAGGCAAAATTCGCAGAGTTATCCAGGTTTGCACCTCATTTGGTAGAGAATAAGGAACGAATGACGCGGATGTTTCTGAGAGGTCTAAAACCCGAGATTCGACAATATCTTATCTCTCATAAATTTTCTTTATATTCAGATGTTGTAAACATGGCTCAATTATTAGAGCGAGATAATGAGTATGTTCAACCAAGGGACCACAACTAGGGTCATACCGGTGGCAGCAGTCATCGGAGCAATGACAACCAACGGAAAGGAAAATATTCGGACAAAAGCGGTAACCACTCTGGTGGTAATCGTGGCCATGATAGTAGAAGAAGCGAGTCGGGAGGAGATTTCAAGAAGAGAATGTACAACAATGACAACGTGAAGACGTCAACACAAACATCAACTGTTTCTAAGGGAGGATAACGACCATCGGTCGTATGTTACAAATGCGGGAAAAAGGGACATATCAGCCCAAACTACCCACAACAATTCAAGGTATGTTATAATTATGAAAAAGAAGGCCATATAGCTCGAGATTATTCTGTAGCAAAATCAAGTCCCGCGGGAATGGTGACTCCAAAAGTTGTTCCGGACAAGTCAAAATCAGCGATTCCTGGAAGAGCATTTGTCGTGGCTGGCCAAAACGCGAGGAACCCGAATGAGGTGATCATGGGTAAGCTAGTCATAAACTCTTGCAAAGTTTATACCTTATTAGATACCGGTTCTATCCATTCTTTTATCTCTCCTGCTTGTGCTCAACGTTTGAACTTGACTCCGAAGAAATTAGACTTTGACTTATCTGTTGAGACTCTGTTAGGAGAAACTTTCATTACATCTACTGTTTATAAATCTTGCTTGATCCAAGTTGGTACCATCACATTACCTGTCGATCTTATTTCTTTGAAAATACTTGCATTTGATGTGATTTTAGGAATTGATTGGTTAACTATTCATCATGCCAAAATTGATTATTTTCGTAAGGTTGTTAGTTTTCATATTCCTAACCAACCTGTTATGCGAATTCAAGCTACCAAACCACTAAAGTTAATCACTATCATATCAAGCCATAAAGCTATTCGTTTATTGAAAAACGAATGTCAAGCTTTCTTAGCCCATGTCACGGACTTGAACAAAAACACGTCAGATTTGAATAATATTTCTATTGTTAGTGAATTTCTTGACGTATTTCCTGAAGAACTTTCCGGTCTACCCCCAGAACGTGAAGTTGAATTCTTTATTGACCTTGAACCTGGTACAAAGCCCATTTCTAAAACCCCATATCGAATGGTTCCTATTGAACTTCAGGAGTTAAAGGTCCAACTACAGGAGTTGTTGGACATCGGTTTTATTCGTCCTAGTACATCTCCTTGGGGTGCTTCTGTTTAATTCGTAAAGAAGAAAGATGGGAGTATGCGACTTTGTATTGACTACCGAGAATTGAACCATGTCACCATCAAGAATAGGTATTCGCTACCTCGCATTGATGACATGTTCGACCAGTTGCAAGGAGCACAATTCTTTTCAAAGATCGATCTTCGTTCTGGGTATCATCAGCTGAAGATTAAAACTGAGGATATTCCGAAGACTGCCTTCAGAACTCGATACGGGCATTATGAATTTTTAGTCATGTCTTTTGGATTGACTAATGCTCCTACTGCTTTCATGGATATGATGAACCGCGTGTGTTCAAGGAATATTTGGATCAGTTCATTGTTGTCTTTATTGATGACATCCTTATCTATTCCAAAAGCCGTGAAGATCATGAGCACCATTTGAAGCTAGTACTCCAAAGGCTTCGCGATAACAAGCTATATGCCAAGCTAAAGAAATGCGAGTTCTGGCTTGAGGAAGTAGCATTCCTTGAGCACGTGATGTCAAAACATGGAGTATTTGTTGACCCGACGAAGATTAAAGCCATACAAAGTTCGGAGCAACCGAAGTTGGTGACCGAAGTACGTAATTTTCTGGACTTAGCTGGTTATTATCGGAGATTCGTGGAAGAATTTTCTCAAATCGCTACTCCGTTAACTCAGCTGACTCGGAAAGATACAAAATTCGGTTGAAGCGATGATTGTGAGAAGAGTTTTCAAGAACTCAAGAGGAATCTCATTTTGGCACCTGTTCTGACAATACCATCTGATTCGGATAGATTTGTTATCTACAGCGATGCTTCAGGAAAAGGGTTAGGATGTATTCTCATGCAACATGAGAAAGTCATTGTAAGACCCCAACTTATTAATAAATGAATTTAAATTTCCTCTATTTATTATTTTAAAATAGTAAGGGTTGATTTGATTAATGTGGTTAGTTATGGGTAAAATGCTCAAATATTTCAAATAAGCAAGTGGTTATAAAATATTCATTTTTGTCGATGAATATTCGTTTGGTCTTGGAATATTCTTGCTGTCAGAGAATATTCGTACGACGGCGCAAGCTTGTGTGGGCCCCATAACGGAAAGCGATTGGATAAAGAAAACGACAAGTATAACATGTTTATAAATAACGGCGTAGTTGTTACTGTTAATACTGTTGGAATACCCGGTGGTTAAAATACAGTAGCACACGGTATTGCACCAATTATTGATTCTTACGTAAGAAGGCACTACTCAATAATTGTTACAGTAGTTATTGTTTAATATTTTATTTTATTGATTAAATAATTGCTGCGTTGATATTTTATATTATTGTTGTTTCAATAATAGTTGCTGCACAGTATTTTCTATTATCAGATCAATAATTCATATTATTTAAATAATATTATTAGATAACATTATTGACAATGTCTAGAAAGTTCTGTCTAAGAAGAGGTTTGGTCATCTAATTACGCGCCAGTAAGGAGAAATCCTTATTGGAAAGCCCCCTCTTTTCTAGGAACGGCCTGGTTGTCATAATTGTGATTCTGTAATATTATTTATGAATAATTAATTATTGATTTATATGATAAGAAAATATTTATTTTATTTGGATATAATTGATGGATATATTTATTTTATGTGAAGAAATTAATATTGATGTGTTTTTGTCGGAATGGAGGTATTAAAAATTAAATCACTGTTCTTGAGATATATTGTGTGAGTTATAATTTTTAATCTGACCGTTGGATCGTTGTGATTTTTGGATATGTTATACATATATAAGTTGAGTATATGTCCACAAATTTTGAACCGTTAAAAATGAACATATGATTTGTTATGAATTTTAAGAGGTGTCTGATTCGAAAATTATGTTATAAATGATTTTTGGTGAAAAATTCTAGAATTGAGTGGGCTCCACTTTTGGTTGGTGAGAAATGTACTGAAATTTTTATTCAAATGTGGTGGGTGGGAATAGTAGCAGGTAAAGCCATCAGGTTGCAGGTCAAGTCTGCTTCGGCGTGCTAACATTTTCCTATAAATAGAGGGCTAAGTTTGAATTGAAAATCACACTAGAATTCATAAGTTTTCTCTCTTTCTCTCTCTATATTGTCGAGCGTATTTTGTGAGTATTTAGATACTTTGTGAGTTTTTATTTATCAGTGCAAGTTTTCTTCAGCCTTATACCGATATTCCGAACAGAAGTACTGTTATCTTGAGGTAAGGGATGTCATTTTCTTCTTAAATGATATTATTTTCTTCAATATCATTATGCCGAAATATGGGGAGAAAGTGGAGATATATTCAGACCATAAAAGCCTTAAATATTTCTTCACCCAAAAGGAACTCAACATGCGGCAACGACGTTGGCTCGAGTTGTTGAAAGATTACGACCATACCATTCAATATCATCCTAGAAAAGCAAACGTGGTAGCTGACGCATTGAGTAGAAGATTATATGCGGGTACGAGTGCAATGTTGGTAACACAAAGGCCCATTTTGTATGACTTGTAAAGGATGAAGATAGAGTTAAATACTCTAAGTACCCACGTGATGATATCAAATATATGAGTAGAACCGACTTTAATCGATAAAGTTAAAGCTGCTCAAACTACGGACCTGGAGCTGATGCATATGAAGAAGAAAGTGCAAGAAGGTGCTATTCCAGAAACAAGAATCGATGAAGAAGGAATACTTCGAGTCAACTCCAAACTTTGTGTTCCTAACGATTCTGACTTGAAGCATATAATAATGATGGAGGCACACAACACACCTTTTGTAATCCATCGTGGGAGTACCAAAATGTATCATGATCTTCGACATACATTTTGGTGGAGCAATATAAAGAGAGAGATCGCGGAGTTTATATCGAGGTGTTTAACTTGTCAACGTGTAAAGGCGGAGCATCAAGTGCCAAAGGATCCATTGCAACCACTTGAGATTCTGAAATGGAAGTGGGAACAGATTACTATGGATTTCGTTACAGGTCTTCCCAAAGTTTCTCAAGGTATAGATGCAATTTGGGTTATTATTGATAGATTAACCAAGTCTGCTCATTTCTTGCCTATACGTGAGACTTATTTCCTTGAACGTCTTGCTCGTATGTACGTGAATGAGATTGTGAGATTGCATAGCATGCCAGTATCCATAGTTTTAGATCGTGATCCAAGATTCACTTCACGATGTTGGATTAGCTTGCAGAAAGCTATGGGCACGGATTTACGATTTAGTTCAGCATACCATCCTCAAACAGACAGGCAATCAGAAAAGACTATTCAAACTCTTGAAGATCTATTAAGACTTTGTGTCCTAGATTTCAAAGGGAGTTGGGATAAGTATTTACCATTGGTGGAATTCTCCTACAACAACAGCTATCAAGCAAGTATAGGCATGGCTCCATTCGAGGCGTTGTATGGAAGAAAATGTCGTTCTCCAGTATGTTGGGACGAGGTGGGTGAAGCAACGTTGTTGGGACCAGAATTGGTACGTATGACTACAAAGAAGATCCAAATGATCCGATAACGTATACAAACGACACAGGATCGACAAAAGAGTTATGCGGATCTTCATCGAAAGGACGTGAAATTTAATATTGACGATCATGTATTGTTACGTATTGCTCCATGGAAAGGAGTAACAAGATTTGGGAAGAGAGGAAAGCTCAATCCAAGATTTGTTGGTCCATTTGAGATTCTTGATCGAATAGGAAATGTGGTCTATAGACTCGCATTACCTCCAAGCATGTCTCGTGTTCATAATATTTTTCACATATCTATGCTTCGTAAATATGTGAAAGACCCAAACCACATAATTGAGTTAGAACCAGACAAGATAGCCGAAGATTTAACGTACGAGGAGGTACCTGTTAAGATCTTCGATAGGAAAGAACATGTCCTACGCACTAAGGTTATACCACAAGTTAAGGTTTTGTGGAGGAACCATGCTATTGAAGAAATGACCTGGGAGTTAGAATCAGAAATGAAAGCGAGGTATCCTCACCTTTTCGAAACACCAAGTACGTACGTCAATTTCGAGGATAAAATTTCATAAGGAGGGGAGGTTATAAGACCCCAACTTATTCATAAATAAAATCGAATTTTCTCTAACTATTATTTTGAATAATAAGGTGTTAATTTGATATAATGTTTGGGTTATGGGTGAAATGTGCAAATTTTATAAAATAAGCAAGTGGTTATAAAATATTCATTGTTGTCGAGAAATATTCGTTTGGTCGTGGAATGTTCTTGTTGTCGGGAAATATTCGTACGATGGCGCATCCATTTGTGGGCCCCATAACGGAAAACGGTCGGATGAAAAAAATGACAAATTTGAGTTTTTATAAATAACGACGTAGTTATTACCGTTAACACTGTTGGAATACCCGGTGGTTAAAATACAGTAATACGCGTGGGTGCACAGTAGCACACGGTATTGCATAGTATTGTTGAATTATTGATCCTTACGTAAAAAGGCACTACTCAATAATTATTACAGTAATTACTGTTCAGTATTTTATTTTATTGATTCAATAATTGCTACGTTGATATTTTATATTATTGTTGTTTCAATAATTGTCACTGCACAATATTTTTCATTATCAGATCAATAATTCATATTATTTGAATAATATTATTAGATAACATTATTGGCAATGTCTAAGGAAGTTCTGTCTAAGGAGAGGTTTGGTCACCTAATTGCGCGCTAATAAGGAGAAATCCTTATCGGAAAGCCCCCTCTTTCTGTAATATTATTTATGAATAATTAATTATTGATTTATATGATAAGAAAATATTTATTTTATGTGGATATAAATGAAAGAATTAATGCTGAGGTATTTTATCAGTAATTTTGTCAGAATGGAGGTATTAAAAATCATCCGTATGTAGATTTCGGACATTTTCTGTTTGGAATTTGGAAAAAAATTTTTCTACAAAGTTGTAGAGAATTAAATTTCATATGGGAAGCATATGAGATTCGAATTTTTTTGATAAAAGAGCTATTTATTATGAATTATTGAAGTTTCAGAAATTAAATATTTTTATTAAAATTATGGGTGGGACCCACTTTTGTTTTTGGTTAAAACATGTGTTGAAATTTTTTTCAAAGGTGGAGGGCTGGTGGCTGGTCTTGGTAGGTGGCGTAGAAGGAGAAAAAAATATATATTATTTTATTAATTTAGTCTCATTTGGCGTTCTAACATTTTTCTATAAATAGGGTGCTTAGTCGGAATTGAAAATCACACCAGAAACAAGTTTTCTCCCTCTATATTATCGAGCGTATTTTGTGAGTATTTAGATACTCTGAGAGTTGCTATTCAGTACAAGTTTTTTTCGGCTTTACATCCGATATTCCGATCAGAAATACTGTTATTTTGAGGTAAGAGATGTTATTTTCTTTGTAAATGATATTATTTTCTTCAATATCATTATGCTGAAATATTGATATAAATTTTATTGTGAAATTTCTACCTTTTTGTGTCGGGATTACTACGACACTATTCACCAATACGACACTATTCACAGAAAAATATAATTTTCTCTTCTTTGTCCAATATGTCTATTATGGTTACTATCTTTGATTGTATCTATATTTTGATCTTCATTCTTGAATTTTACTCCACTATGTTTTATTATGGAGCGTTTTTGAACTTGGATAAACTGTAGTACGAATCCTTAATATTTGTCCTTTTATCTCACTGAATTCGTTTTCTTTAAGATATTTTTCATCATTCTCAGTCCTAAATGATGATATTACTGAATATATTTGGCCTGTAGTGCAAAGATGAATGATTAACTGAAGAATATCTTTGGCCCGTAGTGCAAACATGAACAGGTGTTGAGATGAATATGACACACTGGTGATACAAATGAATATCTTTGGCCTATAGTGCAAAGATGAATATTTGATTCAAGATGTATATTGATTGATGTTACAGAGATAAAATATTGATGATAGACTTTTAAATCTTAGAAGATAGTAGAATTCATTCCATACTTGACTCTTCTAATGGATTGTTATTTCCGTTGCAATTGTTGATCTAAAATTTGTTGTCTATTATATTCTATCAGATTTTTTTCTGTTGAAGACTAATGATAATTTGTTTTATATTATCTTAGTCATAATATTCTTTACTGGGCTAGTTGAGCTCACCCTTTTCTTTTTTGTTCCATTTTTCTTCTCAGGAAGTGAGAATATAGCAGGAACTAGCCGGGGTATAGAGTGATGGTTCTAGAAAGTTATTTTAGCAGTCCCCACTATTTTTGTAAAATAGTGTATCAATAATTCTAATGAGGACTCCTTTTGAGTTTTAATTGTGACGCCCCCAAAATTAGGTATACATCACCCATCTTGGGTCGTCAGATACGTAGTACAGAATACAAATACAACTGTCGTGTACAATACGACAAAACATAAACTGTGAGTTTGAATACAAATATTATCTTCTAGAGAGTATTCATACTCAAAAGGAGTCTTTATTACATTTAATAACACACCATTACATAGAATAGTGAGGACTACTAACTAATACTATCATTCGGACCATCACTCCGTTCCCCGACTTGCCCCAGCTACGTTCTCATTTCCTGAAGAGAACAGTGAAAGAAAGGGTGAGCTCAACTAGCCCAGTAAGAAATATTATGACTAAAATAATGCAGAATAAATTATCATTAGCCTTCAACAATGTTAAACTGATAAAATATAATAGACATCAAGTTTAACTGCAGCGGAATAAGCAA
Organism: Panax notoginseng; assembly: GCA_016801055.1. NCBI lineage: Eukaryota > Viridiplantae > Streptophyta > Magnoliopsida > Apiales > Araliaceae > Panax > Panax notoginseng. Next base: position 204,292,718 of record CM029017.1, read on the forward strand.
TTCATTAAAAGAGTCAAGTAGAAAATAAACTCTACTATCTTTTATGATTTAAAAGGTTTTTCAACACTGTGATCGCTGGGACTCAGCTTAATAAAATAATCCACATCATCGAATCACCCCTGCACTACGGCCAAGGATATTCATGTATTCATTAATGGTCAAGATCATGCCAACAACTGTCCATCAACGCACTACGACCAATGAGGACTTTTACTACATCATTTGTAACATTATGGTCATGATTATACCGAATAATCCCTGGTCATAATCATACCAAGTCCATCTATGCACTACAGGCCACATATGATTTTTAACATTTTATAAACATGAGGATGATGACAATGATATAAGAATTTAATAAAACAAGTTCAAGAATTAATTTGTCCAAGAATTAACAACGGCCAAATTGTCAACATGATACTGCTTTTTGGAGTAAAATTTAAGAATTCTTAGAAGAATATTTTCATGAAAAGATACTGGATGAACCGCAATTATCAAGGATATTCCACAAATTTTATGGAGTATAGAAGTCAAAACTTAACCAACTAAGTATAATAAAGAATGGAATAACAAAAGAAATCACCATGCATGCGATAGACCGCACAGACAGGTTATTCCAACAGAATAATAAATAATGGAACCAGGTCCGGCGTAAAACGCACAGACAGGATATTCCAATAAAATAATAATAAAGACGGAACCAGGTCCGGTGTAAAACACACAGACAGGATGTTCCAACAGAATAATAATAAAGACGGAACCAGGTCCGGTGTAAAACACACAGACAGGATGTTCCAACAGAATAATAATAAAGACGGAACCAGGTCCGGTGTAAAACACACAGACAGGATGTTCCAACAGAATAATAATAAAGACGGAACCAGATCCGGTGTAAAACACACAGACAGGATGTTCCAACAGAATAATAGAAGAATGTCACCAAGTATAGGGTAGACCGCGTATACAGGTTATTCCAGCAGAATAATAAGAAATGGAACAACAACAGTTCTCTTCATGAATAAGAAAGAATAACACCCCTTACCGTTTTAAAGAAGAGCTGTAATAAGTAAGTAGTTAAGTAGCAGAATACTCTTCTTCTCTCTCTCTATAGTTTCTCTCTATAGTTTCTCTCTCTAGAGTTCAGTGAATTCGTAAGAAATAATGAAGGAATGAGCTGCTATTTATAGAAAAATAGAATGCATAGTAACTAATCCATGAACGGTCCAGATTGATTACTTTAATCTGACGGTCCATATTTAAAGAAATTTTTTTTAAATAAAATATAATATATTCTATTTATAGAATAACTTTAATAAAGTATTCTGTTTTATATAAAAAGATGTTTCTATTTTATTATGTTAATAATACGAATAAAACAAAACGTTATTATTTCTAAATAATTCATATTATTAACTGACAATAATTGAATCAAACTGAGTGACTTCTCACATAAGTATTAATAATCAATACCGTGTGCTACTGTGCAACCACACGTATTACTGTACTTTTACTACCGAGTAGTTCAACAGTATCAATGGTAAAACTTTTGCCGTTATTTTTAATAAAATATTTTTATCGTTTTCTCAATCCGACAATAATTCCGTTGTGGTGTCCACCAATGATTGTGCCGTTGTACGAATATTCTCTGTTAAAACGAATATTCCCCGACCAATCGAATATTATATAACAACTTGTGTACTTTGCAAAATTTATAAATATTACCCACAACTATAACATTATATCAAATTAACTCCATAATATTAAAAAATAATATTTATAGAAAATTTATCTTTATTTATAAAAGTTGGGGTCTTACAACCTCCCCTTCTTATAAAATTTCGCCCTCGAAATTAGGGTACATACCTGGTATGTCGAAGAGGTAAGGATACCTTGATTTCATTTCAAATTCTAACTCCCAAGTCATTTCCTCAACATCGTGGTTTCTCCACAAAACTTTGACTTGAGGAATAACCTTGGAGCGTAGAATATGTTCCTTCTTATCCAAGATTTGAACAGGAACTTCTTCATACGTCAAATCCTCCGCTATTTTGTCCGGTTCTAACTCAATAATGTTGTTCGGGTCTTCCACATATTTGCGTAATGTAACGTCCCCAAAATAGGTCCATTCCACCCAACCCATTCTGAGTCGTCAAATACATGGTACAGAAAACAACTACAACTTTATTACAACAATTGTCGTGCAAAATACAACAACACATATGCTGTGAGTTTGGATACAAATATATATCAAATGTGACTCATGTTCCAACCGTGGACATCACCTCACAATAACACCTTACATAAAGGTATAGTCAAAAACTGTTTTAGAAATTAGAATCTTTGGGAAGTGCTCAAGGAAACCTTCGTACATGGGAGGCCACGCGTCTAGGTTATGATAGATATCATATGGCCACAGAATTATCCTTAGTTGACCCAATAGACCCCAAAGAAAAACGAGAAGATTACTATCATATTCTTCCCAATGGTGAGTCTTCTCTTGACATATCATTATCTCTACTATCTCTAATTGAGAATTATATTTAAACAAACACCAAGATTATATAGGTAGTGCTCGTATATATACTCAGCAAGTGGATGAGCACAACCCTGTCCTATGATGACACGAGGTTGTATGTCATTAGATGTGACGCCCCCAGAATAGGTATACAACACCCATTCTGAGTCGCCAAATACATGGTACAGAAAGCAAACTACAACTTCAATAATACAATTGTCGTGCAAAATACGACAACACATACTGTGAGTTTAAATACAAATATTGTCTTCTAGACAATATCCACACTCAAATAAATCCTCATTACAATTATTCAAACACTATTTTACAGAAATAGTGAGGACTGCTAATACATCTTTCTAGAACCATTACTCCATACCCCGACTAGATCCTGCTATGTTCTCACCTCCTGAGAAGAAAAATGGAACAAAAAGGAAAAGGGTGAGCTCAACTAGCCCAGTAAAGAATATTATGACTAAGATAATATACAACAAATTATCGTTAGTCTTCAACAGGGAAAAAATCTGATAAAATATAATCGACAACAAGTTTTAGATCAACAACTGCAGCGGAAACAACAAACCATTAGAAGAGTCAAGTAGAGAAAGAATTCTACTATCTTCTAAGATTTAAAAGTCCATCATCAATATTTTATCCCTGTAACATCAATTAATAATCATCTTTAACCAAATATTCATCTTTGCACTACAGGCCAAAGATATTCATTTGTATCATCAGTCGGTCATGTTCATCTCAACACCTGTTCATCTTTGCACTACAGGCCAAAGATATTCATCAAGCAATTATACATCTTTGCACTACAGGCCAAAGATATTCAGTAATATCATCATTTAGGACTGAGGATGATGAAAAATATCTTAAAGAGAACGAATCCAATGAGACAGAAGGACAAATAGTAGGGATTCGTATAACAGTTTATCCAAGATCAATAATACTTCATAATAATCAATTGTGAAGCAGAATTCAAAAATAAAGATCAAAACATGGATACAATCAAAGATAGTAACCATAATAGACATCTTGGACAAAAAGGAAAAATTTTATTTTTCGGTGAATAGTGCCGTATTCGTGAATAGTGCCGTATACATGAATAGTAACCCCGACACAAAAAGTTCCAAATTTGATAAAAAGTTCATATCAATATTTCAGCATAATGATATTGAAGAAAATAATATCATTAAGAAGAAAATAATATCCCTTACCTCAAAATATCAGTACTTCTAGTCGGAATACCGGTATAAGGCTGAAAGAAACTTGCTCTGATGAATAGAAACTCTCAAAGTATCTAAATACTCACAAAATACACTCAATAATCTAGAGAGAGAAAGAGAGAAAACTTGTTTCTGGTGTAATTTTCAATTCTAACTTAGCCCTCTATTTATAGGAAAATTTTGGTAGGTTTGACCTGCAACCTGATGGCTTTACCTGCTACTATTCCCACCTACCACATTTGAAATATAATTCAGCACATTTCTTCACCAACCACAAGTGGGGCCCACCAATTCTAGAATTTTCCACCAAAATGATAAACTCCGAAAATTCAACAATTTCTGAACCAGTCATCTTGTAAAATTCATAATAAATCATACGTTCATTTTTAACGGTTCAAAATTTGTGGACATATACTCAACTTATATATGTATAACATATCCAAAAATTACCACGATCCAACGGTCGGATTAAAAATTATAACACCCGCAATATTTCTCAAAAACCCTGATTTGATTTTTTAATACCTCCATTCCGATAAAAATACTGATAAAACACCTCAACATTAACTCCTTCATTTTTAACCACAAAAATATATCCCTCATTTATATCCACATAAAATAAATATTTCCTTATCATATGAATCAATAATTAATTATTCACAAATAATATTACAGAATCACATTTATGACAACCAGGCCGTTCCCAGGAAAGAGGGGGCTTTCCAATAAGGATTTCTCCTTACTGGCGCGCAATTAGATGACCAAACCTCTCCTTAGACAGAACTTTCTAGACATTGCCAATAATGTTATCTAATAATATTATTCAAATAATATGAATTATTGATCTGATAAATGAAAATACTGTGCAGCAACAATTATTGAAACAACAATAATATAAAATATCAACGCAGCAATTATTGAATCAATAAAATAAAATATTGAATAATAACTACTGTAACAATTATTGAGCAGTGCCTTCTTACGTAAGAATCAATAATTGATGCAATACCGTGTGCTACTGTATTTTAACCACCGGGTATTCCAACAGTATTAACGGTAACAACTACGCCGTTATGTATAAACAACTTATACTTGTCGTTTTCTTCATCCAATCGCTTTCCGTTATGGGGCCCACACAAGGCTGCGTCGTCGTACGAATATTCCCCGACAGCAAGAATATTCCACGACCAACCGAATATTCACCGACCAAAAATAAATATTTTATAACCACTTGCTTATTTTGCAAAATTTGCACATTTCACCCATAACCAAAGCATTATATCAAATTAACCCCTTATTATTCACAATAATATTTAGAGAAAATTTGATTTTATTTATTAATAAGTTGGGGTCTTACATTAGACATCTTGTATGATAGTGACAAAATACCCTTCCAACGTTGGGTTCGCCTCACCCTATTTTCTTCACCAAATATAACTACTAAATGATGACCACCGTTCTATTTCCTTGTTACCCCCGCTCGACCCAGCTACACTCTTATTACCTGAAAGGAATTGTGAAGCAAAAGGGTGAGCACAACTAGCTCAGTAAAGAATATCATGACTAAAGATAATTAAATTATCAATAGCCTTCATCAATAATAAATCAGAGATTTAGAACATATGGTAAATGATAAAAATTTCAACCATAGTTGCAGCGGAACGAGCAATCCATTAGAAGAGTCAAATAGACTATAAAGTCTATTATCTTCTCCATGTTAAAAATCCACCAACAATATTTTATCCATGTAACATCACTCAACAGTTCCTTTCCACAATCATATGAATAACTCATAATCACAATTGTGACTATAAATTTTTCTTCGCACCCAGGACGAAGAATATTTTCATCACCTGTCTTTACCTGAAACATCAAAGATCATGGTTATACCAAATCACAATTCCTGTTTATAATCATACTAACAAATCCATCTTTGCACTACGGGCCAAAGATATTCATCAACAAACCATCTTTGCACTACGGGCCAAAGATATTCAACAACAGTTCATCTTTGCACTACAGGCCAAAGATATTCAACAACAGTTCATCTTTGCACTACAGGCCAAAGATATTCATCAACAAACCATCTTTGCACTACAGGCCAAATATATTCAACAACAGTTCATCTTTGCACTACAGGCCAAAGATATTCAACAACAGTTCATCTTTACACTACAGGCCAAAGATATTCATCAACAATTCATATTTGCACTACAGGCCAAATATATTCATATCTCAAAGAAATATATAATCATTTCAGAATTTATATAAACAATAATTATAACCATGTTGATCAATTCACCTTTGCACTTAAGCTTAAGATATTCAATTATAAATTCAATGGTCATGATCATACCAGTCACAATTCAACTTTGCACTACAGGCCAAAGAGAACCCTAGTCATGATCATACCAATAATCTACCCATCTTTACACTCCAGTGAAAGAGAATTTCAACATCAGGGTTATAAAAATGTTATATATGATAATAAAAACAATATGATCAACATATAGATTTAATCTCAAGAGTAATATTCATAAATCAACTATAATTTGGTTAGAAAAAGAAACCAATTTTGTCGTGAATAGTAACTCGTGAATAGTAACTCGTGAATAGTAACTCATGAATAGTAACTCGTGAATAGTAACCCTGACATGAAAAAGGTAGAAATTCCACAATAATATACATACCAATATTTCGGTATAATGATATTGAAAGAATAATATTCTTAAGCTTATAAACAATTTATTTAAATTGTTTACACTTTACTAATTAATGCATTTAATCATCATAAAATGCCAACTCTTAAGATTTCATCATCAATAACCAAAACCCTCATCAAAAATCTGCATATACCTCATATATAGGATTCTCAAGCCATAAAATCCTATTTTCCAATTTTCTTACTTCACAAAACATATTTAATTCATTTACTCATAACTAGACTATTTTCATGAAAAATACCAAATCAGTTCCAAAAATATTTCTTTTCTGGAATTTAGCATAATATAGTCCCATAGTGAACATATATTTTTCTCAGAATTTTTAAAAGTCATTTACTATTTTTCATATGGCCAAAATAGCCGAATATTTAGACATTTATCAAAAATTGTACTTTTGTCTAAAAATTCTGAAATTTACAGAGTATACTTCTATCATATACATGTACTCCCAATAAAAATTTCATCAATTTTGGAGTTAACCACAAGGAATTATAAGCGGTTACTTTTAAAATAGTCTTTTCTCATAAAATTCATAACTCTTAATCTATACATCCAAAAATCACCATTTTTGGACACAATCAAGAAAACTCATCAAAATATCATTTCAAATTTTTCCAGAATTTTTGAAGATCAGAAAAATTACGAAACTGAAAATCATAACAACCCTTAAAATCCATTACTATCCCTTACTATCCTTACTATCCCTTACCTCAAAAGAGCAGTACTTCTGACTGGATATCGGATATGATGCTGAAGGAAACTTGCACTGATGAATAGCAACTCACCAAGTATCTAAAAACTCACAAAATATGCTTCATAATATAGAGAGAGAAAGAGAGAAAGCTTATGTTTCTGGTGTGTTTTTCAATTCTAACTTAGCCCTCTATTTATAGAAAAATTTTGGTAGGTTTGACCTGCAACCTGATGGCTTTACCTGCTACTATTCCCACCCACCACATTTGAAATATAATTCAGCACATTTCTTCACCAACCACAAGTGGGGCCCACCAATTCTAGAATTTTCCACCAAAATGATAAACTCCGAAAATTCAACAATTTCTGAACCAGTCATCTCGTAAAATTCATAATAAATCATACGTTCATTTTTAACGGTTCAAAATTTGTGGCATATACTCAACTTATATATGTATAACATATCCAAAAATTACCACGATCCAACGGTCGGATTAAAAATTATAACCCCCGCAAAATATCTCAAAAATCCTGATTTTTAATACCTCCATTCCGACAAAAATACGGATAAAAATCTCAACATTAACTCCTTCATTTTTTAACCACAAAAATATATCCCTCATTTATATCCACATAAAATAAATATTTTCTTATCATATGAATCAATAATTAATTATTCACAAATAATATTACAGAATCACATTTATGACAACCAGGCCGTTCCCAGGAAAGAGGGGGCTTTCCAATAAGGATTTCTCCTTACTGGCGCGCAATTAGATGACCAAACCTCTCCTTAGACAGAACTTTCTAGACATTGCCAATAATGTTATCTAATAATATTATTCAAATAATATGAATTATTGATCTGATAATAGGAAATACTGTGCAGCAACAATTATTGAACAACAATAATACAAAATTTTAACGTAGCAATTATTGAATCAATAAAATAAAATATTGAACAGTAATTACTGTAACAATTATTGAGTAGTGCCTTCTTACGTAAGAATCAATAATTTCAAAAATACTATGCAATACCGTGTGCTACTGTGCAATAACGCGTATTACTGTATTTTAACCACCGGGTATTCCAACAGTGTTAACGGTAACAACTACGCCGTTATTTGTAAAAACTCAAATGTGTCGTTTTCTTCACCCGACAGTTATTCGTTATGGGGCCCACAAATAGTTGCGCCGTCGTACGAATATTCCCCGACAACAATGATTATTTTATAACCACTTGTGTATTTTGAAAAAAATTTCACATTTCACCCATAACTTTAACTTTTTATCAATTTAACCATTTACTGAATTGTAATTATAAGAAAAATTGAATACTTTTATTTCATAAAATTCGGGGTCTTACAATCTCCCCTCCTTATGAAATTTCGTCCTCGAAATTTACGTACCTGGTATTTCAAAGAGTTGAGAATACCTTCCTTTCATTTCAGATTTCATCTTCCCTGTCATCATAATTTCTTCATTGCTCATCTCCTGTATTTCAAATAACATTCTAGAATACAGCTTCAAAACAAGTGTTAATTTAACAAATTAACATATCACATAATATCCCGATATTATGACTGACCAACAAATAAGCTTAGGTAGGACACACTAGCGAAGGATTTACTCATCTCTCCCCTCCTAGTTGTATTCCCCGATCTCCGCCAGAGATCATATCCCTAAGCTCTGATACCAAATGTAACGTCCCCAAAATAGGTCCATTCCACCCAACCCATTCTGAGTCGTCAAATACATGGTACAGAAAACAACTACAACTTTATTACAACAATTGTCGTGCAAAATACAACAACACATATGCTGTGAGTTTGGATACAAATATATATCAAATGTGACTCATGTTCCAACCGTGGACATCACCTTACAATAACACCTTACATAAAGGTATAGTCAAAAACTGTTTTAGAAATTAGAATCTTTGGGAAGTGCTCAAGGAAACCTTCGTACATGGGAGGCCACGCGTCTAGGTTATGATAGATATCATATGGCCACAGAATTATCCTTGGTTGACCCAATAGACCCCAAAGAAAAACGAGAAGATTACTATCATATTCTTCCCAATGGTGAGTCTTCTCTTGACTTATCATTATCTCTACTGTCTCTAATTGAGAATTATACTTAAACAAACACCAAGATTATATAGGTAGTGCTCGTATATATACTCAGCAAGTGGATGAGCACAACCCTGTCCTATGATGACACGAGGTTGTATGTCATTAGACATCTTGTATGATAGTGACAAAACACCCTTCCAACGTTGGGTTCGCCTCACCCTATTTTCTTCACCAAATATAACTACTAAATGATGACCACCGTTCTATTTCCTTGTTACCCCCGCTCGACCCAGCTACACTCTTATTACCTGAAAGGAATTGTGAAGCAAAAGGGTGAGCACAACTAGCTCAGTAAAGAATATCATGACTAAAGATAATTAAATTATCAATAGCCTTCATCAATAATAAATCAGAGATTTAGAACATATGGTAAATGATAAAAATTTCAACCATAGTTGCAGCGGAACGAGCAATCCATTAGAAGAGTCAAATAGACTATAAAGTCTATTATCTTCTCCATGTTAAAAATCCACCAACAATGTTTTATCCATGTAACATCACTCAACAGTTCCTTTCCACAATCATATGAATAACTCATAATCATAATTGTGACTATAAATTTTTCTTCGCACCCAGGACGAAGAATATTTTCATCACCTGTCTTTACCTGAAACATCAAAGATCATGGTTATACCAAATCACAATTCCTGTTTATAATCATACTAACAAATCCATCTTTGCACTACGGCCAAAGATATTCATCAACAAACCATCTTTGCACTACGGGCCAAAGATATTCAACAACAGTTCATCTTTGCACTACAGGCCAAAGATATTCAACAACAGTTCATCTTTGCACTACAGGCCAAAGATATTCATCAACAAACATCTTTGCACTACAGGCCAAATATATTCAACAACAGTTCATCTTTGCACTACAGGCCAAAGATATTCAACAACAGTTCATCTTTGCACTACAGGCCAAAGATATTCATCAACAATTCATATTTGCACTACAGGCCAAATATATTCATATCTCAAAGAAATATATAATCATTTCAGAATTTATATAAACAATAATTATAACCATGTTGATCAATTCACCTTTGCACTTAAGCTTAAGATATTCAATTATAAATTCAATGGTCATGATCATACCAGTCACAATTCAACTTTGCACTACAGGCCAAAGAGAACCCTAGTCATGATCATACCAATAATCTACCCATCTTTACACTCCAGTGAAAGAGAATTTCAACATCAGGGTTATAAAAATGTTATATATGATAATAAAAACAATATGATCAACATATAGATTTAATCTCAAGAGTAATATTCATAAATCAACTATAATTTGGTTAGAAAAAGAAACCAATTTTGTCGTGAATAGTAACTCGTGAATAGTAACTCGTGAATAGTAACTCATGAATAGTAACTCGTGAATAGTAACCCTGACAAAAAAGGTAGAAATTCCACAATAAAATACATACCAATATTTCGGTATAATGATATTGAAAGAATAATATTCTTAAGCTTATAAACAATTTATTTAAATTGTTTACACTTTACTAATTAATGCATTTAATCATCATAAAATGCCAACTCTTAAGATTTCATCATCAATAACCAAAACCCTCATCAAAAATCTGCATATACCTCATATATAGGATTCTCAAGCCATAAAATCCTATTTTCCAATTTTCTTACTTCACATAACATATTTAATTCATTTACTCATAACTAGACTATTTTCATGAAAAATACCAAATCAGTTCCAAAAATATTTCTTTTCTGGAATTTAGCATAATATAGTCCCATAGTGAACATATATTTTTCTCAGAATTTTTAAAAGTCATTTACTATTTTTCATATGGCCAAAATAGCCGAATATTTAGACATTTATCAAAAATTGTACTTTTGTCTAAAAATTCTGAAATTTACAGAGTATACTTCTATCATATACATGTACTCCCAATACAAATTTCATCAATTTTGAAGTTAACCACAAGGAATTATAAGCGGTTACTTTTAAAATAGTCTTTTCTCATAAAATTCATAACTCTTAATCTATACATCCAAAAATCACCATTTTTGGACACAATCAAGAAAACTCATCAAAATATCATTTCAAATTTTTCCAGAATTTTTGAAGATCAGAAAAATTACGAAACTGAAAATCATAACAACCCTTAAAATCCATTACTATCCCTTACTATCCCTTACTATCCCTTACCTCAAAAGAGCAGTACTTCTGACTGGATATCGGATATGATGCTGAAGGAAACTTGCACTGATGAATAGCAACTCACCAAGTATCTAAAAACTCACAAAATATGCTTCATAATATAGAGAGAGAAAGAGAGAAAGCTTATGTTTCTGGTGTGTTTTTCAATTCTAACTTAGCCCTCTATTTATAGAAAAATTTTGGTAGGTTTGACCTGCAACCTGATGGCTTTACCTGCTACTATTCCCACCCACCACATTTGAAATATAATTCAGCACATTTCTTCACCAACCACAAGTGGGGCCCACCAATTCTAGAATTTTCTACCAAAATGATAAACTCCGAAAATTCAACAATTTCTGAACCAGTCATCTCGTAAAATTCATAATAAATCATACGTTCATTTTTAACGGTTCAAAATTTGTGGCATATACTCAACTTATATATGTATAACATATCCAAAAATTACCACGATCCAACGGTCGGATTAAAAATTATAACCCCCGCAAAATATCTCAAAAATCCTGATTTTTAATACCTCCATTCCGACAAAAATACGGATAAAAATCTCAACATTAACTCCTTCATTTTTTTAACCACAAAAATATATCCCTCATTTATATCCACATAAAATAAATATTTTCTTATCATATGAATCAATAATTAATTATTCACAAATAATATTACAGAATCACATTTATGACAACCAGGCCGTTCCCAGGAAAGAGGGGGCTTTCCAATAAGGATTTCTCCTTACTGGCGCGCAATTAGATGACCAAACCTCTCCTTAGACAGAACTTTCTAGACATTACCAATAATGTTATCTAATAATATTATTCAAATAATATGAATTATTGATCTGATAATAGGAAATACTGTGCAGCAACAATTATTGAACAACAATAATACAAAATTTTAACGTAGCAATTATTGAATCAATAAAATAAAATATTGAACAGTAATTACTGTAACAATTACTGAGTAGTGCCTTCTTACGTAAGAATCAATAATTTCAAAAATACTATGCAATACCGTGTGCTACTGTGCAATAACGCGTATTATTGTATTTTAACCACCGGGTATTCCAACAGTGTTAACGGTAACAACTACGCCGTTATTTGTAAAAACTCAAATGTGTCGTTTTCTTCACCCGACAGTTATTCGTTATGGGGCCCACAAATAGCTGCGCCGTCGTACGAATATTCCCCGACAACAATGATTATTTTATAACCACTTGTGTATTTTGAAAAAATTTTCACATTTCACCCATAACTTTAACTTTTTATCAATTTAACCATTTACTGAATTGTAATTATAAGAAAAATTGAATACTTTTATTTCATAAAATTCGGGGTCTTACACGTAACATGGATATGTGAAAAACGTTATGAACACGAGACAAACTTGGTGGTAAAGCGAGTCTATAAGCCACAGTTCCTACTCGATCGAGGATTAAAAATGGACCGATGAATCGAGGATTGAGCTTTCCTCTTTTTCCAAATCTCGTAACTCCTTTCCATGGAGCAACACGTAAGAACACATGATCTCCTATATCAAATTCCACGTCCTTTCGATGAAGATCAACATAACTCTTTTGTCGATCTTGTGAGGTTTTTATACATTGTCGGATCGTTTGAATCTTTTCTGTAGTCATACGTACCAACTCCGGTCCCAACAATGTTGCTTCACCCACCTCATCCCAGCATACTGGAGAACGACATTTTCTTCCTCATACGCATCAGCTCTAGGTCTGTAGCTTGAGTAGCTTTAACTTTATCGATTAAAGTTGGTTCTACTCGTATATTCGCCATCATCACATGGGTCCCTGGAGTCTTTAACTCTATCTCCATCATTTGCAAGTCACACAAAATGGGCTTTTATGTTGACAATATTGCACTCGTACTTGCATATGATCTTCTACTCATTGCGTCAGCTACCACATTCGCTTTTTCAGGATGGTATTGAATGGTATGATCATAATCTTTCAATAGTTCAAGCCAACGTCGTTGTCGCATGTTGAGTTCCTTTTGAGTGAAGAAATATTTGAGGCTTTTATGATCCGTAAAGATCTCCACCTTCTCCCCATACAAGTAATGCCTCCAAATTTTAAGTGCAAAGACAACAGCTGCCAACTCTAGATTATGAGTAGGATAATTCCTCTCATATTCCTTGAGTTGTCTTGATGCATAGGCTATGACTTTTTCATGTTGTATGAGAACGCATCCCAAACCTTTGCTCGAAGCATCACTGTAGATGACAAATCCCTCCGAGCCAGATGGTATTGTTAGAACAGGTGCTGAAATGAGTCTCCTCTTGTGTTCTTGAAAACTCTTCTCACATTCTTCGCTCCAACCAAACTTTGTATCTTTCCGAGTCAGCTGAGTTAATGGAGTAGCGATTCGAGAAAATCCTTCCACGAATCTCTGATAATAACCAGCTAAACCAAGAGAGCTACGTACTTCGATCACTGATTTAGGTTGCTCCCAGCTTTGAATAGCTTCAATCTTTGCCGGATCAACCGATATTCCACGACTTGATACTACGTGCCCAAGGAATGCTACCTCCTCCAGCCAGAACTCGCATTTCTTCAACTTGGCATAAAGCTTGTATTCACGTAGCTTTTGGAGTACCAGCCTTAAGTGTTGCTCATGATCTTCACGGCTTTTGGAATAAATAAGGATGTCATCAATAAAGACGACCACAAAGTGATCCAAATATTTCTTGAATACCCGGTTCATCATATCTATGAAGGCAGCAGGAGCATTAGTCAATCTAAAGGACATGACTAGGAATTCATAATGCCCGTACCGAGTTCTAAAAGCCGTCTTTGGAATATCCTCAGTTCTAACCTTCTGCTGATGATATCCAGAACGAAGATCGATCTTTGAAAAGAATTGTGCTCCTTGCAACTGGTCAAACAGGTCATCAATACGTGGCAATGGGTACCTGTTTTTGATGGTGACATGATTCAACTCCCGATAATCAATACAAAGTCGCATACTTCCATCTTTCTTCTTCACGAAAAGCACAGGAGCACCCCAAGGAGAAGTGCTAGGACGAATAAAGCCAATGTCTAACAATTTCTGCAGTTGGATCTTTAACTCCTGAAGTTCAATAGGAGCCATTCGATATGAGGCTTTGGAAATGGGTTTTGTACCGGGTTCAAGGTCGATATAAAATTCAATTTCACGCTCTGGGGGTAGGCCAGGAAGTTCTTCAGGGAATACGTCAGGGAATTTATTAACAATAGAAATATCATTCAAAACTGACGTATTTTTGTTTAGATCCGTGACATGAGCTAAGAAAGCTTGACATCCGTTTTTCAATAAACGAATAGCTTTATGGCTTGAGATGACAGCGATTGATTTTAATGGTTTGGTTGCTTGAATTCGCATAATAGGTCGATTAGGAATATGAAAGCTAACAACCTTACGAAAACAATCAATTTTTGCATGATGAGTAGTTAACCAATCAATCCCTAGAATCACATCAAATGCAAGTATTTTTAATGAAATAAGATCGACAGGTAATGTATGGGTACCAACTTGAACCAAACAAGACTTATAAACCGTGGATGTAATGAAGGTTTCTCCCAATGGAGTTTCAACAGATAAGTCAAAGTCTAATTTCTCCGGAATCAAATTTAATCGATGAGCGCAAGTAGGAGAAATAAAAGAATGGGTAGAACCGGTATCAAATAAAGTATAGACTTCGTTAGAGTTTATGATAAGCTTACCCGTGATGACCTCATCCGGGTTCCTTGCTTTCTGGGAGGTCACAACAAACGCTCTCCCTTGCACTACCGGTTTTGACTTTTCTGGAACGGCCTTTGGTGTCTCCATCTTGGCTGAACTTATTTTTGGTAAACGATAAAATCGAGCTAAATGACCTTCTCTTCCATAATTATAACATGCTTTAGACGGCATCGCGCAGTTTGGACTGATGTGCCCCTCCCCTCCGCATTTGAAACATATGATAGGTGGTCGTTCTCCTTCCTTAACAACGGGCGCTGGTGCTGACGTCTTTTCATCATTGTTGAATCTCCTCTTCTTGAAATGACCATTCTTATTGTTTTGGCCCTGATTACCACCGAAGTGGTTACCATTTCTGGCCTGTTGATTCCCTCCATGCTTGTCGTCACCGCTTCGATGACTGCTCTCACTAGTATTATCATTTTGCCTACTGCTCTCTTTTGGTTGCGTTGACTCGTTATCGCGCTCCACTAACTGAGCCCTATTCACAACATCTGAATACAAACACAGTTTATGAGAAATAAGATGTTGACGTATCTCAGGTTTCAAACCTCGCAAAAACATTCGCGTCATTCGCTCTTCATTATCCACCAAGTGGGACGCAAACCGGGACAACTCAGTAAATTTAGCCTCATACTGCGACACGGTCATATTATTTTGCTCCAATTTGATGAACTCCACCTCCTTCATGTGACGAACACTTTCGAAAAAGTATTTGTCATTGAATAGCTCTTGGAACTTCTCCCAAGACATCTTCAGTGCGGCAGGTTGAGTACGCTTAATCGATTCCCACCAGTAATCTGCCTCTCCTCGCAACATAAAGGCAGCAAAGGGAACCTTTTACTCCTCGGAGCATCCCAAGACATCAAATATCTTGGTAATCTACTTTATCCATGTTTCCGCTATAAGTGGTTTTGGCTCTCCCTTAAACTCTGGTGGTCCCAGCTCCTTGAACTGTTTAGCAGTGACCGTCCGAGAATTTTCAGTGTTTCCACCTATATTTTGGACAGGAGCCGCTCTCGCCTGCTGTTGCATGAACTGCATAAAGTTTCTGAACATTCCATCATTTATCATCTGGTCAATGTTGTTGTTTGCATGAGGATTGTCACATTCCTGATGCACATTATCCTGATTATTGATATGTGTTGAATCAACAGTCGCCTGTGCTCCATTGCTATTCTCAACATTCTCAGATGCCATTTTCAGATACTGCCACAAAATAAAAGTTAATTGATATGTCATATATTATCCTTATATTATGACCGACCAATTAAATACCATGCAAATAAACTTAGGTATGTCATACTAGCGAAGGAATTTTCCGTCTCTCCCCTCCTAGGTTTATTCTCACATCTTAGCCAGGGATCATATCCCTAAGCTCTGATACCAACTGTGACACCCCCAAAATTAGGTATACATCACCCATCTTGGGTCGTCAGATACAAAGTACAGAATACAAATACAACTTAATAATACAACTGTCGTGTACAATACGATAAAACATAAACTGCGAGTTTGAATACAAATATTATCTTCTAGAGAGTATTCATACTCAAAAGGAGTCCTCATTACATTTATTAACACACTATTACATAGAATAGTGAGGACTACTAACTAATACTATCATTCGAACCATCACTCCGTTCCCCGACTTGCCCCAACTACGTTCTCATTTCCTGAAGAGAACAGTGAAAGAAAGGGTGAACTCAACTAGCCCAGAAAGAAATATTATGACTAAGATAATGCAGAATAAATTATCATTAGCCTTCAACAATGTTAAACTGATAAAATATAATAGACATCAAGTTTAACTGCAGCGGAATAAGCAATTCATTAAAAGAGTCAAGTAGAAAATAAACTCTACTATCTTTTATGATTTAAAAGGTTTTTCAACACTGTGATCGCTGGGACTCAGCTTAATAAAATAATCCACATCATCGAATCACCCCTGCACTACGGCCAAGGATATTCGTGTATTCATTAATGGTCATGATCATGCCAACAACTGTCCATCAACGCACTACGGCCAATGAGGACTTTTACCACATCATTTGTAACATTACGGTCATGATTATACCGAATAATCCCTGGTCATAATCATACCAAGTCCATCTATGCACTACAGGCCACAAATGACTTTTAACATTTTATAAACATGAGGATGATGACAATGATATAAGAATTCAATAAAACAAGTTCAAGAATTAATTTGTCCAAGAATTAACAACGTCCAAATTGTCAACATGATACTGCTTTTTGGAGTAAAATTTAAGAATGCTTAGAAGAATATTTTTATGAAAAGATACTGGATGAACCGCAATTATCAAGGATATTCCACAAATTTCATGGAGTATAGAAGTCAAAACTTAACCAACTAAGTATAATAAAGAATGGAATAACAAAAGAAATCACCATGCATGCGATAGACCGCACAGACAGGTTATTCCAACAGAATAATAAATAATGGAACCAGGTCCGGCGTAAAACGCACAGACAGGATATTCCAATAAAATAATAATAAAGACGGAACCAGGTCCGGTGTAAAACACACAGACAGGATGTTCCAACAGAATAATAATAAAGACGGAACCAGGTCCGGTGTAAAACACAGACAGGATGTTCCAACAGAATAATAATAAAGACGGAACCAGGTCCGGTGTAAAACACACAGACATGATGTTCCAACAGAATAATAGAAGAATGTCACCAAGTATAGGGTAGACCGCGTATACAGGTTATTCCAACAGAATAATAAGAAATGGAACAACAACAGTTCTCTTCATGAATAAGAAAGAATAACACCCTTTACCGTTTTAAAGAAGAGCTGTAATAAGGAAGTAGTTAAGTAGCAGAATACTCTTCTTCTCTCTCTTTATAGTTTCTCTCTCTAGAGTTCAGTGAATTCGTAAGAAATAATGAAGGAATGAGCTGCTATTTATAGAAAAATAGAATGCATAATAACTAATCCATGAACGGTTTAGATTGATTACTTTAATCTGACGGTCCATATTTAAAGAAAAATCTTTTAAATAAAATATAATATATTCTATTTATAGAATAACTTTAATAAAGTATTCTATTTTATATAAAAAGATGTTTCTGTTTTATTACGTTAATAATACGAATAAAACAAAACGCTATTATCGCTAAATAATTCATATTATTAACTGACAATAATTGAATCAAACTGAGTGACTTCTCACATAAGCATTAATAATCAATACCGTGTGCAACTATGCAACCACACGTATTACTGTACTTTTACTACCGAGTAGTTCAACAGTATCAATGGTAAAACTTCCGTCGTTATTTTTAATAAAATATTTTTGTCGTTTTCTCAATCTGACAATAATTTCGTTGTGGGGTCCACCAATGATTGTGTCGTTGTACGAATATTTCCTGTTAAAACGAATATTCCCCGACCAATCGAATATTATATAACAACTTGCGTACTTTACAAAATTTATAAATATTACCCACAACTATAACATTATATCAAATTAACTCCACAATATTCAAAAATGATATTTATAGAAAATTAATCTTTATTTATAAAAGTTGGGGTCTTACATTAATACTGTCTATTAGACAATATTTGTATTTAAACTCAGTATATGTGTTGTCGTATTTTGCACGACAATTGTATTAATGAAGTTGTATTTGTTTCTGTACCATGTATTTGACGACTCAGAATAGGTGATGTATACCTATTTTGGGGGCGTCACAAATATTACTTAATATAATAGTTAATATTGTAAAAAAAATTAAATATAAATACTTCATTCAGCAGTCATTCAACTCATTCAGTCAAAAAAATTATACTTGACTATTCAGTACAAAAATCTGACCGATTTAACTATTCAGACAATTTTTATTCAAAACACACGCACTGAATGACTGACAAATTCTTCCATTCAGCTATTCAATTCTAAACTAACACCCGTTAGTACATGGTAAAGATTTTCATGTTTTAACTTTACTCTTTTTGGTTTCTTATATCATTTTTATCCTTGCCACATACAGAGAACAAAAGTATAAAATTACTTGAAAATGATAGTTGTGCTCAACTTAGGGTACAAAGTACTTGATAAAACAGTCAAAAGGAAAAAGACTACCTTGGAAACTGAAAACTGGAAACTGGCTGACTTATGATTTGGGCTTTTCGTTCAGTATATAGGCTGTTGCTAGCAAATGTAAACAATATTTGTTTATATTTAGTTTAGTTTATTTGCACAATGAAAGGATTGATCAACTAAGTTAAGTTGTGGTATTTGAATCTTATGCTCTTGAATAATAGTTCATCTGTTCTGAAATTTTAATTCATGCATTTTAAGTAAAGTTGTCGAAATGAAACTCTCATTTTGGAATACAGGCACCATGCATGAAGGGAGTATAACTATGTTAGATTTATAAAGTTGATCCAAATTTAGTATATAAATAAATCAAGCTTTCTAATTTAAAATCAATTAGAAATGAGAAAAGTTGGCCTTAGCCGTTATATACTAGACACAATTTATCAAGGTATTTGATATGGGACACGATAATTACACTCTAACACTCCCCATCAAGGAAAAAAAATTCTTAATTGACAAGTCTAAAAGAAACCTAGTAAACCCAAGAGGGTAAGAATTAATTAAGATAAAGAAAGAATGATTAATTAGCTCAAGGATAGTGTTTTAATATCATTTATAAAATGGACCAAAGTTTAGCTAATATATAAATACATTAAATTCTTTAACTCACTCAATTAACTATGAGAATAGTTGACTATAGCCTTTATATACTAGACGTAATTTTTCAATATATTCGATGCGGGACAAGATATATCCTATAATAAGTTACATTACAGTGTCCAATTATGACTCTTTTATACCTCATATGTTCTAAAACAAATTTTGGGTTAACTGCATATCGAAGTCCGAAATATACATCATTTTACACTTCGTACCCCGAGGTTCAAAAACTCTCATCCCGCTATCCAAAGTAACAATATCCTCTTGATATGCACTCTCGTGAAATATTAGATGAAAAAAACCGTCAGAATTGTCACGTGCGTATTGAAGCATGTGCGTATAAATACATTTAACTATATATATTTTATGTTTGACTGTATAAAAACATTTAAATATCACTCTAATACTAATAAGTTTTGTTTAAATGTGCTTTATAAATAAATAAAAAAAATTATAACTTTCTTATCTTCATCATCTTCAAATGAAACCCAAAAATCCAAAAACCATTAATCCATTCATCATCTTTTCATTAAATCTAAAAATTTGAAAACTGGAAAACCCAAAAACCATTAATCTTCAAATGATAGTCTATTCAACTAACAAATATGTTTAATATCGCAATCTAAAATCAACATCACAAGTTTTAGATCTACAATGGTGAAATAAAATCAAAGACGAAAGAGATTTAGGTTAGAGAAGTATGAAGAAATAGGGAAAAGAAGATGGAGTGCTAATATTCATAGAAAGTAACCCATATATCGCATTAAGTCCCCGATTGTAAATCAAGAAATTAAATCTTCTCGCTTACTAAAAAACATTAACAGAGAATTTGATTAGCACCCAAATACTTCTCATACCCACAAAAATATGAATCAAACCCACATAATTAACTCTGTCGCTTGTTTCGGTGCTGGTTTAAGGAGAAATTAGTTACAACCGTAAACCCGAATCAACTCCTACTTGAAACAACATAGGGTCACGGATCGCAAGCCTAAAGCTGTTTTGGAAGTCTTGTTCGGAGTAAGAAGATTAGTCTAACGCAAGTCAAGTCGCGATATTCAACATATCAAACAAAAAAAAAACCACGTAAAAAAGCTATATATGACTTTGATGGTGAAGGTAACAAATCAAACAGGGAAGATGTATATTTGGAGGCCCCTGTGCTAGCTAGTGTAAATACAAAATTGGGTTTGTGATTGCTCATTTCCGCCGCCTTCTTCCTGCGTACACCTCCATATATCCATCACGCTGCCACAAGTTTCAATAAGGGAAGAATTTGATTTTAGGATCTTTTGTTGAAACAACTCGGGTCAAATCTCGAGTCTAAACCCTCAAACTACTGGCCTAATAATATTTTTTTTGGTCATTTTAGTCTACCACATGCTCACCCAAAAAATCATTGACGAATTTTTTCCTTATCTTTCGATGTGAAACTGGGGTGTTACATCCTAGATGTGCATAGACTGAATTTCATGTATTTATATTAACATTAATGGAGGTGTGGCTTACGCTAAATTAAAAAGAAAAAAGTTGACAAAACTGCAAAATGGAGAGAATTCGATATTTTAATCAGTATTTTAAGTTTAGATATTTTCAAGATAATGATTTCTAGTTTGCCAAATATAATTTTGCAGTTACAAACATAAACACTTATATCATGTCGTCAAACACTATCAAATACAACTTTTTATATAATTTACGTTTGGTCATCACTTTTTGGTTGATCATGCAGTGAACTAAAATATTCGAGAAAATAATATTAAAACGTTAAATTGAGACTTAATATGTTATAATTTGACATAAATTATTACATAATTGACATGTAAAGATTGTATAAAAATCTATCATATGACATTAAAGAAAAACTAAATATATATATATATATATATATATATATATATATATATATATATATATATATATATATATATATATAGTCCGGATCTTAAGCTCACCCCTTATCCAACTCACCTGAGCTCACCCCCTTTTAACGACGGACCCGACGACGGTTTGGTCATACAACCGTCGTCTATACTTTTAGTGACGGACAACATATAGTGTCACTAAAAGTATAGACGATGGTTGTATGACCGAACCGTCGCCGGCTCCGTCGCTAAAGGAGGGGGTGAGCTCGGGTGAGTTGGATAAGGGGTGAGCTTAAGATCCGGACCGTATATATATATATATATATATATATATATATATATATATATATATATATATATATATATATATATATCACAGGTGAATTTAGAACACATTTGAGGCCACAAATAGGTTAATATATAGTTGCTCTCTATTTTACTTTCACCTGTGGAACACGCAGATATAAAGGAAAACAGGTAGATATCACTTGTTTAGTTGCTTTCTTTTCTTCTTTGTTTATCTGTTCCATCTCCAGAGTAATGGAGACAAACTCAGGTCTCCATCATAATTTGTCTATTTTTTGGCATGGATATGGACATCCATTGATTTATATGCTACTATTCTTTACATTTTGAGTAATACTAGTGCAATGAATAAATTCAGTTTCTTGATCAAAATGATTGTCATATACTTTCTTTGATTATGTTTACGTGTGATAAAGTTTATATGTTCCAACTTCAGTAAACGAGTCTAACTCTACGGATGGATTTTTTTATTTTTATTTTTTTGGTTGTGAAAATATGAGAGAATGTTCCAACTTCAGTAAACGAGTCTAACTCTACGGATGGATTTTTTTTTGTTGTTGTGAAAATATGAGAGAATGTTCCAACTTCAGTAAACGAGTCTAACTCTACGGATGGATTTTTTTTTGTTGTTGTGAAAATATGAGAGAATGTTCCAACTTCAATAAACGAGTCTAACTCTACGGATGTTTATGTCTATATATATATAGAGAGAGAGAGAGTCCGGATCAGGTCCGGACTCCCGGACCGGACCAAAATCCGGACTTTTTTTATTTTACTTTTTTTTTAAACAACTAAAAAAAATAAATAAATAAATATGAAATTGAAATTTTTTCATAATACAGTGTTTTGGGTGTGATTTGGGTACGTATAACAAAATATGATGGTACAGTCTGTGCAGACTGTACCATCATATTTTGGTTTATGTATCCAAAACACGTCCAAAACATTGTATTATGGAAAAATTTCAGTTCCATGAAATATTAAATTTTTTTTTAGTTGTTTTAAAAAAAACAAAAATAAAATAAAAAAATAGGGTCCGGATTTGATCAGGTCCCGACTCCCGAACCTGATCAGTTCTGTATATATATATATATATATATATATATATATATATATATATATATATATTGAAAACTGATATTTTCATATGTTAAAATAATATTTTTACACGAGTAACTTTCACATGTAGATAAAATCCACTCACTATTCAGGTTAGAAGGATCATGCGAAAATATCATTTCCCACATATATTACATGACTTAAAAAAATTGATTTTTCACATATACATTACATGTTATATACATAAAATCAAGGTTCATAACGATTTACTTCTAGTTCCATATATATATAACAAAAAGCTCATTTGAAAAAGAAATTGTTGCATAAATTTTTTTTATTATAACATAAAATGACATAATATTCGCTAATATAACAACAAAATTTCACTATTTTAATTTTATAAATAAAATTCTTTCTACAAAAATATAATTTTTTTTAACGATACTTGAATTGATGGAGATCATTTTAGGTATGTATTGATAGTACTGAAATTATGTATATGTGCACGCCTAGGGGCCAGGGGCCGGGGGCCAGGGGCCGGGGGCCGGGGGCCGGGAGCGGGGGCGGGGGCCGGGGGCAGGGGCGGGTGAATGAGTGTGAATAAATTAGAAGTGATCGATAATATTAAATTTTTATTTTTCTGCATGTTTAAAACAGACAAGTGATGCCTATGACTTTTGGTGTCTGCTATAGAAAAAATTCTATTTTAGTTATAATACAGACATAAAAAACTGGTACGAGTTGATGTCTGAATTAGTTTACTTAATATATTAGATAAACGCTATAATGCAAATGTATTTACATGCAGAATGAAACTTAAAAGATCAAATCATTCGAAATAGCAAACTACATGCACAAAGATTTTTATGTACGCAATTCAGCCCCTATTCTCTAATTTAGTAGCCTAATTCACGTCCAATATCAATTGTTATTGGAGACTCTTAATTTTTATTAAACTTTAATACTCAATTGATTATAAAAAAAAAACTTCTTGTTTAAAGAAGCCCAACTCTGACTTTGACACCAATGTCCCATTGCACCTCTACAACTTTTCTATCTCTGAGACCTTTAAAACTTCCTTTGAACAGACTGACTACTACTAGAATACCCAAGCCAGACTAGACTTGTATTTTGATTACAAAAAAGCTATAATTGGTAGAGTACAATAACTTTCCAGCTCAAAAGAATTTAAGAATATATAATACAATTAACAGCTGGAACAAGACTTAGAAAGCTCTCTGATGTACTAAATAATATGGATTGTAGCTTCGAGAGTTCTACCTTCAATAGCCAAGCATGATATATATATATATATATATATATATATATATATATATATATATATATATATATATATATATATATATATATAAACGACTATAAGAAATAGTTAGCATGAAAGATCGAGTCTTTGATTGAAATAGATAGAGATTTCAGCACATTTGATAATGCTAACGGCTATAATATTTTTTCAAAATCAAAGATCTGATTATAAATCAGGCTAAATTAAAGGAGTAAAAAGGATATTCTATAATAAGGTTGTTAGAGTGCATACTCTAAATAACTTCAATATCTAGATCAGTTACCTTAATAGACACCAATTCAAATTGGAACGAATTTCATAGTTAAACAAATTCCTTAATATATTCCAATTCAAAAACTGATTTGACAAAATATATTAAAGAGAGAATTAGAAATATTTCATACAATCCTACATGATATATCAATTGGACTTATATCCAAATCGGGCCGAAACATACTATCATTTTCAATAAACCATTATTAAATTAGCCCAAACAAAATCAATTCAGTTCATTAAATAACTTACATTCACAAGCATATTGTTATCATTAAAACCACAAAGAATAAAAACTAACATTCTCCCCCTTTTGATGATGACAATATATAACACCCCTAAATATATGGCAGTATATAAAATCTCAAAACATCTTCATATGTTGCCATCATTAAAATAAAACATATAAACTAACATTCTCCCCCTTTGATGATGACAATAAATAACTCCCCCTAAATATATTACTCCCCTAAGATTATGCATATTAAGGAGAAATAAATGACTTGATCATACATATTACCAACATAACCAGTAACATACCCATCATGAACATAATGCAAATAGAATTAAGCTAAACAAATTCCAAATAAACATTATTTGCATATTCCATCACAATATAGTATCCCTGTACCAACATGTCTCAACAAAATAGAGTATCAAGGTACCACAAAAATAATCAGAAATAACAAATAAGATAGTTCAAGAATACCAATTCAAATATATATACCCAAATATCTCGCTCCCAAATATACCTAATAACTCTGTCCCTTTGTCAATATCAAAATGAAATAAATGAAACCATGCATATTAATCACTATGCACAAGTTGATTATAACATATGCATATCAATTTAGTTATATCTCTCCCCCTTTGTCATCAATAAAATATATTTCATATCAATTTAACTAAATTTCACCCCTTTTGTCAACATTAAAAAATAAGCACAAGGACAACGAATGACACTATAGAAAGCTTATAACAAAATCACATATAGAAAGTAAACAAAATGAGCATATCTTTGTGATTTGTTACCTATATATCAACATTGTTACTAGTAGTTGTTAGGTTTATAATATTTATGAACGCAATCAAATTGTACAAAATAAGCGGAAACGTGAAAAATAAGAGTTTTAAAATTTTACAAACCATATATCCGAATCATCCTCTATGCATAATTATTAATTAAACGAAAAATATGAAGATCAAGAATCATACCCTTGAAGATTCGAACTTCCTCAGGTACAAGTTCACCTCCAATCTTTTTCGCGTTCAACTTGAATCCACCGGGTTTGGTTCCTTCCTTTGATCAATGTAAGTCACCCAAGTGTTTGGCCTCTAGAGGTGATCCACCAAGAAAGAAGAAAGATTCAAGAAGATGAGTAGTTGGCTAAACCCTAGTTTTTCCATCTCTATAGAAAAAGAGTGTACTCTCCAACAATTAGAATCACGTATATTGATATCTGATATAAGACTCCTCTTATAAAGATATCAGTTAACCCTTCTAATCTAATTAGAAAATAGGATATTATTTAATTAATTAAAGTCCTTTAATTAATTAAGCTCCCTAATCTTATTAGGGATAATTAATTAAATTCTTTTAATTAATTTAACCTCCTAATCTTATTAGAAATATATGAGAGTACTTTTATTAATTAATTCCCAAACTCCTTTAGGAATTAAATAATAATAATAGTAATAATAATAATAAGACTCCTCTTATTAATTTATATTTAATATTTCTAAAATATTAAATAATAAATATTAAGCTATTTAATTTATTCTATCACCATAGATTAAATTAAATATACTTAACTTATTATTACGATTATGTCATTAGCTTCTTAAATAATTATTCTTCCTTTTATGGTGTGACCCTTTAGGTTCTCCATATTAAACCGGTTGTGAATAAATCAATTAGAACAATTCTAATCTTATTTAATTAAATAAATTAAATAATTAATTTATTTAAATAAATAATATTTATTCTACAATAGGGATAAACCTCCCTAGCGATCAACGACTTTCCAAATAATATAGATTTCAACATTAATCATAAAAGAATCTTTGAGTAAATAGTTACCGTACAATTCAATCCTTCCATCATACAATGTCCCAATTAAATATAAGACATAAAATTACTGTCAAGTCTTATTTTATTTAATTATATGTATTTTGACTCTTAAATGCACAACTCTAAATAATATAAATTAGAAACTCCTTTCTAATTTCATTTTGCCTTGGCGAAGGACTACTGGGTTGTCATTTATCGAATCACATATGACATTTCTCTTCTTTTACTAGAAGTGGTAGATTCTTTATTGATCATACATTATCTACATGTACAATTTATTATACCCAAGCATACCCTTTGATATACCCTAAGGGTCTTAAGGAATAAGTCAAAGTATAACTCATCATACACAAGATATTTACTATGATGATCTCAAGTCCAAGGATCACTTGTACTACTATCACTACAGGAATTCCTATTGACAGGCAAGTAAAACTCCATTAGGTATTCCTTAGCGAGCCACGCTCAGTGAACTTATTCTCTAATAAGCACCTACATACTTGCTTTAGTGTCTCCACATAAATAATTATGAGATCAATCATCCTCATCCAATGAGCAAACAACGTATGTACCAATCTATCCGGATTCACTAATCCCCAATTTAGTAATCCAATGATTGGAAACTATTTAGTTTTAAGCTTTCTAAGAATTTAGATCTCATTAGAATGATCATCATCATTATTCTAAAAGTATTGCTTAAAACTATGGATTTATCACATATTATAAAACAACATCATGTAGATAATTAAAAGCCTTTAATAAATTAATACTTTTTATTAATAAATGAATAAGATTGTTACAAAGTATATGTTTTATCATCAAACATGATTAGCTTGTGTGCATACTACTTTCAGTAGTAAGCTTGATGGATTTTGGATTTTCATAATCAAATCTCTTCAAAAGCTCTTCTTTTGGTCATCCCAATGTTAAGATCTTTAATGCTCACGTTAAGATGATGAATTTTCACTGTTCTGGTTGTTTATGGAAGCCTAACTTTAGTAATTTGTTCCTCTGGATCGTGCTCAGAATTAAATGTCTATTCTGACTTCTGAAGTAGATGGGTCAACCTATCTAGAATCAATTTTCTGCATATCTTAGTTTTCTTCTGAAGCAAACAGATCAGGGTGTCTGGTTTCATTTGTCTATTTTTCAAGTTCATCTGTTTTTACTTTTAATGCAGATAAGTTAGGCTATCGAAAATCAGTTGTCTGATTTCCACATTCCAGATTCCTTTTTCTTGCAGAATCTTCACTCTCTTCTTTTGATAGATCAATATGGTTAATATTATAAAAAATAATATGCACTGATTCCTCATCAAGATTGTCATTTGTATTAAATATGGTGCATTTAGCACAATAAAATTTTTAGAATAAATGATGTTATGAACCTTTGTTACAAAATCCATAAAGTTTTCATAATAATATATCTAATTAAAGCTCTATTTAAAAAACATAAGCTACTTATAGATTCTGCCAAATAATTTTTAAGTAACTTACTTTATCAAAGTAAAGTATTATCGGTCTCCTTTTTTACCTTGAGACATCAACAAAACAAACAAATAGTCTACCTTTTTTGGTACCCAACTCTTCTTGGGTCATTTTGGGTTAGTAACATATAAATTACATTTCTTTACCCAAATTTGTTTTATTTTATTTTTATTACAATCAAAATGACATTTAAAGCCACATTTTTTACAAGTAACAAACGGTGAACAATAAAGTGGCTTAAACCTTGGTTTACTATTAATCTTTATAATATTATCATTAGTTCTATTTTTCTCATTTTTAATAAGATTATACCCAATCTCTTGCTTATCAATGCTAGATCTTTGAGCACCTAACATTATATTTAAATTTTCTTCTCTTTGTACAAATTTTGCAAGATCCTTTTTCAAGGATACTATTTCTGCATTTGTTACATTATCATCATGTTGTACATTCATCATTTCTCCATCATTAAAAGCATCTATCCATGCATCTCTTATTTTCAAATTTTCTTTTAAAACTTTATTTTCATTTTTGAGATATTCATTTTCTTTTCTCTCTTCAATAAGTGACTCAACTTCATTAATTAGCTCATTTACGCAATTCTTTAAATAAGCAGTTTTGTTTTTCAGTTGTTGGTTCAGACATAGTTATTTCAAGAGCTTCATTAAAATAAAAATTATTTACCTCAAGTTGATCATCATCTTTTAGTCCCATGAAACAAAGTTGGACAATTTCTTATTTTTATTCTGTTTTGGACTTACTCATTGGAGTTGAATTACCTTTTTTATTCTTCTTTTGTTTCTTCCTTTGGAGTAGTCTCTCTAGTTTTCTTGATAGCATTTAAATTTCTTCATCGAAATTTTTGTTTTAATCATTATGCTTGCTCTCAGCTTGAAGTGTCAATGTCTTCTTTATTGGTGCTTCCTCTTCTTCATCATATCTTCTGATCAGTTGGTTCTCAAACTCTTCAAGCTCTCCAAATAGTGTAAGAATCTCCATAGTACTAATTGTTGTTGAGTCTTGAACAGTTATAACCTTTAGTGCGAACCGTTTGGGCATAACTCTTAGCAACTTTCTATTTATTTTCCTTTGATCAATTTTTTGACCGAGCATGCTTAGCGAGTTCATTAGAGTGAGGAACCTTGCTTGAGCTTCTTTGATTGTTTCATTCTTCTCTAACTTGAAAAGCTCATAATCTTACATCAACATTCTTAACTTGACTTCCTTCACCTTAGTAGTTCCCTTATGGCTCATGATGATCATATCCTAAATCTCTTTTGCAGTATTACATGCAGAGACCTTATCGATTTCAACTTGAACCATACCACTCAGCATCGTGTTCATGGTTTTGGAGTCATAGGATACCATATAAGATTCATTTGCATCTATTTCCATGAGAGTCTTGGGTCTGTCATCATCATGCCTCGAAATGACGAGTCCATTTTTAACTACCCATCATTCCCATGGATCCCTGTTGAGGTAGATTTTCATCCTGAATTTTCAGAAGTTGAAGTTCTCATTTCCTAGCAACAGAGGCGGTTTGCTTGTGGACTAACATTCTTGAAAGTTAAGGTATGTCATAGGATCTTTCCCTACGATCTGCAAAGATCAATATCAGTAGAGCCTTGCTCTGATACCAAATGAAATTATATATATGTGCACACCTAGAGGGGGGTGAATATGTGTCTAAGCTAAAAGTGATCGATAATAACAAATTTTTATTTTTCTGTTATAGGTTTAAAACAAACAGGTGATGCCTATGACTTTTGGTGTCTGCTTTAGAATAAATTATATTTTAGTTATAATGCAGACATGAAAAACTAGTACGAGTTAGTGTCTGAATTAGTTTACTTAATATATTAGTAGAACACTATTATGTAGATGTGTTTAAATGCAGAATGAAACTTAAAAGATCAAACCACACGAAATAGAAAACCACAGACACAAAGATTTTTACATGGTTCAACCCCTATCCTTTAATCTAGTGGCCTAATCCATGTCCAATACCAATTGGTATTGGAGACTCTGTTTATTAAACTTTAATACTCAATTGATTACAAAGAAAAAACTCCCTGCTTAAAGAAGCCCAACTCTGACTTGGACACCAATGTTCACTTATACCTCTGCAACTTTTGCACATCTGCAACTCTTTTCACCACTAAGACCTTTGAGCTTCCTTTGAACAGACTAACTAGTACTACAATACCCCAAGCCAAACTAGGCTTGTATTAAGATTACGATAGCTATGATTAGTAGAGTACAATAACTTTTCAGCTCAAAAGAATTTAAGAATAATATAATCAATAGCTGGAACAAGACTTAGAAAGCTCTCTGATGTACTAAATAATATGGATTACAGCTTTAAGAGTTCTTCCTTCTATAGCCAAGTGTGATGAGTATATATAGAATAAAGACCAATGACTATAAGAAATAGTTAGCATGAAAGGCCGAGTCTTTCATTGAAATAGATAGAGATTTCAGCACCTTTGATAATGCTAACGGCTATAATATTTTTCCAAAACAACAAGTCAAAGATTTGATTATAAATTAGGCTAAATTAAAGGAGTACAAAGGATATTCGATGATAAGGTTGTTAGAGTCCATAATCTAAATAACTTCAATATCTAGACCAGTTACCTTAATAGACTCCAATTCAAATTGGAATAGATTTCACAACTAAACAAATTCCTTAATATATTCCAATTCAAAAATTGATTTGACAAAATACATTAAGGAGAGAATTTTCAGCAATAATAATGATATGAATTTTAAAACTATTGTAATAGAAATATTTCATACAATCCTATAAGATATATCAATTGCACTTATATCCAAATTGGGCCAAAACAGACTATATTTTTTTTAATAAACCATTATTAAATTAGCCCAAATAAAATCAATTTAGTCCATTAAATAACTTACATTCACAAGCATATTGTCATCATTAAAACCATAAAGAATAAAAAATGATAAGTACTGTTAAATATTTAATTTTAATTGGCTAATTATAATTATGTCTTACTATAGTATTACTTTTTAAGGAAATCGTAAGATATTGTCGTAAGTTAAGTCCTTTTCACATTAATAGTGTTTGTGAGGAATTCATACCTCACAATAATTAGGGTTTGAGATTGGTTGTGGAGGAGATAAATTTAAAAAGTTTTAGATTGGGAGGGGGAATACGCAACAAACAATCTGGAAAATACTTTACAGAACTCAGTACGTATTTTTTGGATCTTTAGATAGTGTATAAGAGTAAAAATTCAAAAATCTCTTCACTAGAAATGAAAGGATATTTATAAAGAATGGGTGATAACTCTTAATAAGTAGGCATGTGCTTAACATGCGAATTAAAGTCACTAAACAGAAGTGTCCCACTATCTCGTTGCCTTAAGTGAACCTTGGTTAGCTCCTTCTATTTCTCTAGCCATCACGTCAAGTCCCTTAATCAAGTTTAAACGAAATGTGTCTTTCTAAGTCTTTCCACGGAATCTAGAAATTCCCCCTGTTTTGAATGTATGCGCTTCATTCATCAAGATTTTTGGTGTGCATATCTAAGACCCAAATTTTTAATAAATAAAACTTAATTTTCTTTATAAATATTATTCTGAATAGTAAAATGTTAAATTGATAAAAATGTTGAAATTAAGGATGATATGTACAAATTATAAGAAACAAAAAAGAATGTCGGAGAATATCTAGTATAAAAAAACAAAAAGAATGTCGAGGAATATTCGGTAAAGGACGATGTCGAATAAACCAATAATTGGTGAACTACGGAACGAAATAATTGTCAGATACAGAAAAAGACAGAAATAACTTTTTTAATAAAAAAAATATGTCGGCGCAACTGTTACATTTAATTGTTAAAATGCCCGGTACTAAGGAACAATAGAACATGGTATTCCATAGTAGCACAAGATATTCCATAGTAACACGCGGTATTCCACAATATTTTATATTATTAAACTAATAGTTTTCACATTAGCAAATGCACAATATTTTATATTATTAAACCAACAATTGTCACAGTAGCAAATGCACAATATTTTAGATTATTGAACTAATAATTGTTACAGTAGCAAATGCACAGTATGTCACATTACATTATTGGACCAATAATTGTTACTGTAACAAAGGTAGTAATGGAAAGTTACATGTATTAAATAGTTAGACATACTCATTATTGAATAATATTGTATACTTAAACATCTGTGATATTAATACATTAAGCCAATAATGCAAAAAATGGATAATATAATAATAATTATGAATAGTAAAGAAAAATGTAATCTTGAAATGAGAAAAATGTGGATAATTAATATGTGATAGATTAAAAATAATCTTGAAATGTGAAAAATATGAATAATTAATATGTGGTAGATTAAAGATAATCTTTAAATGTGAAAAGTGTGGATAATTGATGAATGGTGTATATTAAAGATAATATTAAAATGTGAAAAGTGTGTTTAATTGATGTGTGGTAGATGTTGGTTAAGGTTTGACTATAAATAAGGGGGCTTCACATAAAGAGTTTCATACTTTCTTGCTTATCCTTCCTTCCACTCTCTAAAAATTTCGTAGTGCAAGTGTTATTTAAGTGTGCTAAGGCTACCTTAAGTATATATTGGTGAACATTAATAAGAGTGCAATAATTATTTAGGTTGATCAACTACTTAGAAAATAGTATTTAGTCGAGTGCTAAGGTAAGAGCTATCATGTTCTTTCATACTCATAAAGGATATCATTTTCTCTCATATTCCTAAATTTAAACTTACTATGGTAAAAAAATATTGTTCGTTTCTATACTCCTTAACATTAAACGGTGAAAAATCCTTAAATGATTAGAATTTCTTTAATAATTGGTATTTCTTCTAAAATCTTTTGACCTAAACCTTCCTATTGAATTTTAACCGTTATATTTAAACTGTGAACTTTAAATATTATTCTTGAACTCGAATCGATATTCAAGATATCGTGTTGACAGTTTAGATATTATTGAACTTTGAATAAATTAAATTACAAATCTCTAATGTTTATTATTTATATTATTATTCTTATTATTTTTTTTCATCCCTTATATCATTTTTAATATTTGTACTAATCATCAGGACTTAAGTTGTTGTGAATGTCTTTGGCCTGAGTGCAAAGACAATATGATTGTTGAGTGTCTTGAGCATGTATGGCAAGAACACGTAGTGAATGTTCTCTCTGTTAATTGACATGATTATTGGTGTTACAGTTGTTGAAATCTTGATGGTGAATTTTTAAATTAGAGAATATTGTACACTACAACAAAAAGGCTTATCCGCGACCGCACATCTGTGACCGTATATCGTCGCAGATAGATATTAGCGACTGCATGCGGTCACTAATAGTAGTCGCAGAAAATCTAGTCGCTGAAATGACATCAGCGACCAACAATAGTGACCGCATCGTTAGCAACCGCAATCAGCGACCTCAGTTATCGCTATTATGACTCACGCTGAGTCATGTGTCAGACGTGATGTGGCACACGTGTCAGCGACTGGTAATAGCGACCGCGTGCGGTCGCTGACTTCTAAGCACCTTACTCGGTCGCTAATACTGTATCAGCGACCGTGTGCGGTCGCTGACTTTGTTTTTTTTAAAAAAAAAATTTCTTGTTTTATTGATTTCCCAAAAATAACCTGCTTTGTACCTGCTTTTTATCCCAACACAGCAGTATATATAACCATCCATCCATCCATACAGTCCAAAGAATGAATCTAAACCAACACAACATAAAACAATCATAAACATCCATATAATAGAATCGTAAACCAATACAGTCCAAAGATAAGTAGTTTAAAATATTACAAGGCTTTAAAAATCTAAAAAACAAGTCTAACAAGGCTTTACAAATCTAACATGACTGGTGTAGCTCTTTATGGATCATCCAAATTAGTACCCTGTAATTAACAAAAGAATAAAACATATATGTTACATGTGTTGATACTGTTATGACTTGGGGAAAGCTAAACAATAGAAAATGTACGTAATGAAACATATAAGTACCTGGCCGCCACCCTGATGCTGTGATGTTGCTGCTTCCGTCACTGCCTTCGCAAACTCATCAGGATTCAGAGAATGCAGATGCCCGCCCAGTATAAGAAGAAGATCACAATTTTGACAGATCGCTCTCACACAGTCAGCAGGAGTATGATAGGCTGGATGACCTGATGACTGTGTAGACTGGGTAGCAGATCTGCGTGTGCCACTGATGGTCGGGCGTCGTCTTTGTCCTTGGCCTTTAACATAATTTTTCTTCACGACGGACGCCCTCTCCTATAATTCTTGATCAATCGCCGGACGCGGGGTACCTTCAGGATAGCGCTCGTTCATTAAGCCCTTATAAGTGTCCTGTCAGAAGGTCAACAAATAAATAGTTAAAAATAAAAAAAATGCTTAAAAACATGACTGTAATATGTTTAAAGTTAACTTATTACCGCTATCTGAACAGCATCAGGCAGACCATCACGGGTGGCCACATACACATCCAACCAATTGATAGGTTGACCTTGAGACTCAGACTCCTACAGTTCATGTTCTCATATTAATATGTAAACATATGATATTTTAGCTACAAAACAAGACTGTAAACATAAAGACAAATAACTAAGCCAATAAGCTTGCTATACATACGTACCCTAGCAGCAATATGTTGTAGCTGTGATATACTGCCGCCCTTGTACGTGCCTTTTGCCTTTTCGCCTTCAGATACACCTGAGGATCTGTTCGAGACAGCAGTCCTACGTCTCTTGACCCAGCTCTCAGCTCTCCACTGCTCACACATCTGTACCCATATGGGATGTGTGCACCACCAGGGGCTATGCTCATGCATATACTGTGACGCCCCCAAAATTAGGTATACATCACCCATCTTGGGTCGTCAGATACATGGTACAGAATATAAATACAACTTAATAATATAACTGTCGTGTACAATACGACAAAACATAACTGTGAGTTTGAATACAATTATTGTCTACTAGAGACTATACAAACTCAAAAGGAGTCCTCATTACAATTATTGTCACACTATTTAATAGAATAGTGAGGACTACTAATATTATCATCTGGTCCATCACTCCGTTCTCCGACTCGTCCCAGCTATATTCTCATTTCCTGAAGAGAACAGTGAAAGAAAGGGTGAGCTCAACTAGCCCAGTAAGAAATATTATGACTAAAATAATGCAGAATAAATTATCATTAGCCTTCAACAGTGTTAAACTGATAAAATATAACGAACATCAAGTTTAACTGCAGCGGAACAAGCAATCCATTAAAAGAGTCAAGTAGAGAATAAAATCTACTATCTTCTATGATTTAAAAGGTTTTTCAACACTGTTATCGCTGGGACTCAACTTAATAAAATAATTCACATCATCGAATCACCCATGCACTACGGCCAAGGATATTCGTGTATTCATTAATGGTCATGATCATGCCAACAACTGTCCATCAATGCACTACGGGCCAATGAGGACTTTTACCACATCATTTGTAACATTACGGTCATGATTATACCGAATAATCCCTGGTCATAATCATACCAAGTTCATCTATGCACTACAGGCTACAGATGACTTTCAACATTTTATAAATATGAGGATGATGACAATGATATAAGAATTCAATAAAACAAGTTCAAGAATTAATTTATCCAATAATTAACAACGTCAAAATTGTCAACATGATACTGCTTTGTGGAGTAAAATTCAAGAATGCTTAGAAGAATATTTTTATGAAAAGATACTGGATGAACCGCAATTATCAAGGATATTCCACTAATTTCATGGAGTATAGAAGTTAAAACTTAACCAACTAAGTATAATAAAGAATGGAATAACAAAAGAAATTACCCGGCATGCGATAGACCGCACAGACATGTTATTCCAACAGAATAATAAATAATGGAACCAGGTCCGGCGTAAACGCACAGACAGGATATTCTGACAGAATAATAAATAATGGAACCAGGTCGGGCGTAAACGCACAGAGAGGATATTCCGACAGAATAATAAATAATGGAATCAGGTCTGGTGTAAAACACACAGACAAGACGTTCCAACAGAATAATAACAAGACGAAACCAAGTCCGGTGTAAAACACACAGACAGGATGTTCCAACAGAATAATAATAAAAACGGAACCAGGTCCGGTGTAAAACACACAGACAGGATGTTCCAACAGAATAATAACAAGACGGAACCAGGTCCGGTGTAAAACACACAGACAGGATGTTCCAACAGAATAACAGAAGAATGTCACCAATTATAGGGTAGACCGCGTATACAGGTTATTCCAATAGAATAATAAGAAATGGAATAACAACAGTTCTCTTCATGAATAAGAAAGAATAACACCCCTTACCGTTTTAAAGAAGAACTGAAATAAGAAAGTAGTTAAGTAGCAGAATACTTTTCTTCTCTCTCTCTATAGTTTCTCTCTCTAGAGTTCAGTGAATTCGTAAGATATAATGAAGGAATGAGCTGCTATTTATAGAAAAATAGAATGCATAGTAACTAATCCATAAACGGTCCAGATTGATTACTTTAATCTGACGGTCCATATTTAAAGAAAAATCTTTTAAATAAAATATAATATATTCTATTTATAGAATAACTTTAATAAAGTATTCTGTTTTATATAAAAAAATATTTCTGTTTTATTACGTTAATAATACGAATAAAACAAAACTTCATTATCGCCAAATAATTCATATTATTAACTGACAATAATTGAATCAAACTGAGTGACTTCTCACATAAGCATTAATAATCAATACCGTGTGCTACTATGCAACCACACGTATTACTGTACTTTTACTACCGAGTAGTTCAACAGTATCAATGGTAAAACTTTCGCCGTTATTTTTAATAAAATATTTTTGTCATTTTCTCAATCCGACAATAATTCCGTTGTGGGGTCCACCAATGATTGTGCCGTTGTACGAATATTCTATGTTAAAACGAATATTCTCCGACCGATCGAATATTATATAACAACTTGCGTACTTTGTAAAATTTATAAATATTACCCACAACTATAACATTATATCAAATTAACTCCACAATATTCAAAAATGATATTTATAGAAAATTCATCTTTATTTATAAAAGTTGGGGTCTTACAATCTTCCCTTCTTATGAAATTTTGCCCTCGAAATTAGGGTACGTACCTGGTATGTCGAAGAGGTAAGGATACCTTGATTTCATTTCAGATTCTAACTCCCAAGTCATTTCCTCAATATCATGGTTTCTCCACAAAACTTTGACTTGAGGTATAACCTTTGAGCGTAGAATATGTTCCTTCTTATCCAAGATTTGAACAGGAACTTCTTCATACGTCAAATCTTCTGCTATTTCGTCCGGTTCTAACTCAATAATGTGGTTCGGGTCTTCCACATATTTACGTAACATGGATATGTGAAAAATATTATGAACACGAGACATACTTGGCGGTAAAGCGAGTCTATAAGCCACAGTTCCTACTCGATCGAGGATTAAAAATGGACCGATGAATAGAGAATTGAGCTTTTCTCTCTTTCCAAATCTCGTAACTCCTTTCCATGGAGCAACACGTAAGAACACATGATCTCCTATATCAAATTCCACGCCCTTTCGATGAAGATCAGCATAACTCTTTTGTCGATCTTGTGAGATTTTTATACGTTGTCGGATCGTTTGAATCTTTTCTGTAGTCATACGTACCAACTCCGGTCCCAACAACGTTGCTTCACCCACCTCATCCCAGCATACTGGAGAACGACATTTTCTTCCATACAATGCTTCGAATGGAGCCATGCCAATACTTGCTTGATAACTATGGTTGTAGGAAAACTCCACCAATGGTAAGAACTTGTCCCAACTTCCCTTGAAGTCAAGGACACAGAGTCTTAATAAATCTTCTAGAGTTTAAATAGTCCTCTCTGATTGTCCGTCCGTCTGAGGATGATATGCCGAACTATATCGTAAATCCGTGCCCATAGCTTTTTGTAAACTAACCCAAAATCGTGAAGTGAATCTTGGGTCTCGATCAGAAACTATGGATACTGGCATACCATGCAGTCTTACAATCTCGTTTATGTATATATGAGAAAGACGTTCAAGTGTATAAGTTTCTCGTATCGGTAAGAAATGAGCATACTTGGTCAATCTATCAACAATGACCCAAATCGCATCTATACCTTGAGAAACCTTAGGAAGACCGGTAACGAAATCCGTGGTAATGTGCTCCCACTTCCATTCTGGAATTTCAAGTTGTTGCAATGGACCTTTTGGTACTTGATGCTCCGCTTTGACTCGTTGACAAGTTAGACACCTTGAGATAAACAGCGCTATCTCTCTCTTCATATTGCTCCACCAAAATGTATGACGAAGATCATGATACATTTTGATACTTCCAGGATGGATTGCAAACGGTGTGTTGTGCTCCTCCATCATGATTTTATACTTTAAATTAGGGTTGTTAGGAACACAAAGTCTGGAGTTGACTCGAAGTATTCCTTCTTCATCGATTCTTACTTCTGGCATCGCACCTTTTTGCACTTTCTTCCTCATACGCATCAGCTCCAGGTCTGTAGCTTGAGCAGCTTTAACTTTATCGATTAAAGTTGATTCTACTCGTATATTTGCCATCATCACATGGGTCCATAGAGTCTTTAACTCTATCTCCATCCTTTGCAAGTCACACAAAATGGGCCTTTGTGTTGACAATATCGCACTCGTACTTGCATATGATCTTCTACTCAATGCGTCAGCTACCACGTTCGCTTTTCCAGGATGGTATTGAATGGTATGATCATAATCTTTCAACAGTTCAAGCCAACGTCGTTGTCGCATGTTGAGTTCCTTTTGAGTGAAGAAATATTTGAGGCTTTTATGATCCGTAAAGATCTCCACCTTCTCCCCATACAAGTAATGCCTCCAAATTTTAAGTGCAAAGACAACAGCTGCCAACTCTAGATCATGAGTAGGATAATTCCTCTCATATTCCTTGAGTTGTCTTGATGCATAGGCTATGACTTTTCTATGTTGCATGAGAACGCATCCTAACCCTTTGCTCGAAGCATCACTGTAGAGGACAAATCCCTCCGAGCCAGATGGTATTGTTAGAACAGGTGCTGAAATGAGTCTCCTCTTGAGTTCTTGAAAACTCTTCTCACATTCTTCGCTCCAATCGAACTTTGTATCTTTCCGAGTCAGTTGAGTTAATGGAGTAGCGATTCGAGAAAATCCTTCCACGAATCTCCGATAATAACCAGCTAAACCAAGAAAGCTACGCACTTCGGTCACTGATTTAGGTTGCTCCCAGCTTTGAATAGCTTCAATCTTTGCCGGGTCAACCGATATTCCACGACTTGATACTACGTGCCCAAGGAATGCTACCTCCTCCAGCCAGAACTCGCATTTCTTCAACTTGTCATAATGCTTGTATTCACGAAGCTTTTGGAGTACCAGCCTCAAGTGTTGCTCATGATCTTTACGACTTTTGGAATAAATAAGGATGTCATCAATAAAGATGACCACAAAGTGATCCAAATATTCCTTGAATACCGGTTCATCATATCCATGAAGGCAGCAGGAGCATTAGTCAATCCAAAGGACATGACTAGGAATTCATAATGCCCGTACCGAGTTCTGAAAGCAATTTTTGGAATATCCTCAATTCTAACCTTCAGCTGATGATATCTAGAACGAAGATCAATCTTTGAAAAGAATTGTGCTCCTTGCAACTGGTCAAACAGGTCATCAATACGTGGCAATGGGTACATGTTTTGATGGTGACATGATTCAACTCCCGATAATCAATACAAAGTCGCATACTTCCATCTTTCTTCTTCACGAATAGCACAGGAGCACCCCAAGGAGAAGTACTAGGACGAATAAAAGCCAATGTCTAACAATTCCTGCAGTTGGATATTTAACTCTGAAGTTCAATAGGAGCCATTCGATATGGGGCTTTGGAAATAGGTTTTGTACCGGGTTCAAGGTCAATACAAAATTCAATTTCACGCTCTGGGGGTAGGCCAGGAAGTTCTTCAGGGAATACGTCAGGGAATTTATTAACAATAGAAATATCATTCAAAACTGACGTATTTTTGTTTAGATCCGTGACATGAGCTAAGAAAGCTTGATATTCGTTTTTCAATAAACGAATAGCTTTATGGCTTGAGATGACAGCGATTGATTTTAATGGTTTGGTTGCTTGAATTCGCATAATAGGTCGATTAGGAATATGAAAGCTAACAACCTTACGAAAATAATCAATTTTTACATGATGAGTAGTTAACCAATCAATCCCTAGAATCACGTCAAATGCAAGTATTTTTAATGAAATAAGATCGACAGGTAATGTGTGGGTACCAACTTGAACCAAACAAGACTTATAAACAGTGAATGTAATGAAGGTTTCTCCCAATGGAGTTTCAACAGATAAGTCAAAGTCTAATTTCTCCGGAGTTAAATTTAATCGATGAGCGCAAGTAGGAGAAATAAAAGAATGGGTAGAACCGGTATCAAATAAAGTATAGACTTCGTTAGAGTTTATGATAAGCTTACCCGTGATGACCTCATTCTGGTTCCTTGCTTTCTGGGAGGTCACAACAAACGCTCTCCCTTGCACTACCGGTTTTGACTTTTCTGGGACGGCCTTTTGTGTCTCCATCTTGGCTGAACTTATTTTGGTAAAAGACAAAATCGAGCTAAATGACCTTCTCTTCATAATTATAACATGCTTTAGATGGCATCACACAGTTTGGACTGATGTGCCCCTCCCCTCCGCATTTGAAACATATGATAGGTGGTCGTTCTCCTTCCTTAACACGGGTGCTGGTGCTGACGTCTTTCCATCATTGTTGAATCTCCTCTTCTTGAAATGACCATTCTTATTATTTTGGCCCTGATTACCACCGAAGTGGTTACCATTTTCTGGCTGTTGATTCCCTCCAGCTTGTTGTCACTGCTTCGATGACTACTCTCACTGGTATTATCATTTTGCCGACTGTCTCTTTTGGTTACGTT